>CAXAMN010024036.1:0-14599 GCA_963970005.1 Durusdinium trenchii | reverse complement strand
TTGTTGCGCGCGATTCGCATCGTCAAGAACTACATGAACTTGAAAAGAGGTCAAAACACTGGCTTTGAAAAACAGTGGGGAATCAAGAGTAACAACGTTGTCTGGGATTTTGCTTATGTGAACGGTTTGTTGCGCGTAATGGATAGGCAAATCATCTTTTAAACCTGCGGCGTCGCATAATTTGATGACTCTGTGTCCTTCCAAAGAACAACGAACCGGTAAAATCTCAAACGACAACTTCTGGTGAAAGACAGGTGGAAGCGAACCGGTGTCTTCCTTTAGGGATTGAAAAAACAAGGCGTCCACCTCTTTTTGAATCACCATCCATGGTTTCTCTTTGCTTTCTGCGCAGCTTAGCCATGCGCTGCCTTTCAAGATTGTCAAAAAATTCAAGCGTCCAATGTAAGGCATCATTTACAAAATCGTCATTGGGCAAGTCCACAGGCACATATAACGCACCCTTTTCGAACAAGAAGGTTTGAAAAGACTGAGGGAAACCAGTGGATTGCATACTTGCTTTCCAAAGAGATGTGATTTCACGCGTTAAACAACTACGTCGTTGTATGCTCAAGTCTTGTTGGAGTTTTCTTGTCAAGTGGAAAAGGCTAGTCAGGCGTCTCGCTTGCCTAAGAAGTTGTCTTAGTTGGACGCGCTGACAATTCCTACTTTAGGCTGAAAATCGCCCTGTCGACCAGGTTTACAAAAAGGGGCCGACATGGTTGAGGTCTTGGTGTGCCTGTGCGAACCCCTTCCTAGAAAAGCCTTACCCTTACAAGACAGCAACCCGGTCGCGTCAACCGCGGTGCTTTGAAAAAGCTGTTCACAAGCCTGAGACCAGCTTTTGACAGCGAGGTCCAGGTTTTCACTTTCGATCGAATTATAAATTTCCTGTTTTCTTTGGTCAAGTATACCTTCCTGGCACGAAGCGATCAGATCGGAGTCGAAAAAAAGCATCGTCAAAGGACTTGGGGTAAAAAAGTTGGGTTGTTTGTAGACTTCCAGGACTGATCCTGAAAGAAGCTTTCAAGACCGGATGGTCACTGAATAGAAATCCTCCAAGCAGTCACACCACTCCAAAAAGGGTCTTAAATGCCGGGAAACTAGGAGGTACATGAATCTCGTGGCATCCCTACACGTTGGTTGGGGTACAAAGCCATTCATGGTAGCAAATTCTAACGCGGCATCCCAAAAGCCATCGCTTTGGAGTTTTGTCCAGGCCTGCAATGAAGTGACATCACAATTAATGTCACCAGCTATTATTGTGGGCCCTTTAAACTTTCTGGCATCCGAATAGGCTTGATCAAGCAATGATTCCATAAAATTGTGCGTAGAGAGAAAGCTGTTGGGAACGGGCCCATAAAGAACAATGACCTGAATGACCAAGTTAGGGTTGACAACGGTAAAACCCACGACATACCGAGTGGATTCATACAAATTGAGTTCATCACGATTCACACCGTGCCAAGATTTGGTGGGCGCCAAGAAACCAACCCCTCCAGCGCGTCCCCTGAGCTCAGAGATGCCGTTTGAATGGGGTTGAACAGGCTTCCCAAAAATTGATGACCAATGGATTTTCTGAAATTGGCGCCTACAAATGGCTTGGACCCTCTGCATTGCACTTGTCTCAGAGAGGGCCCAAATACCACCGCCAAGTGAATGGAAGAGATCGACTTTGTTCAAAATGGATGTTGGGTTGATAACACTCACTGAGAAGGTGTTGCTAGGTCCTGGGTGCCTAGCTTCACCAAACCTCTGTGACGCAAAAGTTACCAAAGAGAAAATGTGTCCCAGTGTCAAGACACAACAAACAGATAGTACTGCTGGTTGAGAAAGGTCAACCAAAACCTCAATTGTTTAAAGCCTCTGCAAGCTTGGAAGCATCGAAACTCCCCCTGGCTGAAATTCAACGCAATCACGAATGATTGCAAACAACCCCGAGCTGCGAGTGTAACGCATTTTCCTTTCAGCGGCCAAATCAAAAGCAATCCACCACAGGAGTTGCACAATGGCCCAGAAGTGACGAACACCTTTGAAGATTGAGTCCTTCGGCGGCTTGGCTTTCCGAAGGCAGTGGGAACCTGACACGAGTACAGCAGTGACGGAGTCAAAGCTGTTCCACCAGGTGACATGCATTGTGTAAAGAACTATGTCGAAAAAGCCATAGGATGTGGCCTGCTTCTTTCTGAGTAATTTGTGGCGTGAACCTCCAACCACTCTACATGGCTTGCAGCGCCCTCCGGGCAATGAGAGAGATGGAGCAGCACACCAGTATTCAGCAAAAAGCAACATGACAAAAGCACCGTAAACTGCGACAAAAGAAGGCGGACAAGTTGCTACTGTGAGCGTGCAATTCATGAGTTCCACAAAAGCACCGATCGAGTAGTGCTATTCCCTGAGCGTGACCAACTGACAAAGGACGAACAACGCATGTTGTCTCTGCAGCGCATTGGAGACATCACTGAGTGATGCCAGTATGTTGCACAAAAACAACTCCCGTTCCTCTGTGAAAAGCAAATTATGACTTACTTTCAAGCTTGCGTGTAATGTACGTAGCACTCTAGCGAAAGACAAAGTCAAAAGAATGCTAAAAATCAACCAGGCGGATTCCAGGGCAAGAGGGATCTGCCTGGATGAATGCCTCTGCCCCTTGAGTCAACCAAGCTTGGCGCGCTTGGTATCATTCATGTCATCAACTTTCTCAGTCAATGCCTGAATTGCCGACATCAAGCCATTGAAGCTTGTCTGTTGTGTCCTCTCAACAGAAGACACTTGCTGGTGCAATGCATTGTAACGCTGCTCGTTCAGATTTGCATCTTTCTGCAATGCTGCGACATTGGATTCAATGGTTCCTACCTTGTCCTGAAGCTGAGTCTGGAGTTCATCAAGCTTCTCTGCGACAATCCTGGAGATTCTTTGCTCAATCTGGGACTCAAACTGTTCCAACTTGGACTGCACAGGACCAGCTGTGGCTGGCGCAGGTGCGCTGAGGACCATTGGCGACGTGATGACAGGCTTTGCAATCTTCGGACCTTTGAAATCGGCACGGATAACAGCCAAGTATCCGTTGAGTGTCAAATGGTTGACTGGAGGATCTTGGTCGGCGACAACAGCCCAGGAAGATGGGCCCAATGCGCGGATGACATGCGCCTTCCACCCTACTTGCAACAAGGCCTGTGTAAGCTGACTGCGCGTTGTCTTGGTTTGGACATTTTCCAAGCGAAAGGGCTTGGAGAACTTTCCAACCTGAATCTCTTCGGAGTCAGAGTCGGAATTCACAGAGTTGGGGTTGATCTGACGTTGGACCCGACGGAAGTGCTCCCAGCGGCAACGGATGGCAAAACCATACTTAAGTTTAACGACCCCAACCACTTTACTGTCCTTTTGTGCAATCGCGCGTGCATCTTGGAGAGTGCACTTGGCAAGTGGCAAGATGGTGTAACGAAAGTCCTTGCCGCCCTCAACTTTGGTGTTGATGAACATGTATGAACATGTTGTGACATCCAGAAATCGAAAGGACAGCATCCAAAGCATCATTGTTCACACGCGCATATCCATGTATATGCTGGGCTGATTGAGAATCGCCCTGGACAACCTGACGATCAGCTGTGTACACGCGGAACTTCCACTTGGCAAGGAAAACATCGTGCTTGGCCAAATCTGGATTGACTTGAGTCAGGGCAGAAAAAAGGGTCAGTCATGGCAGCACCCCAAAACTGACTGTCACGGTGCACAATCAACTCAATGACAGAGGACTCGATTTCCTTTACCTCGGCGTTTGGACACTGTGGTGCGTATTGAACTTCAAGCTCACCAAATTGGAAGATGTTTCCCCGAACTAGCAACGCCTCGCCAGCTTTGTTCATGGCAGAGAACTGGTAAATACATTCTGGGTCATTGACCACTACACTTGTTGTCACAATGGCCAATCCATCTGGTGACATGCATCTAGGCGGTAGGTATAGCTTGGCCTGATCTGGGGACATGAGACAGTAACCGGTACGGTCTGCTTGAAAACTTGCCGGTAAAATCCGCTGAACAGGCATTCCATCCGCAGTGCGAAAATCATCGGCTGGAAAGACAAGATCATCAGGGTTAAGTCCCTTAAATGGCTTGGAGCGAGCAGGGCGAGAACCGTCCAGCGAATCTTCGCCCTTTTTTTGCCATCTGAAAGGATCTCAGCTCTGACGGAAAAACCAAACGAACCTGCTTTTCAGTACAAATTTGCTTCAGCTCAACCCAGAAATTCTCCATGGAAATGTGCTTTGCAATCCATTCTTTTCCAACAGCGTCAAAAACCTTCTGGACACGATCATGTACGACAAGAGGCGCAACCCCTCTTGCTACAAGCACATCTGCCAACTTGTCGACGACTTCATCATTCCTCTTGCCTTTCCCTCCACTCTTGACACCTCCTTTGAGGGGGAAGAGACGCAGCTCAAGAACAGAGTCCAATTCACTACACATGGTTGAGAGTTTGGCAGGTTTGCCATTGCAGTAAGGTCGAATGTCACTCTTCAATGGGTGTGTGAAACGCACGCTGTGCATTTGATAGGAACACGTTCCGACCTCAGATCGCACCTCTCCGAGAAGGGAGGGCTCAAGAAGCCAAAAGGCTATGCGGCCGCGGCACATCCCCGTGCCTTCAATTCGCTCGTGGTGTTTGTTCACCCTGAACCTGTGGGCTTCGACTACCACTGGTTTCTTCGCATTGGTAGCGGAGCCCGATCCCATCCAGGGTGAGGGCTCCGTCTGCGCGCTTCGCTTCCTCGAGCAGCACGCTGGGGACAAGGTCTTCGGTGGCCACTCACTGCCGACATCTTCTGGGTCCTGTTGGTTGAGCACCTGGTGGAAAACCCTACGGGGAGGATCCTTGTGGCATTCACCACCCTGGTGGACGTCGCATCAAAGAAGACAGCAGCAAAAGAAGCCACAGACCACCCAACCCGGCTCCAGCTCGATGGCTACATCCAAGGAGGACTCCGGCTTCATGGACCTCAGGGATTCATACGTCCCTGTCTTCTCAGGCCAACCTGCCGACTATCGTGAATGGCGTCAACGAATCCAGATCTACCACCGCAAGACAGCTCTCTCCAAGCGTGCAGGAGAGAGCGTGTTGAACATAGTTGGCTCCTTCCGTGGCGTGGTTTGGCGGCTCTTCGAAGACTGGAGCCTCGAGAAGCTCGAGCGAGATGACTCGTTCGAGAAGGTTCTGGAGATCCTGGACGGCAACTTCGCCTATGATCAGAGAGTTCAACTGCCCAATGACTTCGAGAATTGCTTCAACTTGCTTCAGAGAGCACCTGGGCAGACTCTCCTGACCTTTGTCAACGACCACGAAGAAACATATCGCCGGTTGCTTCAACACAAGGTCGCACTTCCTGACAGTGTCCAAGGCTGGCATCTCCTTCGCCGCAGTGCACTGACGAAGGAGCAGCGACAGCTCATCATGCTGAAGGCCCCGACTTTGGACAAGCAGCAGGTGATTGAGGCTCTCTATTTGATCCCCGGCCAGGACTACAAGTCTGGTGGTTGGAACCATGAGAGAAACAAGCGCTTCCAACGATGGTCCAATCGCGCCTATGCTGCACAGGATGACTGGGATGAAGGTTATGATTCATGATGATGGTTGGGGCGAGGAAGAGACAGGTTACTATGAAGATGATGATTGGGGGCAAGATGAGTACTATGAGGACGACCTCGCCTTCGACGATGAGGCTGGCTACTTTGGTGATGAACCTTGGCCTGAGAGCTCCAACGAGACCAACAGCCCCGAACAGCTGGCCGAGGAGTTTGACTCGGCCTATGCCAGTTACACCGATGCTCGCAAGCGCTTCAACGACCTCAAGATGTCTCGTGGCTTCCTTCCTGCAGTTGTCGCCCTTGCTGACCAACAAGCCCCTCTGGCTACAGGAGCAGCATCCTCTTCTATGACATCAAGTCCCTCTTCCTGGTCGCGAAAAGGAAAAGGAAAAGGGGGCAAGTCGAAAGGCCAGAACAAGAGCAACACCACCTTCCACTGGAGGTAAAGTGACCCGAAGGGTCGTGCTCGAGCCAATATGACTTGTCTTCGTTGTGGCCAGCAAGGACACTGGGCGGCAAACTGCCCTCAGAGCTCATCGCCGAAGTCCAGTGGCACCAAGAGGCCGGCACCCACGGAGAGCGTGGCACAAGTGATGACGTCCGAGGATGCCATGATCATCTTCCAAGATCACAATGGCGCCGAACGTCCTGAGTGCGTGATGTTGGACCCTGGTGCATCTGCCTTCCTGGCAGGATATGGACCTTTCCGACGGTACCTACAGCATCTTCGGCAAGACTGCGGCTTCCCCATCGAGAACATTGAGCTGACAAAAGGGAAACGCCGTTTCCAGTTTGGAGGCGATGCTGCATCTTGGTCGTCCTGGTCAGTTCACCTTCCCGTGTTTCTCGATGGCCGCTACGGCGCAATCCAGATGTTCCTGTTGCCTGGCAATACTCCGATGCTTTGTGGCCGACCCATCATCGAGGCCCTCGGCATGACCATGGACTTCGCCATGCGCCGCATTTGCATCGGCTCCTCAGGATGGCAAGAAGCCACACTCGGTCGACAAGGCGAATATCTCCTCTCGCTGACGGCCGACCATGATTTCATCCAGTATGACCCTGGACAGCCGGACTTCTGTCTGAAGACCGCTGAGGCTGACATGGAGCAATGTGATGGGTACAAGCTGGAAGACTTCGAACGGTCTGAACATGGCTTTGCTGCTTTGTCAACTATGAAGGAGGAGGAGATCAAGGATGAGCAGCTGTCAAACACCCTGAGGCAACATTCCTTGCAGACCATGGACACCCAACTCCGGACCCATCTGAACGACATGTCCGCGTACCTGACCAGCCAACTTCATGGCCGGAACGCAGACCAAAAGCGAGTCCTATGGGAGGTCTACTGTGGCTCTGCACGGACCTCACAGGTGGCAGAATCTCTGGGAATGACTGTGCGTCGTTTTGGACTGGAGACGGGATGGAACTTCGACCTGATTGACCACCAAGAAGCGTTCCTTCGCCTTCAAGAGGAGGAACTACCTGACGAAGTTCTCCTGGCACCTGAGTGCAAACTTTGGAGTCGGATGCAGACCCTCGCTCGCCGCACTGCACATCAGCAAGAGGCTCTGGTTGCTGCAAGGCAACACCATCATGATCGGCACTTGGTCTTTGTTCGCAAGGTCTACATGAACCAGCTCTCAGGTGGCCGTCATGGACACATCGAGCAACCCAAGCACGCCTTGTCATGGCGTACTCGTGCCC
This sequence comes from Durusdinium trenchii, assembly GCA_963970005.1. Lineage (NCBI taxonomy): Eukaryota > Dinophyceae > Suessiales > Symbiodiniaceae > Durusdinium > Durusdinium trenchii. Next base: position 7,315 of record CAXAMN010024036.1, on the reverse strand, counting down.
TTCGTGACCTGCCTGGACATCGGGCCGACTTCGAGCAATGCCGCTATGGAGCAGCTTGCCTCGATGAGGATCAGCAATGGCGGCCCGCGAAGAAGAGCGCCACACTTCTCACCTCCAAGAAGGCCCTTCAGAATGCCATGACCCTCACTTGTCAAGGAGATCACCCAATAGACCAGGTTAGACTACTAAGATCTATTTTGTAAAAAATTGTCTATTAGATAACTTTTTTGTTGCCTAAGACAACATGATTTTTGGCTAAGACGACTTTTCAAAATTTGTCCTGTCTAAGTCTATTTTGAAGAAACAGTCTTAGACTATTTTTGGCTGTGTCTGAGACAATTTTTTGTCTCAGACAAATCAAAACTTCCTCAAAACGACCACAGGCACTGAGGAAGTTTACTTGCAGTTTCATCATAGGCATGAGGAAGTTTATGTTACAAAATTTGCATATTATTGCAGTTTCAGTCCATGTGCATGACAAACTTCCACACTTGCAGGTTGAAACTGCCTACAAACTTCCATCAAACTACCTCCAAACTGCCACAAAAAGAAATGAAGTTTGAAGGAAGTTTTGAAAAACAGACGAGGTAGTTTCGAGGAAATTTCCTTTCCTCGTTTGCAGCCGCGAAAATTTGTCTAAGACAGCAGATTTTTATCTATTAGACAACTTTTGTTTTGTCTATTAGATAACTTTTCGTCACATAAAGTTGTCTAAGACAAATCACAAAAATTTATCTAAAAGACAAATTTTAAGAAAGTTGTCTATTAGACAATTTTTTTGTCTAACCTGGTCTATTGGGCACGATCATTGTGCCTTGGAAGGCAGTGCTCGTGGCTATGGGTCCCGGACCCGCTACATGGAGGACTACCAGCCGGCTTTGGCTTCCACGCTTGCTGCGGCCATCTCACTTGATGAACCACCACAGCTTTGGGAGGCTAGCTATGCTTCCACAGAGCAACGTGAAGTTGCATCGACCCTGGTTCAACTTCGGGCTGACACTCGGCAGCAAGCCATTCGCATCGTGCAGCGACTTCACAGGAACCTTGGCCATCCTTCTCCAAAGGAGCTCACCGAGCTGCTACAGACGCGAGGAGCGTCCGCAGATCCTGAAGGCAGCGCAATCCTACGTGTGCACTGCCTGTGCCAAGTACAAGAAGCCTGCCGATGCCGCTCCATCCTCTTTGCCACAGTCGACGACCTTCAACCAACAGCTGCAAGCTGGAGCGTGGTTGGATTGCTGTGTTTGGACCTCCTCAACAGCTCGTCACTGATGAAGGGCGGGCCTGGCTTGGTCATGACTTTGAAAACTGGACCAGCGTCCACGGAGTGGACCACATCGTGGCACCTGGAGAGCCCCACGAACGACTGGCCCTTGTGGAGAGGCGACACGCCGTACTTCGGAAGGCCATTGAAGTCTACCTCGACGATCTCAAGCTGGACCATGCTGGGCATTCGAGAGGCCTTGACGTACTGTGTTCCACAGCTGAGCATGCCCAGTCCACCGATGGAGACCTGATGGAGGATTCTGATCATGAAATGGCACCGCCGCGACAGAGGCCGAGGCTTTTGCCACCGCTACCCGCGTCCACTGCCATGCCCGACACAGTATAGGCGATGATGACTACACGCCAACTTCACCTCCGTCAGCGGCAGCCACACCAACAGCGGCAGCAGCAGTTGTTCCGGCAGCAGCAGACACGGCAGCGGCAGAAACACAACCACAAGCCACAGCCAGTGTCGGGCTCCCTCGTGTCCCCAGCACTCTGGACTCAAGAGCCACCAATTCCATCCAATGGGGCCACGCCACATGCACCACTACCACCGACAACTGACAGTGCTTCTGGCCCACCTCCGTTGGATCCAAGAACGGCAGCACTCTATGAGGCTCCATCACACCCTGAGACTTTCCAGGAACGACGTGCTCGCCTCAACCAGCAGGAGACGCTGAGCTTTGCACCTGTCCGCCAGAGATCTACGAGCACCGTTGCGCCCTATGAGCCTCCAACACGGCCGACCTCAAGCACGACGATGCCATCACTTTCTATTTGGAGGACCTGGACACTACTGCTCTTCCGAGTGGTTGGCGCATGGATGAACATGGATTCCTTCAGCTCAACGACCGAAGCACTGACTACTGGGAGTTGCAAGCTGGATGTCTGATCCGACACCATGTCGTTCCACGTCGGGGTCGCTTGCCAATGGCTCAACTGCCCAAGGATTGCTCTGTCTCAGTCAAGGTTCGTGTGACTCTCGTACATGGATCTAAGGGCAAGGGCAAGCTCTACACAGACGATGGCCTGGACAGTTCTGCACCACCGGAGGTCACAACCCCTTGGACTGGCGCCACCATCTTCCAGATTAACGGTGAAACCCGGAAGGAACTGGTGATGTATAGTGGTTCACATCAAGCCTTCATGAGCGCCAAGCAACAAGGCAAGGAGCAGAAGGCGGCAAAGATGAAGAAGTTCAAGAAAGGAAAAGATGACATGACCGAACGTCATCTCGGGCCCCATGAGCGTGCCTTGTTTAAAGAGGCCAAGATCAAGGAGCTGAAGAGTTTCTTCGACCACCATGTGTGGATCTTGCAGACGGTGAAGGAAGCTGACCCAGCGAGGACTCTCTCGTCCAGAATCTTGTTGAAGTGGTCTCGCAACCCTGATGGCGCTCCACGTGCAAAAGCACGTCTCATCGTGCGCGGCTTTGCTGATCCTGATGCCTTGGCCGGAAGGATCGAGACTTCGAGTCCTACGACTACAAGATTGTCCCGCTCCATGGTGCTTTCTTTGGCAGCGACCATGGGATGGTCTACATGGACCGCGGACGTGAGCACCGCCTTCCTCCAGGGTCGGGAGCAAGACAGGAAGCTCTGGGTGAAACTTCCTGCTGAAGCTCTGGCACTGCTTGGTGGTGATGAGAACACCCGCATGCTCCTCCTGAAGCCACGCTATGGTCAGATTGATGCACCTCGCGGTTGGTTTCTTGAAGCTGTTGACCGCCTGAAGCGCGGAGGATTGAAGCAGCATGCGCTTGACCCCTGCGCATTCTTGGTCTATGAGCTGGACGATGAGAACTACAACCCTGATGATCCAGTGCACTCTGAGGTGAATGCCCTGGGCGATCGACGCCTCGTGGGCATGGTCATCATGCATGTTGATGATCTTCTGGGCGCTGGATGCTTGAAAAGTCCACGATACCAAGCCGTGGTGTCCCAGCTCAAGGCCAACTTCTCATTCAGAGAGTGGAAGGAAGACCAGAAGATCCTCGAGTACTGCGGCTGTGAGCTCGAGAAGTTGGACGATGGCGGCACCTGCCTGTACCAGACCAAGTACCTCGAGAAGGTCAAGCCCATCTGCGCGGACAAGAAACGGTCCCCTGCAGAGATGTTGAAGGAGCGAGAAATCACCCAACTTCGTGGCTTGGTGGGCTCGCTGCAATGGCCTGCGGTGCAAACGGCACCCCACCTGCAATGCAGCACTTCGCTGCTGGCTGGCCAAGTCACCAAGGCGACTGTGCAAACTGTTTTGGATTGCAATCGCCTCCTCAAGTTTGCGAAGGACAACAAGGACATCGGCCTGCAATACCGGCACATTGGTTCGCCCCACGACCTGCGATTGCTCTGCTTCTTTGATGCTGGCTTCTCGACCAGGAACGATGGCACTTCGCAGGGTGGCTACGTGATCATGCTGGTCAATGGGAAGCTGATGGAGTCCGACGAGGAGGACTATTACCGCGTCCTTGACTGGCGGAGCTTCAAGACTCCCAGAGTCGCCCGCTCATCCCTTGGAGCGGAGGCCCAGGCCGGAGGACAGGCTCGTTATTGGCACCACCTCCTTGACCCTGAGCTCTCACTGAAAGGTCTGCTGGAAGTCCAGTCCTCACTTCGCCCCGTGATGGTGACTGACGCGAAGGCCTTGTACGATGCCTTTCACAGAGAGGCCACCAGCTCATCTGTGGTCGACAAGCGAGTCAGCCTCGAGATCAGGGTCACGAAGGCACCTGGGACCCGAGCTACACTGCCATGAAGAAGAAAACAAAGGGTGAAAAGATGTCAGCGCTGGCAGAAACCACAGCCAATCATGCTGAGCCTGGTCACTCAGTCTCCTTCGAGCGCCCACATGTGTATGAAGCACCTGGCCTCACTGAAAAGGAAGAAGTTGATGAGAATGTCAACGGTGACATGCATGAGAATGCCATGTTTGTCACGAATCACCTCCCTTTTGTGTATGTGTACGCCTCTAGCCATGTCGCATGCCGCAGCTCCTACCCCATCAAGAGTCGCACGAAGAACATCATGTTTTGGGTCATGCTGTTTTTGATGGCAACCACCTGTCAGGCTCGCTCGGACATGTGCTGGGTCAACGACACCAACACCTCCGAGTACATGGAGGACTTGGGCTTGCTGGGTTTGGGGATTGCGCTGATCCTCATGCTTGCCCACCTGTGCCTGTGGTTTTGCTGCAAGAACAAGGCAGCATCAGCCAGCGTGGGAGTCCAGAAAGATGAAGCCGTCGTTCCACGTTGTTTGAGGGAACTACTGGCTAGGGAGACGGAAGAGAACCGAAACCACCTCAGGGCTTGCATTGAAGCCCGAAAAGCCATGTGCTTGGCCCAAGCCAAGAACAACCACCTGCTCCAGCAGAATGAGGACTACAAGGATCGGTCATCATCCGCCGTCTCATGGACATGCTGGATGACCACTGGCTCACATGTCCCCATGCCATCACCACCGTGGTGTCTCGTCAAGGCCAGTGTTGGCATCGTGAAGACTGCCACTTGGTTGAACAGATGATCCCCCGAAACCGGCAATATGTGAGAGGGTGTAGCTACTGTGCAAACCCACACTCGCCGATCGACAAGGCGAGTGTTGTGGTGGGAAATAGGTTTCTCCAGCTCGGAAGCACGACCCGAGCGGAAGCAGAGGCCTGGCTTGCTGATGTAGCAGGCCTGTAAGGGCCATTTTGCTTTTTCCAAGATCACCGCCCGTGTGAAACGCACGCTGTGCATTTGATAGGAACACGTTCCGACCTCAGATCGCACCTCCCCGAGAAGGGAGGGCTCAAGAAGCCAAAAGGCTATGCGGCCGCGGCACATCCCCGTGCCTTCAATTCGCTCGTGGTGTTTGTTCACCCTGAACCTGTGGGCTTCGACTACCACTGGTTTCTTCGCAGGGTGCTTCAAGTGTGACAGCACATCGAAAACAGTGAAGTACATAGGACACTTGTGAACTTGAACTTTGCTGTCAAAAGGCATGCGGACCCAAAGTTCAGAAACATGCGTGTCACTTCCAGCTGCGAGAGAAAGCCTTAGTACGAAACTCAGGCGAGCCACCAACTCTTGCACCTCCTGCCAAAGGAAAAACCCGGACCACAAGGAAAGACCAGACCAGGGCATGAGACGACAAGACACTCAATCCATTCTGCAACGACAAGTTCCGCAAAGATGACCCTCCATGCGAAACAATCCTAGCAAGGATATCAATCGCTGCGTGGTACGGCCGAATGCTAAAGATGGCAACAGTTTTCGAGTCCTGGAGGCGAACTGATATGTTGCGACATCGAAAATTCACACAAATCAACTCCGGTCCACTTAAAACATCATCAAAGCCAACAGCTCCTTCTTTCGTCGACAAGGATTCAACAGCATCACGCGGAACACCTGGAAAGGCAATGTCCAACACCTACTGTCCAACAGTTTCACCTGCGAAAGCCGATCCCTTCCAAGCCCAGTCACGCTCAGGTGTATGGAAAGAAACCTGGAACTCACCGTGTACAGACGTGGAAAAAAGGCTCAACAGACGGAGACAGAGGCCGAGGCAAATGAACAGGCGCTAGCTGTGATCCAGAAATCAGGAGGCATTCACGAACCTTGTGCTTTGTTGCAAGATCAATTGTCAGCCAAATGTGCATGTCATTTCGACAGTCTGCACGGTGCCTCTTCTCAAAGATCTCATACAAATCCAGCATGCTAGGACGAACCTCTTGTTCTCTCGCGCACTTTCGGCCATTCACAGTAGACGACTCTCTGAGGAAGCTATCTGCCTGGGTGCAACGGATAGGCGAATGGGCTTCTACAACTGAGAAAGGCAAAGTGGGCGATACCTCAGTTGAGCGTGGCTTAACTGTCAGCCCTGCTTCACAATGCACAACTTCGTCTGAACGAAAGTCAATCAACTTGTCGGCGAATTGAGCGAATGCTTGGTGAATGCTTTTGGTCAACATGACTTCTTGCTTGATGTATGAGAAAACGGTTGCGAGTTTGTGCCATACAACTGCCGTGTGTACGGGAGCAAAAGCATTACCGATCATCCTGTAGGCTGCTTCACAGTCAACAGGCACTGCGACTGTTCGAGGAAAACCAAGGGTGGCAGCAAACTCTAAAGGGTGAAGGCACCTCAACTGGTTCGTTTCCTGATCAAGGATGGTGAAAAAACATCAGACCCTTCTCACTCAAATACTCACCAGAAAACTGCAAGTTGGCACGGTAGGATGCCATCAAAGCAGGGCAGGTACTAGACTCGTTGAGAACCCGAAAAAAACTCAACAGAACAGGTGCCATCCTGGACTTGCTGTTTCTGCCAGCTTTTCAAAAAAGCAGGATTCATGACAACAGCGACCTCTTCAGCATTCAGAAAAAGGTCTTTCTTTTCATTCCATGGCATGTCCAAAAAACAGCGCTCCACAATTTCCTAAGTTGCAGTCTCGCACAACAGGCATCTTTGTCTTTTCGAGAAAAGGTTGCAACACACGTGCATGTACTGCATCATTTCGCACTAGCAAAACAACTGACCTCTTCCTACAAATGGGGCGGCACTGCGAGATGTCTTCAAGTCCTTCGTGCAGGATGACAAAACCAGCCCAACGAATCAACTCCTTGAGCCACATCCAGTGAGCCTCATGCGAAAGCAAGCCACCCACATTTTCGAATGCTGCTAGGACAGGTTGCGTATGTTTGAGCGCGCAAATCATGTCAATCATGTTCAGGCCCAACTCGTCATTGAGGCCCCCCTGGCGAGATGCCGAGGACCATGGTGGGCAAGACGGAGATGCAACTAAACCAAGCAAGTTGCATTGAGCAATCTTTTCCCAAATGCGCAAATCTCCTGCTTCACCAACAATGCACATCTCTGCAGACTGATCCAGCTCATACATGTTTGTTCGTGCCAAAGTCTCAGCAGGAACACATTTCACACCATGCACTGTTGCAGAGTGCTGAGCTGTAAATGGATCCAGTTCAATGGAAAAGCGCAAAGGCGGAAAATCCGGTGTGAAAAAAACTCGAAACCGTGTTTCCAACCTCCGATTCCAGAGAAAGCGT
>CAXAMN010024034.1:0-14601 GCA_963970005.1 Durusdinium trenchii | reverse complement strand
GGGAAGTTCCTCGACTGCAGCAGGGTCTTCCTGGCACAGCAAGCCTCCCCCACCGCCTTCGCCCTCAGGGTGGTCCTACGGGTGGTGGCAGTAGTGTAGTCGTCATCAGGAGTCTTCCCACACAACAATTGCCTCCGTGTCGCTCAACCTCCTCCATGAGATGGGTGACCTTAGTCACCTTCTCTATTGTGGCCTAGTTGCCACTATGGCCTTGCAAAGGACACATCTCCTGTACCTCAGTTGTTTGGCTCAAGCAAACCAAGCACCTACATAGCAATGCCGCCCCCCCAAGATCGCTATGAGGTCAACCTCGAGTTGGTTACCGTAGCAGGCACGGAATATGCGATGCAAGCAAACCTCTCCCATTATGAAGATGTGGCAGAGCTGGAAGACGACATTCTTTGCTTTCTGCCTACAGTCTCTGACTTAGAAGTATTTGGTTGTGAATTGGAATTGCTCGACCTTCGCGAGCAGCAACCTCTGTCAGAGGCATTCCGCACGGTGCTCCTGCAGCGGCCGCAACTGCAAATAGTAGTTCGTCCCTGCATGGTAGAAGGACATTCCATCTGGCAGTTCCAGGCAGACCGCAAAGAAAGCTACCCCAAAGCAGTTCGTGTCTCGGCCAACCCGCGAGGGGAAATTGCAGACAGAGCATTCTACGCTGCACCTTCGATCCTGCACGTAGAAGTGGCAACTGGCATCCAACATATAGGAATTGCGGCCTGGCAGAGTTGCCAGCAACTGCAGATTGTCAAGCTTCCACCCTCGGTCATAAGTCTGGCGGAAGGAACCTTCATGGGGTGCTATGTGCTGCGTGAGGTCGCCGCACCAGGGTGTGTCCAATACGGCCAGAGGGTGTTTGCAGAGTGCTGTTCCCTAGGCAGCGTTGGGGTCAGTCACGAAACAGAGGACAGCAGTGTCCTGGCACCAGGCGCACAGCTTGGCAAACATGCTTTCGAGAGTTGCCTCACGCTTACAACTATCACCTTTGATATGGATCGTACTATTTGACCACGAGCTCTGCCTGAAGGCGCATTCTGTGGAGCTGGCATTGAGCAGCTGTGCTTGCCGAACGATTTTCACAACATAGGGCCGAGGGCCTGTGAAAATTGCAAAAGTCCAGTGGAGGTCAACCTCATGAGCACAGAGGTCACAGCCCTACTCTCTTCCACCTTTGCTCACTGTGTAGCATTGCAGTGCATATGGCTTCCACCGCGACTCATGCAAATTGGAAAAGAAGTCTTCCTTAATTGTGTTGTGCTGCAAGAAGTTGTCATCCCGACAGAACTCAGTGACACAGGTAACCGTGCCTTCTGCGGGTGCGAGCAGCTACAACGGTTTACCCTCCTAGATTGGGGTGACATGGAACAGTGGGTGCAGGCAGAGCACAATGCCTTTTTTATGTGCAACAAATTTGAAAAACCCCATTGGCTGGAGCTGCTCCCCGCGGAAGGACCAGATTCTGATGCCTTTGACGAGGAACTCAGCCACGAATATTGCCAATATCATGCCAGCCCATGGTAGACTCTAAGGAGCTATATTGCCATGAATATTGCCATGCCAACCGCTTTGACAAGGAGCTAAACCATGTATACCCCTAACATTATGCCAGGCCATGAGAGGCTCAAGGTGGGTGCCTTAGCATCTGTCTTCAGGAAACATCCCTGGCCGTAGGAATAGCCCATGGGCAGACGGGGCACCTGTGGCTCGCACAGTGATAGCAAATAGCCTGCAGCACAAAGAGATTAACCATTCACCCATGAGTAGCACTCCCCTCGAAAAGGAGCCAGTCATGGAATGCCCCCTGCTGCTGACTACGCTTTCGGGGGTAACCTTTAAGGTCTCTCTCAGTGTCGCCAAGTTCGACCGATTTACAGACTTAGAAGACCAGGTCATGGACTACCTGGCCTCGGTAACTGACCTCACAGTCTTTGGGTGCGTCATTGACTTTTTACAAACCACCACGCAAACCTACCTTGAGGACCCAATCTGGGATAAGTTGCAGCAAGGTAAGGAATACACCATTGTCTTCAGGAACTGTAGTGTTACCCTGCCAGAACAAGAACAGCTCGGAGGTTATTCTATTGATCAAGTCCCCTTAGCCGTTCATGTCCCTATGAACCCAGAAGAAATTGTCCCAGAATGGGCCTTTGCAGGTGTTCCACGCCTGCGACATGTTAGCGTCGAGTCAGGTATCAGGCTCATTGGTGCAGAGGCTTGGCAAGATTGCCGGCAACTCCGCATTGTCAAACTGCCGGCCACAGTGGTAGGCATTGCAGATAATGCCTTTCGGGACTGCAAGCTCCTAAATAGTGTCTTGGCTCCGGGTTGTCGCGACTTTGGTTATAAAGCCTTTGCGGAATGCTGTTCCTTGCAACGTGTGTATGCATCGGATGGGGCTGTAAACGTGTTCAATGGTGAAGCCAATTTCGGGCAATACCTCTTCCAAGGGTGCATCAACCTTGCTGAGGTCACCTTGAGTGAGTTTCCATCCCCCCGAGGGTCAACCCTGCAAGTCAGGACCAGAGAGCTCGCGCCGGGCTGCCTCAGCTCTACGGGCATCTACACACTTGCTCTCCCAAAGCACTTTGTAGCTATAGGAGCGCACGCTTGTGACAGTTGTCGACTGCTTAAGAGTGTGGACCTCTGTAACACCATGATTGAAGAAATTCCGGAATTCACCTTTGTCCACTGCACTAGCCTTAGGGAGGTTTTCCTACCGGCAACTCTCCATACAATCCGAGTTAAAGCCTTTATGAACTGTGCAGCCTTAGTTGAGCTTGCCATTCCGCCCTCTCTCAAGTATATTGGAAGTAGGGCTTTCTTGGATTGCACTGCCTTTCGGAGGCTTGTCAAAATGCCCGGAACACGCAAATGGCGACGGAAGAAAATGCTTTCGCCATCTGTCCGGCTATGAAATGGCCACCCTGGCTGCGTATGATCCCGGACATGGGCTACACCCCTGGTCTAGGATAAAGGAATACCCTCCCATCCACAACTGTCATGGCCCCGCTGTCACTCTTTCAGAGTCTGGGTGCGAGCCTTAGCTCGGGTCCGGAGTAGGCCAGAAGTTGCAAAACAGTACTCTTCACCACGAGTAACTAGCCATAGTTGCCCTCCGTTAGACAGGGGAGTGAGTGAATCGTTGCTGTCGAATAGAGAAGGGTCTCGTCTAATTTTTTCTGGCACGCACTTCCTTGGGCTCAAACCAGTGAATCCTGCGTACAGAGCATGACTGAAGAAGTAGGTGGAGCCAGTCCACGGCATAGCAGGGGAAAGCCAGGGGCGCGGACCCTCACGCTGACTACGCTAGCAGGGGAGGAACTACCCTTAGAGGTGGATCCTGGTGGGCATGCCAGTCTTCGGAGCCTCGAGAATGCAGTATTAGCAAGGCTCCCCCATCTAGGAAACGCAAGCACCTTAGGGTGTGAACTGCAATTTGTGCAAATGAATACCCTGCAGGTCCTTGCTGACCCAATCCAGAGTGCAATCAGCACCAACCAGAAGTATTATGTAATCGCTAAGCAGTGCATGGTAGAGGCAGGGCACAAGGGGCAACTAAAAGGGGAAGTCAAGGCAGTTCGGGTGCTGCGTAGTAGAAATGGCAAAATTCCTCCACAAGCCTTTTCCTTTTGCACTGAAATTCGTCACGTTCTAGTAGAGAATGGTGTCAAGATTGTAGGAGAGGCTGCGTGGCGGTGCTGTCGACAACTGCAAATCGTCCACCTGCCAGACACAGTCGTCGGTCTTTTACATGGTGCCTTCAGTAGGTGTCAAGTGCTACGTGTAGTGGTAGCCCCAAGCTGCAAGTACTTCGGCACCAAGGTATTCGAAGAGTGTTGCTCCTTAACGCAGGTGGGTGCGGCACATTGCCCTAGCAATAAGCTAGCCCCCCAAGCCCAGCTAAGGCCTCGTGCCTTTCAAGCATGCACGGCGCTGCGCAACATCAACTTGGGCATGTCAGAGTCTGCTACAACGTACCCAAACCGATGTTTGCCGGACTGCCGTTTTCAAGAGTCGGGCATTGTTGAGCTGGCTTTACCTACGAGTTTCCACAGGATAGGCTTTGCTGCCTGTATGAGCTGCCAGCAGCTGCAAATCGTTGATTTGTCCCAAACAGACGTACTTGAGATTCTAGGCTCAACCTTTGCTTACTGCTCGCAGCTGCAACAACTTTGCCTTCCCCGCATGCTGAGGACCATTGAGCAAGAAGCCTTTTACAAGTGTATTTCCCTAAAGGAGGTCTCTACTCCGCCATCCCTGCTTTACATTGCGAGGCATGCCTTTGCAGGCTGCACGCATCTTCGAATAATCCTCAAGCAAGGAAAAAGCAGCACATGGCGAGGGACATACGCCCAGTCTAATGCTTTTGACAAATGCGAGCACTTCGACAAGCCCACGTGGCTTCGAGTCTTGCCGATTGATGCAAACGATCTTTGGCGAGAAGACTTTCTAGACCCAGCACCAAAGGCCAGCAATGCTTCCGAGGCAGGAGAGGAGCAAGGGCGACGTGGGTAGTGAGCTGAGCCAAGTGTCAGTATCCGAGCACTAGGAAAGGGTGACTTCCAGGCATATACGGCAAGTAAAATGCGCAAACACCAAGTAGAACCATGACCTCTTTTCGCCATTCGCTGCGTTGTGAGCCGATAGGAGCGAGAGCCTTAGTTCTGCGTTCCTAACCGGCGGGTGGTAGATAGTGGCAATGAAGGATGCCCAGGGGGAACCTTAGTTCCCGCTGTTGATGTCCGACATTTCCAATTTTGTACAAAGAGGTACAGATATCATGCTAGGAGAGCTCAAAGTTTCACATGTTTCACACAGGCCTTGCACGCAGCAGACCACTTTTTGCAATTACGCAGCGCCTCACTGACTCAAGAAACTTCCCCTAGTGGCACCGGTGCGTGCCGAAGGGTGCTGGGTTTGCCTCCCCTCGGGGAGGTTGTGCCCTGTTCACCCTTAGCTGCAGGCTTTTCTCGCTAGGAATTGCCGCCACGGTTTGGCTTTTGTCGGGCAGCATGCGACTGGCCTTGTATGCGCCACCAGTTGAATGGGTTGTGCTACAAGAATGGTCTTTTCCACGGATTGCTGCTCAGATCTTGTCACTCTTGGTCGACCTGATTACAACCAGCGCTGGAGCATCGCGAGACACCTGACCTGCAAAGTGACCTTGTTTTGCCACACTGTGGTGTGGCCGCTGGTCACCAATATTCGGGAAGGAAAGTCCGTTTGAAGCCTTCTAGGCGGCTTTCCATGAACACAGCTTGCGCTGCCGTCCTTTTCTTTTGAGAATTCAGGCCCATTAATTGCCACTAGTTTCCGTTTCACATGCTTCACCCAGTGTAGAGGAAAGACTACAAGATGGTGGAGTTTCGGCCTGCGGGCTTGGGTGTTTGGTCTTGGGTTGGTTTTGGGGTCTTAGTTCCTTTCTCCACCATCTGTCTGTTCTTCCCTTCCTTCAACGATGACCTGGGCACCATGCCCACACGGCGTCCGTACTCGTGGAAAAAGAGTAGCCAGACTGACTTTGCCTGCAGGGGAGCTGCACTGCAGCCAGTGTCAGCAACAGTGTTTGTGCTTAGCCATCCACCGTGCAGAGTCTTCTACATACGTGACGTGCAGGGATCGTTGCAACATGCCAAGATCGTCAGCTGTTGGCTTCCAGTCACACAAGCAATCTTCGGCAGCATGGACAAGATGGTAGTTGCGCCTGTCAGGCTCTGCAGTGGCAACGAGTGCCGCTAATACACTCTTCGGCATTGCAATGGCGCCTAGGCGGGCTGTGATTTGACTGGCTGGCCAGAGGCAACGAATTGCTAAGTCAATCACTGCTCCAGTGTAGCTGCCTGCACTAAAGCCGTTCACCGTAAAGTGGGTCAGGTCGTCCTGCTCAGCCGGCCGAAGACACCCAAGCACTGGCAAGTTGGCAATAAGTCGAAGCGGCTGTAGCGAAAGTAGTTTCCACCAAAGACCACTGAGGAAGGCCTGGTGTGGCAGCCGTCGGTGAGCTGGGAGCAGCCGGGCTGCTTTCAGCACATGTTGCGTACGTTGGTACAAGAGGGCTGCTTTGCCATCCCGAGGTCTTCCCATTTCTGGCAAGGGTTCTGCGTGAGCGAGAAGAGAGTGGCGACTTCGTGTACCCCTGTCGAACAGCCATAGGCAACACCGTACTCCTGCTCTTTAGTGACATCTGCGGGGGAGAGTGACGGCCCGTAGACTTGACTTTCTCCCACCGGCGGACACATGCAATGGAAGTGTGGGGGGACATCCCCTTCAAGGGCTCCGCCCCCAAGACCACCACAATTGATCTGAAATACTGAGGGTAGGGGTGGGATGTCATAACCTATCCAGTACTCGTTGATTCGCGCAATCACCCACAGGACGGTGACCCACAGAATTTCACCTTGCTGACGCTGGTAGATGGCTTCAAACACTTGTGGCGCAATACCTTCCAAAGGCATAAACGAGCCTTGGAGTTGACAAAGCAAGTCATTGTTGGCTTGTAGAAACTGCTCTTTTTCTCCCGGGACAAGACACTTGGGGTGAGCCAGAGCCGCTTGCAGTTGCTCATACGGACATGCTTCAATGTCCTTGTGGAGTTCAACAACCCCTCGTAGCTTGGCGACTTGACTCCAGGGCACAAAGAGGGGAGGTGACAGCAGTTGCGGACAGGGGATGCATGGACTAGGGTCAGGTGCCTGACTACCCTTCGTCGAGTCTCGTTCGATTGCTTTAGTGAGTCGATCTGCTCTTCTGGCAGAAGTGTTGGACGAGGGCGTGGAAACTGACTCCACGTCTGCATCATTGTCCTCTGCCGGAAGACAGCTAAGGCTGTCCCCCTGCAGTTGCGCTGGAAAGAGTTCAGTCGCTTGGGGACGAATCGCTCGCCACTTTAGTAGCAGGCAAAAGCGCAAAGCACTGTTACCAGCTACCCCGGAGAAATAGCCTGTAAATTTACACCCACCTACTGGTTTCCAAGTCTCAATGACCCATGCTGGGGGCAGATTAGGCATGCCTAGTATGGCGATCGGCAGCGTTTCCCAACCCTGCAACTCCAGTTCTCGTAAGGCAGCCTGCGCTCCAACTTTGGCTTTGCCAAAGGCATGAAATATGGCAGGTCGCATTCGGTTGCGTGGCAGTGCACTGGCTTGGAAAAGGTGTTCCCCTGGCAATGACGTGACTGTGCATGGCCCCGTTAGCATAGGGAGCACCGACAGTATTCCCTGCTCGAAGGTGGCACGAGCCCAGCTGGTGATCCAAGGAGTTCGCTCTCTCCCTTCAGGGGTGAGAGCCTTTGGATGGGATTGCCGCGGCCACTTGATTGTACCGCCAGGACCAAGTTCATCCGGGCTGGTGACTGGGCTGGGCCAAAAATGCTTGCACATGTATAGTCCATACAAGGACCAGACCATGCATAGGTCAAGGGCGGTTTGCATCGCTATCCCGACAAATGGGGTGAACATAGTGCCACTTATGGCTGTGTCACTCGGATTGACCGGTGGTCTGGCTCTAGAAACTAAGGCAAGGCGGCATTCCTGGAGGCTCTTCGCCAGGGCCGAAGCAGTCGTTTCATACTCCAGTGGGCTGTGCTTGCTGCGGTTGCCTATCGAAATAGCCAAACCTGCATTATATTCCAAGTGGGCCTCTGTGAAGAGCAGCATGCCAATACCCGCACAGGAGCTGGACTCAGATCGCACACACCCTGTTAGGTCAACCCACTGGTGCTGCTGATGCGCCAGCTGGAGTAGGTCTTGCGCTTCAAAAAGCGTGACTGGTACACAGTCATTGTCAATGAGTGCGAAGTGTTGAGCGGGGTACAGGAAGCGTGCTGCCTCTAGGACAAAAACCCCTGCCCAGTAGTATGGAATCTTGTGAAGGCCAGTAGTAGCATCTGCACAAACCCAAAGTATGTCAGTTGCCTCTTCTTGGGGACCCACTAGGCACCTACGTGAGGCCTACCATGCTGCAAAAGCCGGCCAATGAGGGACATCTGTCGGCATTCGGTTGTCCACTATTAGATAGATCATTTGATTGCTCATGATAAAATCTCGATGCAACATGAGTGTCTGAATAATGGCAGTCGTATCAGGCAGGTCTCCCTCTGCTTCCAGTGTGGCATATCCGTCGTCCTTTTTGGATGGCTGCGCACGGACATCTGACAACACGAGTGTAGGTCGAGCGGAATCAAGGCCAAGAGGACTGCAAAGGGTATCATGCATTACCATTGCTGCATAAGCATCAGCCTGGGACTGTGTCACACTAGCCTCCGTACCCCGGGCAAAGTTGGCTTGACCATCTGCTGTAAGCCAATCCGCATGGTCCCGTGTGAATGCAATAGGCACATGGACTCTATCTTCCGCGCTATCGGTTAGGTCCAGCGAATTACTGTCCTCCATCCATGGATCATGTGACATAGAGTTGCTCTGCTCGAAAATACGAGTGCAGCTCCCGCCAGCTAAGGTTGGCAGTTGCACTGACTGGCGCGAGCGAAAGAAAAGGCGACGAGGGTGACGTCAGCTAAGGCTGACCCCACTCCTGCATGCAGGGTGCTACGACCTGCTGTGAGCCAAATGTTACGGCGTAGTGCATCTGCGGGAAAGCAACTGCATCTAGCTTATGGCGGGGGGCCCCCTTCCAAAAATATGGTAAGAAAAAGGCCAACCATGTTGCTGCAAAAGCATGTCACAAGGACCATGTCACTACTTTATTGGTCATGATCATCTGCATGCGGGTGCAAAAGGGAAAGTAACCAGGCAACGTACACTAAGCCACACAGCTGGGAGTGCAAGTCTGTAAGGGGAGTGAGGAGGGCACCCTGCACATCATGAGGCATATAGTCCACTGTTTGTTCAATTTCCTGTACCAAAGCGTGCAGACCTTGCACTCTTGCACGTAGCGCCGATTCGATCTGATGGTGCGTGCGTTCTGTATGACGCTGAGGGGGCGCCTGTGCCGTAGGCTGCGTGTCTACTCGAAGGACCTGCTGCTGTTGTCTGTCAGTAGTAGTCCAGAAACCCACGCGCCGTGACGCCTGGAAAGGGGCGTGTTTGCAGAAAGATGTCAAGAGGGTCTGTGTTCTCTGTGAAGATCCTAGCACTCACCGAATCAGCCAACACAGTGAGGAGGTGGTTTTCGCGGTGCTGTATATGCAGCGAGCCTTCGAGCAATGTCGCACCTTGAGAACGATTGATCTGGAAAGGGCAGAGTATGATCCGCGAGACCCGCATCGGGTCATTCCAGAAGGTTGTTTCCTTGGGGCAGGGATTGAACGGATTGATCTCCCAGCAGATTTCAGCTGGATAGGACCTACTGCTTTTGAGCGCTGCGAAGCTGACCAAGAACTTGAGACGCATTGGGCGCGAAGCTTTCCTGAAATGTAGCGCGCTCGAAATCATACATACTCCACCTAATTTGCTGTACATCAACAAAGAGCCTTTGCAGGCTGTACACAACTCTGCAAACTCATTCGGATGGGCAAAAAAGGCACATGGAGAGGAACCTATGTGGAGCACAACACTTTCGAGATGTGTACTAGAGTAACACTCCCAAAGTGGATCCGGTTTCTTCCCAGGCCGGACACAGCAAAAGAAGAGTGGGAAGAATTCATGATCAGTTGTGCAGAAGCCACCCTGAGCGACACGACACGTTCGTAAATAGTAAAACATGTCCTGGCAATGGAACTACAGGCCAAAGGGCAGAATGCTGACGGTCGAGGCCGTTTTTAGCTTCGATGACCATCCTACAGGCCCTGCCCGCGCCACTGAGTAGATAGCCAGCTCCCCTGGCTGCCTTCCAAGAGGTGATTAGGGATGATACAGTGTGCAGAAAACTGGCACTGGGAACAGCGACGTTCACCTGGATGTTTCACTTAGTTTATGGGGCTTGCATGACAGACCGAACTCTGACGCACGTGAGTGACCCTGGGCTGCTGCGGCGCCTCCTTTGACACCACTCGACAGCACGCTTGCTCACTTGTCTCTGGGCAATGGCCCTATAGGTACGTTATCTGTGATGGACTTCGTTGGAGGCTTGGTTGTCTCTGTGCATTTTTTGTCCTGCGGCACTGTCGCCAGGTCCCATGTGCTTGCCTCCCCCGCCGGGGAGGCAGTGACCGCTTGCAGGTGTCCTGACTCTTTCGTGTCCCGGTTTGGCTGGCACACTGCTACGGAGGCTCCCGTTGCTGGCAAGTCTGGGAGGTTTGGCATGTGCATTTTCTTGGCAGCAAAGTGAAATGACTGCAAGAGCATAAGACGAGGCTGGGTACCAACCCTAAGGCCTCCATATGATTCGCTAGGCCAAACCTATCCTCCAGTTAGCACTTGACTGCGCCAGCTGGTCATGTGCATCTAGCTTTGCCTTACCAAAGGCATGAAAGATCACAGGTCTAATGAGGTTTGGCGCAATGCGGCTAGCCTGGAAGAGGTGCTCCCCTGGCAAGGAGATAGCTTTGCAGGGTCCTTCTAAGTGTGGTAGCACAGACAGACATCCTTGCTCGAAGGTGGCTCGGGGGTGAACTGGTGAGCCAAGGCGTGCGTTCTTGTCCTGCGTCAGTGAGGGCTCCAGGATGGGCCCGTTTTGGCCACTTGATTGAACTGGGGTGCTGTGGGCCACTACAGGCGCCCTCTGGCATCGGCCAAAATTGGTAGCGCATGTAAGTTCCATACAGCGCCCATACAACAGCCAAGTCAAGCGAGTGTTCCATAGGGACTCCAATGAGCGGGGTGAAAAGGGACCCCCCTTGCGAGGCTTCAGTCGGGCACTCCGGCGGGGCAGCCATGGCTAGTAGTTGTTGGCGATAGTCTTCTAGTTCTTCTGCTAAGTTCTCTGCAGTTGATGTTGCTTCAATCGGACTAGGACGGTTCGGACTGCCAATGGATATGACCAAGCCAGCATTATATTCAAGATGCGCCTCTGTGAAGAGCAGCATCCCAGGTTTGCTTCTGGCAAGGTCAGGATCAGCCCGATATCCTGTCAGGTCAGGCCATCGAAATTGACTTTCTGCGAGGGCCATAAGGTCCTGCACTTCAAAACGTGTAACTGGGACGCAGTCATTGTCCACAAGCCCAAAATGCACTTTTGGAAAGAGAAACCGAGCGGCTTCCAACACAAAAACTCCGGCCCAGTAGTAGGGGACTGCTCGCAGTCCGTTGGCATGCGTTGCCTGCGCCCAGAGAACATCAGTGCGTTCTTGCTGAGGTCCGATCAAGGCTCGTCTGGCTGCCCACCACTGGGCAAAGGCAGGCCAGTGTTCGACCTCCTCCGGTGCCCTATTATCAACAATCAAGTAAATCACGCCACATGATTCAATGAGCTTCCTATGCATGAGTAAACACGCTATGATGGCAGCAGTGTCAGGGCCGTGTCCTTGCTGTTCTGTAGCTGGGTAGCCTGGGTCTCGGTCTGCAGGCTGCGACCTGACATCGGATATTCGACACATACCAATCTTCGCATCGAGGCCGAGGTACGACTGTACAGCGGATGGGATACGCAGTGCCTGGTACGCCTGCGCTTTGGCTTGATGGTCAGTATTGGGGCATCCATACAAAAAGGCCTGTCTCTTTTGTTGGGTGATCCACCCTGGACTGGAGTGTAGGGGGGGAACAGTACGGACATGTTCATCCTCCGACTCACCCATGATGTCCAGGCTTCCCCCTCCCATGGCAACGTCCTCGTCATTGTCACTTACTGCCCATGGATCGTCAATATATGCCATGTTGTCAGTAATTAGACGTGCTCACGGACTGATGGGGGCGGCCTCCAACACGGGTTGGCTGCCGAGGTGATGCAGATGGGACCAGATTATTACCGCGTGATGCCTAAGGCTCAATGCTGCGGTTATCACAACTCGAGGTGCCTTCCACACGGGTGGACTGCGCTGATGTGCTGAGGCTCCTGGAGAAGTGACTGCGGCTGCTGGGAGCCAAAGTGGCTGCAGTTATGCATTGTTTGCTGATCTTGGGAAAGGAAGCATGGTGTGTGCCCAGGGGTAAGGCACCGCCCACTTCTGAAAACAGTTGACCCCCTGATTCAACTTGTAACCAGGCTAGTGGGGACGATATCCCATCAGCCTAACTGGCCATTTCGCCAAAACATAACTATCAAGGAAACAATGAGAGAAACAGGTGGGACAGTAGCAGTGAGAAGACACAGCAAGTCATCCTATCCGCGAAAGTCAAGAACCCAAAAAACAGGCCACCACACAGTACGGAAATATGCGCAAAGGAGTCTGGAGTGGTCCTGCTACATTGCTGCCTGTCTACCAGTTTGCCAAGTGCCCACCCATAAACCTCCTCTTGTCAAATGTCAAAACCATCAGAATTGGGGTGTACACTTGCTAACAGGTATGCAGCAAAAAGGAGGCCGTTGAGGTCTGCATGAACCATTGTTAACGGTAGGTGCATGCGCTGCTGGGCAGGTACGGGCATCATCGGCAAGAGGTGCTCAACATCCTGAAGCGAGACCAGCGTGGCCTGTACTCGGTTGTAGAGGGCAGTGTCTACTCGGTGATGCTCTCTGGCAGTGAAACGCTGTCCAGCCTCGTCCGCGTTTTCATGTAGATCCGGTTCCGCCCGCCTACGAGCCATCTGTCGAGGAGCAATCCCTGGTCGCCGCATCCATGACCAAGTGAAAGGCGGCCAACCAATCGGCGACCGCGGCAAGTGAGCGACATTGCTGTTCGTGAGCGCAAGTAGGGGCTCTTCATGGTACAAAATGTGATGGACCATACGCCACCGGTACCCTTTATTTGAACCATAGACACTTACGCCCCTGTCATTTATAGCCAAACACTGCTGCGTGCAGACATTGATCCACCTATCACGAAACAAGACCCGCATCTTAGTGAGCGCAGGGGGGAAAGTGAAGCCATCCTTCCAGCCCTGGACGATTGCCGAACATCTTGGATAATTCTCGGCCAGTGCAAAGAAGTGCAGCATGTATACATTCATGAGGTTGCCCTCGTGATGAAAGTTTACTTGAATGTCAAGGACACCATAATGAATATCCGGCCATTTATCCTCCAGCCGTACATAGGCAGACACGTCAACGAATCCGTCGATTTCAAGGGATACCGGCTCTGGTGCGTTTCCTACTGCCCACGGCGGCGCAGGAGGCATCATGCGAGCGCGCCGTAAGGGGGAACAAAACTTTTCTACGGGTATATCTGAGCCTCTTACAGCAGCGCTACAAACCAGAGCGATCTGCAAAACTCAGCTGGTGCAGTTCCCTAATCACGGTGGGGCGGAGGAGGTTACCAGCAGGAGCGTCTGCGCAGGTTACTGCCCTTGTTATGTGTAAGTTTTGTGTTGGTTTCGTGTAACAACCGCGGGAGGCGCCTGACAGGGCGTTGCCGTTGAGCTATGGGGGTTGTTGCCCTCATCAGGGGACAGTGTGAACCTTACTTCTTTTTCTGTCCGTACTTTGGTCGGTACTTTGGCCGGAGTAGGCTGTTCAGGTTGTTCAGGCGGTGGCTTGCGGTATCTGGGTACTGCCCGATCAGACAGTGCCCATAGGAGCTGTGCCTGTTCTTCCATGTGGGGGTTACTCGCTGCCCATTCGTCTGGCCACGCTACGGCCGTTGCTGGGTAAGGTTCCCAGTGTGTGTGGAGTTGCTGCTCCCAGGGATGATAGGAAGGCTGCCAGTTAGATGAACTGCTGCCTTGGGGCAGATGAATTTGCCGCACTGGCAGTTGTGCTTTCGCAGGAGTATCTACATCCTTGCGCTTGCATTCGCTGGGCGGGGACTTGACGATTGGGCGTTGTTGCTTGCTTGTCTGCTTGTTGGCCGGCGGTACTACTGTGGCCTCCTAAGTCACTGTATGATGCGAGCCTCGAGCCAATGGTCTGCAGGCGTGCGCACAACCTGCCCGCTAAAGAGGAATGGCGCTATTCGGTAGACGGGGTAACAGAGGTGTGGCAACCAAAAAGAAGGTTGCTGGATACACTCATTCAAAAGGCGCTACTATACGGGCGCACCGAAGTCTCAATTGGCAAACAAACCACTGAGGATGAAAGGTAAAAGAGCATGGCAAGTGTGAGGCCGCACAGCTTCCTTTTCTGGGCTCATCGCAGCATATCTTTTCCTAGCAGCTGTTCGAGGGCATCTTCCAGCGTTTCCATTTCTGTGCAGATTCCCTGGCACGCCCTAGCTCCACATTGATGGGCATAGCTATTACCAACAAGCGGATGATTTTGGATAGTGCGCAGCAAGTTTTGAGTGTTTTGCCAAATTGCCGTCACCCTGCGCAGTGCTTCCTGAACAAGGCTCAGGAAAGGCGGGCGGTGAGACACGTTCACCTGTGCCTGCGTTTGCAAAACGCTACGCTCTTCCAGAGCCGGTGGCCTTGCGGCCTGCGCTGCACACACACCACATTGGCATGTTGGCTCCTCTTGATAGGTAGTAAAACAGGGGGTTCTGGTAGAACACCTGTGAACGCCGTGTGGAGAGATGTGCGCAGCTCGGCGTTTAGCTGGGGGCGGACAAGCTTGGAGCGTGAGGTACTCCAGCGACCGGAAGGTAAAGATTTTGATCAGGCTACCATTTTCATGGTGCCACTCCAGATGCTCCCGGACACTGGGTGCGACATTGCTCGGAATTTCCCGCTG
>CAXAMN010024033.1:0-14601 GCA_963970005.1 Durusdinium trenchii | reverse complement strand
TCCACCGGCTGGAGAACCATGTTGAAAAGAGCGTGAAACCCTTGCATAAACCTTTCTAGCTTTCACACCTTTGAGATGAATGCTAAGGCGGTGGGACCTGGGTTTCCATGTTTGCTTGCAATGATGCACACTGCAAAACCATGCAATGAAGCTTGTTCCAACTATCGGAATGCTTTTCTCTCCGATGGACAGGCTTGAGATGCCTTGAGAATAATGGGCCCCTAGAATCAGGGGTTGTTTCGGCAAAAGCGGTGGCAGGGCTTTTATGGGAGGGTGCGGCGCGCACCCCACGCCAATGAGACCACTGCTATATTCATTGGGCCGCATTGCGCGCAAACACCCTCACTCCTAACATCGGCAACAAACATCATGTTCACCAAAGATTTCAACAACACAAAGTGTCAACAAACATCCATGAACAGACTGTTTAACCCACCCTGCCACTATTTCAACTTCAGGGCTTCGCCCGCTCCGATGCTACAGCTTGCGAGCAAATAGTATTTCGGTTTCAGTGGAGTAACCACTGCTGGCACCTCCTCTCCCACTTTCACCTCCCAGGATTGGACACTATTGGACATGAAGTGTGAGGGTTGACTCCTGGTGTTTGGACATTCGTTGGATTCCATCTTTTGAGTTTCTGACCCGCCCGCCTCCCAGACGATGTCGCAATGAGGCGCAGTTGGGATTTGCAAGATCCGGTCATGGAAGATGCCTCCAAACTGACCAGCGCGCAAGCCTGAGTTATCTGCTAATGGCTTCGGCTTGAAGGCGTTGATTTTGGTATCCGGCTGGACTTCATAGTGAAATTTGAGCGGGATCTGGCCACCATCAGGCCCCGCCTCCACAGAAAGCAAATACTTCCAACGTCTACATGATTCCCAACACATGTTCAAACAAATCACATGTTCAAACTTCTACATGATTCCATAGTCTTGAATCATTCAGCCTTCACCATGCCATTCAAAGAAAGATCGATCACACGAGCTTCTGTAACTCCACGAGTTCTGGCCACGGAGCACAGTAGGTCTGCCAAGGTCGTTGTATCTTTCTGAGTGACTTGTGTGCCCGCATCGCCCACCGAGGTCTTGACCAGGATGAGGACCGACGAACCCTTTCGGATGGACCATGGGATGGCAGTGTTGCACGGTGTTCCTCCAGGGCCAAAGTATTCGATTGAACATTACCCCAATGGTGACCTCAATAATGACCCCAAAGCTTCAAAGCTATGTCAACCTTTTTGGTCACTTGTCCTGCCGGCACTTCCACATCTGCGCCACGGGTGAGGTTGACAGCTGCCACCCCACGGTTCACAAGCCACAAATTGCCCGACTTGGTGAAGGCGACTTCAACGGAGGGTTCTCGGGCGAGCGGCGCAAAAGCTTCCAACCTGTTCGAGACAGAAGGATCAAACATTGACCAAATTTGCTGGGCAGTCTTGAACATGATAGTACATGGTTATACATTAAACCCTTGGCGCAAAAGATAGAACTTTTGTTAATGCACAGCTAGTCACTCATTGCCAGCTTGAAATTCGGCCACAGGGATCCCAGGGACATGCAACCTCTTGTTCCAGTTGATCGGCCCATCACTTGCCCCCCATTCTGGCGAAGCCATTGTTCCGCCACCGCTTCCGGACGTAGAAGACCCAGGATTGGTTCAAAAATGTTCAAAAGATCCTGTAAGTGATATCTCCCAAAAAATCAAATATTAACCGACCCAAAGACTTCAGCTCGTTGTCCACCACAGTCAAGCACTCCAGTTCAGGGATCCCCTCTGAGAAGGGCTCTGAAGCACGAGCCTTCGGTCCAGCAGCCTCTGAGATGTCCCACCACTGCTGCATCGCCCGACCACAGACGAGCTGCTGGCAGGACTCCGCATATTTAGCGCAACATCCCAGGCCCGGTCCTCTGGGGATGTGGCGATCAAGAAGTCGCGCTGGAGTTGCCAAGCTGCTTGGGACCATTCGGAAAACCTCCAGGGTAGAGTGCAATAGGTTCTTTGCACATCTCATTTCCCATCTCCCATTTCACGTTCTATAGTATCAGTAGGAACATGGAATCATTTTAGTCTCATGGGATATTGAAACCTTGATGGCGGCAGGTCGACAATCAGCAAGGGATGGGCTTCGCGGGTGTGCATTCCAGTCAGCACTTGCTTGATGATGTCCACGCAGGCTTGCGCACCCCTCTGCTGCACCTGTGATATTGGAGCCCATGGTTGGTTGGTTGGTTGATTAGTTGGTTGGTTAGTTGGACAGCGGCTCATGGCCCACCCGAACACGATCCGAAAACGATCTCTCAACCCACCAAGAAAAGTCATGATGAGACAAGCAAACTCGCCAGTGGGGCGCTAGTGGCTTGTCGGGCTCCGGGTTGCTCAGCTCGTTCACCCTCGCCCGATCCACATCGTCGATGGCTCCCGCCAAGGCCTTGCTGCGAGCCCATGGCATGGGACTTCCGTCATGCCAGGAGCCACCCCTGCCAAGCCTCATTTGCTTGCGAACTATCGGTTGCCACAAACCCTGGAGAAAAGGACAAACCTGTTGCAAAAACCTTTTTTCAAACAACCTATTGTTGTTCCAAATGTGTTTCGGATGCGTTTAGATAAAACCCTTTTGTGAACAGAAGCAAGAAACACTGTTGGCTTGTCTTCCTGCGATCTCCTCCATGCTGGCTGTCTTTGTAGACAACGGCGATCTCGTACACGTCCAAAGTTCTGGGCGATGTGTTTTTGAAGAGGGGCAACTGGTGAAGAATCCCAAGTCTATAGGTGATGCCTTGATTGGGTGCTTGGGCGTTCCTCGAAAAACATATAAAAGACATGAAAGACATAAAAGACACCCAAGATTCCCTACCACTTCATCTTCTAGCAGTCGTCGATTCTTCAGCACTGCAACCTTGACCGCGCTGCTGTGCCATTGTGGCAGGAACCAAAAGGAACCTGATTTAGGGTTCCCAGAGGTCACGCCCTGCGCCACTTGGACCGCTTCGTCGATTGACAACGCACCTCAGGCCCAAGATGGCTTTAATGTAGGTTGGACAATCACCTGATTAATAAGTGGTTGAAGCACAGGCGCGCGTTGGCCACAAGGTTGCATCTGCAATCAAGACGGTCAACCTGAGTGTCGGTGCATGGATCGAGAAACTTGCAAATTTGCACTGAACAGTTTTGCACTGAACTTGTGGCAGTATGCCCCATGCAGACCGAAGAATGCCACACAACGCGATGCTTCTCGGCCAGGAGCTTGTCCACTGCAGCCTTGCCTTTGTCGTAGCGGTCTGAGAAGTACTTCACATCCATTGATCCCTGGCGCGAGGGAAGATGAAAATAATAGGGACAATGGAAAATGTTCTTTCATATGTTCATATATATATATAATATATAGTGACATGGCGTGAGACTGTGAGACCATTTGGCATGTTTTGAGATCAGTAGGAGGGAGCCTGCTTGGAGATGAAGCCCTCAAATTTCCTAGACCATTCAACTTGTCCTGCTCCGCTTGCAACTCCAATTGTTGCCATGTGGTATTGAGCAATTGTGGGCTGAGCCTCCCACAAACGATACAACTCAGATCACGATTGGTTGCCCTGCCCAGTTCTTAGGCCGAGAAGCTGCTGAGCCTTTTCGAGGTTCCGCTTCTCCACCTTGGGACCGGTATGGCGGGACGCGAATGGTCTTTCGAGTTCAAAGGGAACTAACTTTCCAATCAGGTTTGGGGTACAGCAGACTGGTGAATACGCACCTGGCCTCTGTCGAGAATTTTGAAAGATGCACTGCGAAGACGCTCACTTTCGAGAGGTGGTACTCCTCCATCGAGCATCGCCAACAAGTCAGCGTCTGCATGGCGCTTTTCAAACCTGGGATATGACTGGTTGAACTGAAACATCCTTTCAATGGTAACTGATACAAACTTAAGCTTGAATGACTGACACCCTTACGATGAGCAACGCTTTGTTCACCTCGATGAGGGCAGCATCACTGAAAGCTGTCGGAACCATGGATTTGAACTGATCGACGCAAGCCACAAAGAGGCAACTAATCTTCTGGAGTGGTACCTCAGAAGGAGAACGGATTCCAAACCGAACCTATATGTTTAGTTGATCTGGAACAAAACTATGGTTCACCAAAGCTTGTTCTTAGTTGCCAAATCCTTCATCCCCCCAAGGCTTCCGCATTTTGGGTGTGAGACTGACCCAATCGCTTTCCATTCTGTGCAGCATGAACACCAGGGTCTCATGTGTGTTCTGGAGCTGGGTCTTCCAAGAGGCATGTGGACCGGTGGCACTACAATAGTTCAGATTCAGCAATCCTTCCGCTAATCCATCATGGTTGATGAACTTTGGCATCGTGTATTGCCTGGCTTGCCGTCAACAAGACCCTGCTTGACAAGCACCTGCCTGGTCCAATCACAAAATACCCGGTTCCAATTGTCCCTGCCTCACCAAGGAGGTCAATCCTTCCTTGATGTCGCTCGGTATGCGCCGCATGAGGTTCATGGTGGCGGCTGCTTCATGCTTTCCAAGTGCATATGCGGTTGCGAAGGTGGCAGCGGATTCCTGGGCCTGATGAGGTAATTTGGAATGTAACATTGAACATTGCATTGGCACGTTCGGAATTGGTGTTCTTCGCATGTTTTTCATTCTTGCCCCTGCCTCTAGCGTTTTGAGACTTGCTTCTTGATTGTGTCCACACCGCATCAAGAACTCGAGTTGGAAGACTAGGTTGAAGCAGTTGGGCCTCCTGCGGACCGAAGAAGCCATTGTCACTCCTCATCATCTCAAGACACTGAGCAAACACATTGGGTCACATGCATTCAATCTGCGCTGGAAGGCATTGTGCAGCTGGAGTGCCACGATTTGTGTTCACGATCATCGTTGAATCAGGTGCCGTCACGGTTGTGTGGACGGTGGCAAAGGATCTTGGCGAGTAGTTTGATAAAAAAGGTCGAACCAAGAGATTCTTGTTATGTAAAACATATGAAGGGTATAATTCGGTATGATATAAGATGTACATATTTGCAATGCGACTAGTGCGAGTCCAGGGGCTCTAGCACCTGCTTGGGCAATGCCTGACGGTTCAACTCAACAAACATATGCATCCCTGTGTGCTGTTTTCATGAAGTTGTAGTCAGCCCCAGGCCTTCAACAGCTCCTTATTCTTGAAAGCTGCGTATAACACACCCAATCCGCAGACTGAGCGATTCCAGCCCTTGACCATGAAGATCTTCTCTGGTCCCAAAGGCTCGGGTGGTGCGTTGAAGTCAGAAGCCTCAATCTCCTCACGAGGAAGCTGTAGCCATTCCTTTTGAAGCCATGTGCCTACAACGCGTTCACATCCAGGACAATCTGGGTTGGTTTGCAGGCCATTTAGGCATATCAGCTGCATCAGCTGATGCTGCACTTCCTCAATGCAAAAATGGAAAACCACAACATGCGCAGGTGCACCTTGGAACACTAGGTATCTGGCAAATTCCGACGTCCCACGCAGACCAAAATCTGCGCGGTGTGGAAGCTGCCAGGGTCGTAGGTGAAGAGCCAGCTTAGGCCCGTTGAAATCGGTCGCCATGCAGTATGACCTCAGCCCATGAAGATTGGATACAGGCTGTAGGTTAGTAGAGTCCCTGAGATCACCACACAGCTGGGTCAGCATAGACCATTGCTTCCACCCACTGGTAGAAAGCGGTGGCTGCATCCTACTGACTGTAACATTCCCCCCCAACAAAAATTTGTGTGCAAACATTCACCTGTCCTTCGAGTCGAGTTCCTCTGTCAGGTAGGCGTCCACAGTTTTGTTGGGCTTCAATATGTGTTCCACCCTTGGCCCAGCAAATGCTTGTAACATCTTGTAACGGTTGATGCTATCATATGCTATCATTCCTTTTTCCCCAATGCATACCGCGCAAACAGTTGATACAGTGTTCGATAGTGTTCGGTATTCATTGATTTGGCCATGTAACAGCCACTCATCCAAGAGCTGCATATGGGGCATTGACCTGTGATCTGGCGGTAGGGGTGGGAGCTCACCCTTCTTGGCTTTCGCCTTCGGCCCCGCGCCGGTTCCAGGCGCTGGTCTTTTCTTGGGCGGCGTCACCTGGCCCAGGACCGGTTTCAAAGAGAATAAAACTATTATGTGTCGAACTACCAAAAAGCAGCAGATCAATTCCTTGTTTGGTGTCCCCGAGCCCTTTGTCCACAAGCATCTCTCCAGAGATTGTGAATAGTGTTGCTCCAATTCACTTCGGTTTTGTGAATGGCAAATCCTTCACACCCAGCCATGTCTCTCAGTTGCCCATGATTGTGCCGCGGGGCGACCCGTACATTCACAATCACCCATGGGATTTTTTGAAATCAATTCAACAGGCAAACTCAAATACACAGTATGCAGATTTGCTCTGAGTTGGATGGTGCTTGTGCCGTGGAACGACCCGATCATTCACAAACAGCGGTCCGCCAAAAGCCGGGTTGCCAGTTAGGAAATTGCCTTTCACAATCTCAGTGGTTGGGCACCCCTGTCAGTTCACAAACACACCTGTGTTGGGTAGGATGTAGCCTCGAAGCAAACGAAAAACAAATGGAACGGTTATTGAACAGTGATCTCAGTGTCAGCTCCACCCTGAATCACAGGTGTTCCCCCCGAAAGACAGCCTAAGACTTGCCAGACGCAATGTCGACTGCCTTTGAAACTATTTGAATTGCGCGGCTCATGTCAACACCTTCTCTCCAAAGCTGCGCTGCAGCACTGTAAAGAGCTTGATACCCCCTTGCTGTTCTGAAGCGTTTTGCTTCATCGCCATCCAACGACTCAGACACCAGCTTCAATTCATTTGCTGCCTAGGCAAGAATACACAAGTGTTTAACGTTAACATTAATCTGTCACACGCACATCAAATCCCAAAGTCCCCAAGTCCCCAACGCACGTCAAATCCTGAGCGGGAGGAAGGTGCTTAGCCGATGATCCGACAGCAACTCCATGGTGGGGTAGTGCCCTGAGCCGAAGGGGCGCTGGGCGGAAGGGTTGTTTTGAAAGCATGAGGTTCGAACCAGTGGCAATCCAACATAGCCCCCCTCGACAACGCCCAAAGAAAGCTTTTCCAATTCTTTGGCGGCGTCGTGCATCGCCCAAGGCTCTTGACCTTAGAACCAACTATTGTAGTCCAGGAAAAAGCAACGATTGGTATTCGTATCAGAACAGTTCTTGAATAAGACACGGACGCATGATCTGCGCATATCTTCGCAATGTCTTGTTTTCTTTAGACTCTGGGTTGATGGGGGGGCTCCGTGAAGACTGGCGAAACAATATCGACGCAGTCAATGAATGGCAATATTGATGCCAAAACATGTGTCCATCAGTGTCATTCATTAGCCCACCTGGAGGAACACGGCCTTCGCACCTTCTTCCGACCGAAGCAGACAGAAACAAGTAAACTTTGGAATCCCATTCTGCGTTGCTGAGAACCTTTTGGTCCTTGCAAAGAAAAAATACATACTAGGCAGGTTGCTCATTTCTAAACCCAATGTTCACCCACAAAACGACATCCCAAAACAGTCCTGAGTATGACATCACTTGCGGATCGTTCAAAGCACTTTCTCCTCCTCCAGAAAGCGTCGTTGACATCTTCATGCCGAATGCCTGGCGGTTGCAGAGTTCTCAGAAGCGTGCACGGGGCACAGTGCGCACTTGATCATGCAGTTCATGAACACACTTGCTCTTGATCATACAATGGAGCTGAACAGTCTGGAACCTGTTATCGCACCAAATGTGGTGCACCAGGGCCACCGATTCCACGAAGTTGGACTTTGTAAAAAGGGTCATCGGTCATGGAAGAAGTTCTTCCTTAATTTCCCAATTTCAGAGAGTCCCACCAGATTGCAAATGATCTAGAACATATTGTAAAAGATCTATAAGCAAAACATTGCTCGTTTGTTGAAGGCTCCAATCCCGATATTGATTCATCATGACGACTTCTCTCAGTGGTTCATTGGGTCGCCGGGTGGGGTCTTTGAAGTACGCTTCAAGGCATGAGCGGAACGACGCAGGGGTTGGCAATTCGGTGTGAGAGTTTATCCAGCTTCGGAGGTGGCCAAAAAGAGCGTCTATATTTTCATGGCTGTGGCCACTAGATAGGCAGCTTATTTCACTGGACTTCAACTTGTGTTGTACAACCCATGCCCCCAGACACCTGAGAATGCCGTTGTTCTTCAGCTCACGACAACAGTTGTCTCCTTGGAGCGTCAATGAGACGCTCCGGAGATCAACTGTTTTGCTGACCATTGTGAGGCCGCGACTGATGATCTCTGCCGTCCTGGAACTGTTCGAAGTCACCGTGCTTGGACTCAGTGCTAAGCAAAGACAGTGGCCCTGTAGAATCAAAGTTGTGCTAGTCACAGTCAAACGGGGTCTGTTCATTGCCGAGAAGTCCTTCGAGGATAGGACCTGCGATCTCGGCCACGCGTGCTTGGCAGCGTCCATAGAGTCTATTATTCCACACAAGTGGTAGACATACGGGTGTGAGCTTTCAAGACGCGAACGGGCTCTGCTGGCCCAATAGACCTGCCGGTCATCACGCTGCCTTTTGAGGTGTCGTTGGAGTATCTCCACTTGAGATCTCCTTGCAGGCGGGCAATGCCCGAGGCGTCTGATGATAGCCCGGTGCTTCAAGCATGTAGAGCGTTTGCTATGGTGTGTCTTAAACCTGATTCGCAGTCGGTCTTTGAAGCTTTGCTGCCAAACCTTGGATGGGTTGCGCTGGATGATGATTAGATGGTAGCTGCCGGTAGACTGTAACAAGTCAATCAAAAGATCAACATCCAGTTCAACATATTTCAAGCAACGGTGTTGACAAGCTTCTTGGAGATGGTCAGCGTAGGGCCCACTGAGCAGCATTGAACATAGTAGTCGTTGATAGACTGGCCGCTGATTAATGTATTCTTTATATTCCTTCTCAATGTTCCTGAAAAGTTTCATTCTGCACCAATCATATCATACAATGGAGTCTGTTTGAGACAACCTGAATCATTTTGGTAGGATTTACATATCATCACTTCTGAGTGGCTGGTAGGATTTGAGTAGTAACATCAGAATAATTTATGCGCTGAGTGGTTGGATGGTTGGAGTGGTTGGAATTAGAACTTGAAAATTATTAGAACGATTTAGGTTATGTGTTGAGTTGAGTGGTTGGTAGGTTTCAAGAATGATTGCTTGTTGTTTATGTTGGGTGTGCATCACTAGGGAGGGGCCAAGTCAATGTCCAAAATGTTTTCATGAAACACTGGCTGAGTCAATGACTTAGCTACAACCTTACAAAACTCTGTCTGACAGTGTCAAGTAGTCAATGCCTATGAACAGTTCATAACCAAAAAACATTTAACCAAAAAATCATTGACAAGAAGAGTCATCTGAGTGGTTCATAACCCAACAGCACTCAGCCCATCTCCCTTATTCCACTGGCGAGGCGGTCACACAGCAGTCCATCCAATCATAACCCAACAGCACTCAGCCCATCTCCCTTTTTCCACTGGCGGGGCGGTCACACAGCAGTCCATCCAATGGACCTCAGACGGACAAGAAGTGGAAAGTGACAATGAAAATTCGGTTGGTGGGTTGTTGTTTCGCATGCAATGCACGCTGAACTTTTTCCACTCATTGTCGGCCAATGCTTCGATGGCCCGCGATCTCGGCCAATTAAAGTTCGATGGCCAGGGATCTCGGCCAATGCTTCGACGGCGCTTAAACTTAAAAGGAAAAAGGAAAATTCGCATCCATATCCTGGATTTCACCATGCTTGCAGTTTCAAACTCTTGAAGTTCAAACTATCCTTACATCCAGGAATGGATACTCAGGCCAGCTTGCCATCAACCATGGCATACAGCCCGGATGGCCCCATCATGGTCTTTGCCCTCACCAACATCGCCAACTCGAAACTCAACCGATCCCTTTGCAGCCTCAACTCAGCGAGTTGGTTATCCAACCGGACCCTCTTTGACTGAGTTGGCTTTGGTCTGAGCCGCTTTTTGGGTAGTGTTTTGGGCTTTGGTGTCAAAGGCGGCGTGAACAGCATCGGCGGGGCCTTTGGCCCCATGGGTGGTGTCACCGGGCACACTGTCTTCAAGTCCAAGGTCTGAGTCGCTTTCTTCTCCTGTTTCACAACTTCTGTGGTCTGTGTTTTGAACTTCTGTGTCACATTCTCCTTCGTTGTCACCTTCTTCACCTTCCGGCGCATCTTGCGACGAGAGACAGGAATGCACTCTTCCCACCCTTTGTCCGAAGAGTGAGTACTCGACGACCACTCATCTGCACTGTCCTCCACCACGACCTCCTCCATCTTAGACGTGTCATTCCTTGCAAGCAAACAGCACGTGGGACCAGACAAAGAAAATGGCAACCCAAACAGTCAAACACACAGCCACAACAGCAAATAGAAAAGTTCCAGCCAGTGCCAAATTGCAAGTTGGTGTAGAAGAGTTGGCTTTGGGGCTGGGAGTTGATGTTTTGCCCCTGGGCGTGAGAGCCACTCGCATTGAACTGCTGGACGAACAGGAGCGGAGAACTCATGGCTTACAGGTGATGGGAGCGATGGGAACCGGGATGAGGCTGCCGACTTGGCACAAAAAGTGGAGTGGGTCCATGGTTTTAACCTCAAAGCTGTTCACTATCACTTTCCTTGGCAAAAATGACGTTGGTCAGTGACGATGAAGTTCCATGTAGTCAAACCTGGCCAGTGGCAGCTGGGAAGCCAAATGGCTGCCAGCGCACTGAGTAGCCACGACGATGAACGTTTAACAACGCCATGACAATGACGACAATGACCATGTGCGAAAATGGAATACGCATGACTGGCTGACTACATCATGTCAAATTGACCGAACATGACAATGACCATGCTCATACATGACAACGTCACTGACCATTGACCATGCGCGAGAACAACCCGCTGGTTGACGCTGCAAGGCGCCCAGTCTTTTGGCGTTCCCAGCGCCATGCGCAGCCATGTCCAAGAGACTTGAGCACCGTCAGAGCCATTCACCCAACTTCCCAGTCTACACACATCATCAGTGTCACAACCATCTCACTTCTGTCAAGTTTTCTTGCAGTCACTTGCAAATCTGACCACTGGGCCGCAAGCAGTGAAAAAAATGGGTTTGGAACTAAGACCTTCTCAAAAAGCAGCAGGTCCAAACCTAAGGCTTGAGAAACACAATAGACATGAGACTCCCAGAAAAAACAGACCTTCCAAAAACGCTGCGCGTAAGACAGATTGAGCTGCGCGCGACCAGTGATACCACCCAACATTGGCTTCTCAGATGCTGCGTGGGTCGTTGCTCAAACCTGTGGAAAGCAGCCGTTTGAGATGGACTCCTGCTGCCATGCGGCGAACCAAAAATTCCAGCCTCAAGCTGAGAAGGCGTTCTACACGGAATCCTCCTCCTCCTCATCATCATCCGAGTTGCCCTCCTCAATGCTGCCATCATCGATCTCCTGGCAACGGTCGGTTAAAGTATGTCATGTGTGAGGCAAATGTTTGACAATGACCATGTATTCTGGTGAAACAAGTTGGTGAACGACTATAACTATGAACCCTCAATGGTTTGAAACTTGTCGTCCTCCTCGTCTTCTTCAAGAAGACCGCCATCCTCCTCATCATCATCATTGGCCTTTCGCTTTTTTTGGAGCTTTGCCTTTGCCACGGCCCTTCTTCCCTTTGCCACGGCTCTTGCGCTTCTTCTTGAGAGCACTGCTGCTACCACCACCGCGAGGCTTCTTCTTAGGAGCCGGCTGACCCTCCGCCTCTTCATCATTTTTCTTGGTATCCTTGATGGCTTTGGCCAACTCCGGTTGGTAGTGTCGAGATTTGGCCTGGCACATCATCTTGAAGAGGGTCTTGCTCGCGTTGTCTTGGTACCAAGTCTCATGCTTTGCAGAGTAGCCTTGGGTCATGCTTGCGTGACAGTCCGACTGGTTGTTCTGAAAAAAACCAAGTGAGTCAATGACAGTAGGCCAATGACAGTCAGTCATTGACATCATCACTTTAAACAACTGCTCGTCCAAGAAACAAATTGCCAAGGTCGGGATTTGGTTTTCCAGCACGCAGGTCAGGATACTAGGGCATGAGGCCGTTGCCAAGACAACGGCCTTTGGGCGAAACCGGTGAACAAGTTCCTCGAAAACCTTGGGGCGCAGGATGGACCAGTCCATAGGCTCCAGGCCAGGAACATCTTGACCTCAAAACGACGTGGTGAACCAAGGTTGCACTGACAAACAGTGAAAGACTAAACAAATTATCATGCCACCTAGAAACCCTTTCCGCTGGACACACGGCTCTCATCCGAAACTCGGGCGCTAGCAAGCATCGCGTGCTTGTCAGCTGTGGCCAGGACAGGAACATCTTTGAGGTTGGACTTGAAGCACTCCATCAGGCAACTTCCAGATGTGGTTCCAGAATGATGCAAGTTCTTCCGAGAACCAACTATGTTGCTCATGCGAGTCGCATCACCAGGCACAACGACAATCGTCTCGTTCTGGGGGAGAGTGAAGACCTCATTGTGATAGCCAGGTAAACAGGTAAACGGAATCAAATTGGAATGAACGTGGTCCTATTATTAAATCAGGGGTGAACGAGTCAGTCCAAGTAAGCAATGCGAAGAAAACACATGATAAATTACAACATTCCGCAGCTACAACGCCCAGAAACTCCACGCTCAACTGAAGATCCAGACAAAGAGCGGGCCTGAAGACACAGGATGGTTGAAATCGTGAAAGTCATCATTCCATGACTACAAAAAGGGTTACGATGAAATAACAAGTTGAAAAGCTAGCCTTCCTGTGCTCCTTGACGCTGTCCTCTGCATAGCTCACGTTGAAGGTGTGCTTGGCATATGGTCCTGACTCAACCGCCTTGAACAACTGCACGAATGCAGACTGCGTCCCGGCACGCCCACCATCCATGAAGAGATACCTTCCAAATGTAGCTACCAAGGGCAGGTGCGAATCAGAATGGGTCAGTGTCCAATTTTGTCCCAAGGTCAGTGTCAACCTCAACTCAACTCATTTGAGTCAATGACACACCGATACATGTAAGTGACACGAAGTGTCAAGGACATATCCCAAAATACGTGTCAATGACATCCACTCAACTTATTGGAGTCAGTGACTGTGACATACAGGGTGCCAACATACCACGCACAAGTTCAAGTGTGTCACTGACATGTAGGATGTGTCAATGTCAATCAGTGACTGCTGATTTGACATTGTCGTGCATTGTGGCCGTGCGACACATCGCTAGGGTCCAGCTGTGGGAACACGAGTTTGTCGCTGTCGTCGAAGTTCAGCAGCTCCTCTCCGCGGCTGCAGAAGATGGCTCTCATGATCTTCTCCTGGTGGTCTCTTCTAGCAGGGGTCGGGGACCGCCGGGAATCTTTCTCGTGTTCACCGGCCGCTTCGATGCCATACAGGACAAGGAAGGAGTGGTCAGTGCCGCCCCTCAACTTCATCACATCCATCCTAAACAGCAGCTTGGCCAACTTCTCCAGCGACTGGCTGCCATCCACCGTCTGGATCTGGGACTTCACCATGCGTCGCGAGAGCTCCACAGCGTTTTCAACTGTTTGCCTTTGGCTTGAATGTTCGGGCATCTGGAGCTTCGACAAAGCTTCCACCTCCACGAAGTTGGACAAGGCATCCATGCTGCGGCCTGATCCATCCAAGTCCACATCCATGACTGCCTGCTCGGTTCCAGAAGCCACGATCTCCTGCCATGTTTTGTGAATGTTGGCGTGTTCCAGCACCTCCTCAAGGCTTTGGCTGTGACGTACAGCCTGTTTCACCATTGCATCATAGGATTGCCCAAACAGGAACTCAGAAACGAAGGTCGCTGCTTTCTGGCTTCGTGGGTCCAAGCCTCACTGAGTCAAATGCGCGAAAAACTGGTTTGTAGTTTCAAATGGTGACTAAGCTGAACTTGGGTAAGCCAAGGTAAGCCCCTCCTATCCCCTCCTAAAATGGCCTCAACACCGCCCAAATTTGATGCACCGCCCTGAGAAAATGGTTTCTGTCATCTGTCATTATTTGTTGTTTTTAATCTGCTCTTTCTGCTGTAGTCGCAAACCAAAATATCACCATGAACTGAGAAAAGGGACATGCAATCCATGGCTGTCCGTCAGGGACCTTGATGTTCTTCTGCAGGGCTTCCTTCGTAAAGGGTCGTCCACCAAAGGTATCCCGGTAGGTGATGTGGTCCTTGAGGTTGTTCCTGAAAAACAATGATGTGGTCAGCAGGGCAACTGGCAGCTAGCTAAGTTCAATCAAGGTTGTCATTGACGTGGCAAACAACTCACTATGAATAAAGTTGAAAGGTACCGGAAGTTGAGTGGCTGAGCGATGGTGAACCATTCCTTCCACACCCGTCCTCAGCTGCGCTGAATCCGATGGTGGCAAATGCTGGTCCATCAAGGCCAGAAGTTTGGGCTTTTGCTGGTACTTCCACAGCCACACGGCCATCATCCTCGCAACAGGTGCTTGGACTGGGAGTCAGTGTGGGGTCAGCAGGGTCAATGATGGTTTTTTATCAAGGAAATTATTCGAGCCAGGTCGCCCTTTCGATCCCTT
>CAXAMN010024032.1:0-14602 GCA_963970005.1 Durusdinium trenchii | reverse complement strand
TTTTTTTTGTTGGGTGCTCTCCTGCAGTTCCTCATGCCAGCCCTCATACTCTCCGTGCCAGGAGCATTACAAAATATACGTGTTTCAATCTTCTAACTTGCCAGGTTGAAACAAAACACAACAATACAGTTGTGATGCATGTGGTCTCGAATCTAGGTTCATGTTGTCTCGAGCTGGCACTACCCTGCAGTCAGCTCCAAAGATTCCAAAGTGCGTGGCTGGGCCACGGATTTCGCACGGAGGGGCGCATGGGACTAAAGCCACCAAAGTTTCATTCCTTTCAGGTACCGGGAGCAACTCCCGCAGATAGCGTCGAGGAATGAAACGGAAAGACAAGAGATAAGCGTAAACATGTCTGAACATGTCTGAGCTGTATGATGCGTCCCCTGTACGGCGTCCCCTCCGTGCCAAGGACATAAAGATCCGGTTTTGAGTGATCTGCCATAAACATCTGGTTTCTCACACATCTCAAGTCTATAGGTTGATGAAATGAGTTGCATCAACACAATTATTGAAACATGTTACAGTAGTAACACAAAGTCAACCGAATCTTCACATCTTGGAAGTGCGCATCTTATCCTGCTCCTTTCGGACCTCAATCAGCAGGTTCTGCCAGTATTTCTTCTGGTTCTTGCCCAGGATGCCCGGGTTCACGATGGTCAGATCAATGGTCGAAGCCGCCAGGTACACAATGTGGGCCACTGATCCATAGTCCAGGATAGGGATGTCACGGGTGACCTGAAAGCCGGGAAACTGCCTGCCCGGGCCCGGAATGCTCAGCTCCTCATGCTGGCAGATCATCCGTGCGTGGGGGTATTTCGTTGGGACTTTGGCAGTGAAGTACTGCACCGGCAAGTAGGCCCGCATCCGGTCAGTGGCTATGTCGGCCACAGCACAAATGGCTGTGATGACATCTTCATCTGTGAAGTTCTCCTTCGTCATGTCCAGCTTGGTGAAGATCTGAGCCATCTGCAAAATCTTGATCTCATTCTCCAGCCGGGGCATGATCTGGCCGACCCTGAATACCATGGGGTCGTGATCCTCATCCAGCTTCAGGATCAGGTACTGCGGACTGGAGCCATTCAAGTACCGCTCACCGCACTGGCCACAGGCCCAGAACTCCTTGTCGTTGGGGTTTCGCAGCAAGAACCACGACCCTGACCGCAAGGGCAGGAGCCCACAGCTGCCGCAGCCGTACAGCAGCTGGATGTCGCACACCCAGGTCTGCTGGGAAGAGAGCTGGGTGACCCAGTCCGACCCGCGTTTGATGCGGGCGTCGCGCAATCCCTCCAAGGTGACCAGCACCTGTTCGCGGGTAGTCTTGTCGTGGGCGTTCTCCACCTTGTCAAGAGATTGGCGGATTGTGAAATCATCTGCCTTGGACTTCAGGCAGCGCAATGAGAGCTTCTTGAACTTGCAGCTGGGGCCATCTCTTGTTGGGTGCTCGTAGTTCTCGTTCGTGGCCCTCCCAGCACACTTGTAGCATACAAATTGGCAAGGTTGCGTATCCGCCAGGTCGGACGTGTTCTCCATGTGGGGCATTGCCGTCTTGAAATCAGGGTCCACAAGGGTTGCAATCCTTGACCCCTGGATATAGCAGTAGTGCGAGATGTTCGGGTTCGAGTAGCCGCACTGGCACGTCGGGACCGCTCTTGCCACCCGCAAAGGTGGGCAGCTCAGGGTCAGGCTCAGCCTCCGCCTGCACCATCAAAACGTCGCACGAGGAAGCGCCCGCCATGGCTCCAGCCGGCACAAGGCAATCAGCCAAGTACCAGAAGCGACTCCTGACGGTACAAGGCAAGCAGCCAAGCACCGGTACCAGGAGCGACTCCACGCGGTACAAGGCAAGCAGCCAAGTACCAGGAGCAAGTCTGTGCCGGCACAGGCACAGACAAAGGGGACCAGGAGCACCTCAACCGGCAACAGGCAAAGCCAGTGCCCAGGAGCAAAAAAACGTCCGGGCTGTGGAGCCCAGGCTGCGGAAAAGAGTTGCAAACATTGTGGAAGCCACGCTGTCGGACATGTCTGAACACAATGGCATTCGACAAACGATAAATGAGACAACACATGGACACAATCAATTACCCACGAACTGCGCAACGCGATCAATTCAAAGCACATCAAGGTGGCTCCAAACACATCAAGTCGACTCCAAACACATCAACTATACCCTGAACTCCAAAAACATCAAGTCGACTTGCGTCTGAACCCATCCCGCCTGATCTGTGTAAGCCAGCGGCCGTTGTGGCAATAGGGCCTCACACGCACAAACTGTCATATAGTCCAAAATGAAGTACACAAAATGTGGCTCCACAAAGCAATGTCTTTATCTTTCAGATTCCTGATCTTAGCCAAGTGTGATGTCTGGTTCCATACGTTGATAGTCATCTAACTCCGCTGTCAATCAAACTATGATGCTCCAAACATGCTCTATAAGTATCAGCATTATATAGCAAAACGCTCGCAACGCGTCAGTTCAAACAGTGATTGTTTAGGAAAAGGTACATGTGAAGCAACATCACTCCTTTTTTGTCCACACGAGGAAGAGGCTACATTCGCCAGGAGCAACTCCCACGGGCTGCATTCGCCAGGTACCGAACGGGGCCAGGAGCAAGCTCCAATCGGCACCAGGCTTTGCAAGCCAGGAAAACTCCTATCCGGCCTATATAGGAGCTACTCCGGGACAAACGTTGCTGGGAACTGGGAGATTGGATCATCGACAGCCGTTGAAGATGTCCCTGTTTGCCCCAAGACCAAAGTTTCATCACTCCCACCCAACCGAATCCGGCGCCGTTTGGCAAAGGAGTCATGGTCTTCTGCGGACTCCATGGAGCGCTTGTCCGGCGGTGGGCCCATCCATGGGTCCGGCATCTCCAAGATCTGCCACAGCGTGACCTCTAGGTCTTCAACTTGCTTCATCGCCACCTTCAAAAGGCAAATGGCTTCGGCCATAATAGCCATCACCTTGACCTTCTGGTCATACGATATGGTTGAAGGTGCAAAGTCCATGGTGGGAAACCCGTGGAACTCACTGCGCCTACCCTACTCAACACGGCTTCGGTTGAAGGTTCCATGTCCATGGTGGAAAACACGTTTGTCCGAACAATTTGCGATGGCGTTGTAGTTACATACATCAACATGTTCCATCAAGCTTAGTGCACAACATTCTCACAAGCAAACCAACTTAGTGCACAACAGTCTCACACGCCAACAGGCTTTCTCAAAGTCAAACAAACTTAGTGCACAACAGTCTCACACTCCAACAGGCTTTCTCAAAGTCAAACAGACTTAGCGCACACCAGTCTCACTCTCCAACACTGTTTCGCGCCATTGGCGCAGGGAGCAGCCTGTCATTAGGCACCAAGAGAAGCAGCACCAGGCTCAGAGGGTTGCTCTGGATCATCCTGACTAGCCTGACTAGGTCTCTTCTTTAATTTGCGTCGTTTCCTTTTCGGCGACGCAGCTACACAGCCTTCACCTTTGCTCTTCTTGTCAATCTTCTTTTCAGCAGGCGGCGAGTGCTGGAGCGCCGCGAAAACATACCGGAGGTTCGCCTCTGTCAGCTCGACATGCACCTCTTTGGCTTTTACACTCCAAAGCATCCTGCACTCCAGCGGCCCAAAGACTTCGTTGTCGTGCTCAAACTCCGGCAGAGACACTACAACATCTCGGCTGACGATGAACTTGTCATCTTCCCTGGTCGGTCGAAGCTTTGGTTGGGGCTCCCCTTCCTGCACGCCGGAGAGGATATGCTTGCGCAAGAGGGCTGCGCAGGCATCATGTCCTAGGTTTCCAAACTATTCCAAACTATGTGTGTTCCATATAAGTTGGTGTCAAAACACTGCATGTTGCAACATCCTTTCAAAGATGGGTGAAAAAAGTGCTGAAACAAACAATGAATGAAGGTCTCAATTGTCTAGTAGCCGCCCACCATTGGACATCCAATCCCCATGCTCTTCTTTTGGCATGTCTGTTCATGCCTTTGCCAGTGATGACCTTGACCAATTGGGGATCAAATCGCGAAAGGATGGCATAGGTTTTGCCCTCAAACTCATGGGTTTCTGGAAACCACCTGAGCTTACTCAAGCTAACTCGGGTCACACGGTCGATGGACAGCTGGACTGGGCCTTCATCATCATCATCATCATCATCCCTGGCGTCCTGTAAGGCAGAGTCATCCATGACACTGCAGCCAGTGGCCTATAGTGACTCCCTGCAGGCAAGCAAGCCTACAAACGGCCACTGCAGTCTGTGGCAAGGAATAACTCCAATAGGCACGCAAGCCCATCTACAAATGGCCACTGCAGCCAGTGGCCAGGAGTAACTCCCTACAGGCACAAACGGCTACGGCAGCCAGTGGGCATGGACTGACTCCTATATATACAAGGCAACGACAAACTGGAAAACTGTTGAAGCCACGTTGTTGGACGCGCCCAGTACACTGTGTTTTTGTCGTGCGTTGCTCTCCTGCAGTTCATCATGCCAGCCCATATATATATATATACTGTATATATCCATGTTCTCCGTGCCAGGAGCATTACGAAATATATATACATGTTTCAATATTCTAATTTGCCAGGAGCAACTCCGTCACACAGTTCGAAGGTTGAAACGATACACAATAAGAAAGGTGTGATGCATGTGGTCTCGAGCTGGCTCTACCCTGCATTCAGCTTCAAAGTGTGCGGCTGGGCCACGGATCGTACTGAGAAGTTCACACGGAGGGGCGCCTGCAGGGACTAAAACCACCAAAGTTTCATTCCTTTCAGGTACCGGGAGCAACTCCCGCAGATAGCGTCGAGGAATGAAACAGAAAAACCAAATAAACGTAAACATATCTGAACATGTCTGAGCTGTATGATGAGTCGCTCTCTCAGTGGTTCCGCATCTACAGT
Organism: Durusdinium trenchii; assembly: GCA_963970005.1. Taxonomy (NCBI): domain Eukaryota; class Dinophyceae; order Suessiales; family Symbiodiniaceae; genus Durusdinium; species Durusdinium trenchii. The sequence continues at coordinate 9,707 of CAXAMN010024032.1, read as the reverse complement.
CAGGTTCTTTTTGGCCGCGTAGACGAAGAGCTCATCGCCATTCTTCAATGACGTCATGTTGCGGAGCTGTGGCAAACTGATTGGCTTGTCCAAAGACAACGTCCGCTTCTTCATGTCATCGACGCTCGGCCAGACCTGTTGGGTTTGTAATTGCATGGACTATAGGTTCACCTCGTGGTTCCATCACATTTCTTGGCTCAAGAGTATATGGACATGTATTGAACATGAGCGTAAATCACTCTAGTGATAGTGGTATCGTTTGATTGTGGTTTGTTTATAACTATTACCTGTTAATGTATACCAATGCCATATATGCGTAAATTCCAGATCAAAGGTTCACGACTTCAAACCTGCTCGCCTCCATGTTCGCATCATCTGATTCGGAAGTGCGGGGAATGAACCAAAAGGGACATTGGAATCCCTCACCAGGAAGCTTGCCTACTTTGTTCATGCCTGTGAGCACCACTGACATATGGTCAAAAATGCCGATCACCAAATTGGGATCACAAGCTTCTTCTGGCCGAAGGTGCTGGTGACCGTGACAGCCTTGGGATGAGCCCACAATTGGAGAGTCTCAAAGTTCTTGCGCTTTTCCATTTGCTCCGCCATTGCACGGCAGACTGCCGCCTTCATCGCCATCAGCCTGAACTCAGCGCATCTCAGCGGCGAATCTGGCAGCCAATGGACCTCCTCTTGTTGCTTGGGGACATGAGCGATCTTCCACTCATTCTGCACGAACGATGACGAGTTCACCCAGACGTTCGTCTTGGTGGGCTCTTCCATCCGCAGCTCAACTTCACCTTCACTGATGCTGCGAATGATGCCCACTTGGTCATGCCTTTCTACCTTCTGACCGACGGCAAAACCAAGCCCCTTGATCACTACTACGGCGTTGGTCATGCGCCCTGAGTCATCATAGGTTCTAAAGACTTCAGCTTTCTTCGCTGCAGTGCTGGGGGTCGCGGTTGTGGCATCCTTCGCGACCCATTCGCTTGGGATGGTGATCCCCAGCCCCAACTCCACCAACACCTCACGGCACGCATCCTCCATCTGCACATGAGCCCTGCTCTTCTTGTCCAAAATGACAGCCACGAGATGCACCTCCAGGTGGCCCACTGCATGCTGGAGTGTTAAAGGATCTGCGCCGGCTGCCAACGAAGTGAACTGGTCCACCATAGCGATCGCCGTTGCTGCTCGGCTCAGGCACCCTTTGCTGCTCATGGCCTTCTTTGCCTTAGGCAAGCATAGTTGAAACATATACGTATATTATAATATATAGTCGTTCACTGCCACTGTGTGTGTGAAACACCTCACCTATCATTATAACTATATATTCATCAGCGTTATCACCATCATCAGCGTCATCATAGCTGTTCTGCACTGATCTTACCTGAACGTTTATCTGTTATTTTTGTTTCAATCCTCGACCTGTCTGCCGAAAGGAGTTATACTCCTGGCAGCTCATCCTGGGATCCATCGCAAAGAAAGAAGATGAGTGGCAGTTGCTGCAAAAACCACTGCCATTATCCAGAACAAAACGAAGCTTGGTGAGACGGTGACGTGTTTTGAAGGGTCGACCGAAGTGCGCACCAATCAAGTGGTCCCTCGAGCTGTGGCGTCATTTTACGATTTGGAGACTACAGGCTGTAGCAGGTATAGAGTTGATAATCTTCGGACGAACTTCCACCATGGTGCTTGCGTCCGGAATGGCAGCCCATCCTGCTTTGAATGCATAAATATAACACATGTATATTCACTTTGGCAGCCCATCTCAGCTGGACATCATGGTCACAACTGCGTGCAGTCTGTGTAAAAGCAGCGACCGAGGTGTCTTCAACGAAGTGGGGTCTAGCGTAGCAGTGTCGTCGCAGTCGTTCAACAGCCAGGAGAGACTCCTATCAGCTGTTGTTACAAAAGCTGCCACTGCCGATTGGCTGTTGATCGACTGATCGAAGCACTGGTATATATATATAGTGTCAGAAACTGTGCGGACCTGGTCTTCAGCGAAGTGGGGGCAAAGTGCATCCCCACTGATCGAAGCACTGACCTGACATTGTCAAGTATCCTCGTCATGTGTTATGTCAGTAGACCTTGCATTGAAGAACGGCTGCTTGAAGGTCTACTGACAGCGTGAACAAGATCCACGATGCTTTTGAAATCTGGGTGGATTTGGAAGAGGAAGGCTTTCAACGAAGTGGGATCCAGTGGATCTGTTTGTTACAACAAGCTTCAATTCTCTGATGCTACCAGGAGTGACTCCTCTCAGTTGAGCTACTCCATGGCACAGTCTCACACGGAATCAGGATCGAAGTGATGTTGAAGCCGAGCAGCAGTATACAACACACCACATGACATAATTGACACGGAAGTTCATGCTGGGCATTTGTGTCCGCCCTTTGTGTCAATGGTGTGTCCGCCCTCTTCCGTGGGCCAACTGGCGTCCCTAACTTCCAGACCACGTCCAGAAAACCCTGTAAAGCTAAGATTGTCGACACGCATGTAGAATGAACTTGGCACACTACTTATAAATATATAGCACATTGGACCTGCTGTGAAGCGCACATGAGGTATACTTTATATTTTTGTAGCATTCATGCAAGTTGCATCCGACGGTGAGATTGGGCGTTCTGGGAAACAATACCCAAATTTCACCAACATGTGTCTCCAGCGAAGGTGGTCTTTGAAGCCCTTGAGCTCGAAACTCAACGCCGCCCACGCTTTATCCCCGAGTTCTCGGGAAGTTTGTCCGAAGATTCTCACATAGGCCTCTACCTGCTCCAGCCTGTAGTCTCCAAATCGTAAAATGAAGGCAAAGATCGAGGGACCACTTGCGCCGCACTTCGGGCGACTCTTCAAAACCGACTCAGCCACGTCCGGCCACGTCACCGTCTCACCAAGCGTTTTCTTGTTCTGGACAATGGCCTTGATCTTTTGCAGCAACTGCCACTCATCTTCTTGCTTTGCGATGGATTGCATGGCGTTCCCTGCCTCGCATATGGCCGTGATGAGCGAAGGGAACTCTGCATTCACAATGCGTTTGATCACCAGCCACGTCGAACCATCAGCGACGGCAGCTCTCCATTCAGCAGGGATCTCACCGAGACCTTCATGCACTCCATAGTGCAAGCATCGGTTTGCCATGTTCAGATGGGAGCCACAAATGCTGGCGAACCTGAGGGTGTCTTTCACGGCTGGGAGCTTCCCTATCGACTCCAGGCTCAATCTTTCATTGAAGGACCTGCCATCAAGATGAGTCGTGTGCTTTCAGCCACGAAATGCTACAAACATATTTGGCGGATCAACTCATCAAAAAAACACACTTGTTTCGCTGTGCCTCGTCGCATCGCAGTCAGGCGACGAGTCCAGCTCCAGGCAGACCCTTGCACCTATGCCCTGCTCTACATAGCCCATCAGACAAATGGTTCGCATTAACTCGCGCATATGGTGCAGGTCCACGCCCACGCCGCCCCTGTTCGATCGGCGCACACCTATGTGGACGCACTTGATGTTTAGCTGGAAGGCCAAACCCTCTGTTTCCAAGTAGTCCAGGCAACCTGCAGTTGCTTTTGCCATCCCTCCGCTCTTCGCCATCCCCACATACCGACGCAGCTCAGCGCGCTGAACGTCGTTCATGGCAGCAAATTGCAGGGACGAGCGGACACAAAGTGGATGGGAACAAAGTGGAAGTATGTGGAAAGTTGAAGTGCTCGATTCTGACTGCATGGCATTCAATGTGAACAATTTAAGATCGATTGATTCTGTCGACCTTCTATAATTCTATAAAGCGCGCGTCAAACCTTCTAATTTGCCAGGAGCAGCTCCTTTCGGGTATTTCGAATGTTGAATCGTCATGGAACTATAATCGTCATGGAACTACCACCATGGGTTTCAATCCTCTAGTGTTCCCAGGAGCAACCTCCGGCCAGGCGACAGGTCGAGGATTGAAACAAAAATATAGAATAACGTATATGCAACATGGGTTGAACAGTCATTTGAACAATACGAGCCGGATCCAAAGCTATATACAGTTGCCACGCCGAGACGCGACAGTGCGCACCAGTGCACAGCCACCGCATGACCCACGGATGAACCTTTTGTGATTTTACGCTTCAAAGGTCGATCTAGCACCTTGGAAAACTCATCGGTATGACTGCAGCCTTGCAATATCATTCACAAATGCGGTCCAGGATGAAAGAATTGTTCCTTGCGCTGTTGCATCGCGTATTCAGCCCCAAACCACCAGTGTTTACGCAAACAATGTGTAGAAGTTATTGATCAACCCTTCGTGAACACATGGGCCAATAGACGATATATCATAGTCGTAAGAATATACACACACCATCAACCCTTTTTCCAAAACCAAACATGCAGCAATGCATTACCAAAGCTTTCCCCAACCGATTCCTCAAAAGTTTACTTCTTGGGCTTGAAGACCAGCTGGTTCGGGTGATTCGATGTCTCCTGGTGCACCTTCACCTCCGTCGACTTCGTGATCATACACCATTTCTCCATGTGCTCTTTGACCATCGCCAACGCCATGCCGTGCGTGACCCTCTCCTGACAGAAGCTTCAATTGAAGCACTGCGTATACGTTGCGATGTTGAATTGAGGAACCACACAATTATAGAACGCGTATCTCGCAAGGAGCTCAATGACAAAACGAAAACAAACATAATACAAAGGACATTACAAGCACAAGCGAAAACAAACATAAACTAAATATGTCTAGGTCACACGCGCGTAGAAGAATCTGGCATGGATGAAGTTTCCAGTCGCTGCAAAGGTCCAGACAATTGCGTGGACCTCCCCGTCGTCTTTGGTCACGACTTCTTGGTGCAGAGCTACCATTGGACGACACTCGTGAACCACAATTCCCATCTTCGGAAACAAGTCACGACAATGCTTGTACACAAAGAAGGGCTTTCCATTCCAGCTTTCACGCCCTTCAAATATGTATTTGACGGCGCCGCCGCCGCCACGGGCAAAACAGGAAATGAAAATGTTGTCTTCGGCCAAAACTGACTCACGATGCCCCTGCCACAGTTCTCGGAAATCACTGAGCTTGATGGCGTCTTTGCCACTCTCTGCGATGAAGGCGTATTCCATGACCACTGCGGGCGTCATGACTATTGGTTCCATCCTCTGATGTTTAATCTTCTGATGATAGTTACATCAAGCTGCATCTCTTGCCAGAAGTTTCAATCCTCTGACGCTGCCAGGAGCAACTCCGTCGGGCAGATAGGTCGAGGTTTGAAACAGAAAGAAGAAATACCATATGGCACATATATGGGTTGAACTGTCATTCCTCTGATCAAAAAGTTCCAATCCTCTGATGGTTTAATCCTCTGATGTTACCAGGAGCAACTCCTTTCAGCAAACAGGTCGAGGATTGAATATCGATTCGAAACCACTCGTTGTTGAGCCAAATAATTCACTTGCAACTGTGCATTCATGGTTGAACACCACTTCAAATTGTTAGACACTCAAATCGAATCAAACCTTATAAAAAAATTCGTATTGATGTTCAATCACTGAAATGCCAACCTCTAGGTTAATATAACGAGACGATGCAACGCACCGATCAATGTCAAATTGCTATGCGCGAAGTCCACACGCTGCCCCGGATAGACCGAAACGAGCCTGCATGCCAAAGGCAGCTGCCGCTGCATTGGATCACATCCTTGGCCGGTGCAATCAGACCATAAAAAGACCAACAGATGGTCAATGTAAAAACAAAACCTGAAAAAACAAGTCAACAACTTGTACACAATGCCCCCCAAAAGCATTGAGCAGTCGATACTGGTCTATCAAAAACCACAACACAGATTGAATTCATGCGCTCACGTCAAACGGCCTGAAAAATAATACAAACAAAAACCAGGACTCCTAAAATTCAATTCAAAACAACTCTTTGAACATGATGCCGAATCCACCCACTGTCTCGAATGACCCGAAGCGAGCCTGCGTGCCAAATTCGGGCAGCTGCCGCGGCATTGGATCACATCTTTTGGCCGGTGCAATGGGACAATATAAAACAAATGATGGTCAATGTACTCAAGACCTGATCAAACAAAGAAGTCAACCTTTGTGAAGACCAAAAACCCGATTCAATTAATCATTTTTGGAGGCTTCGAAACCACAAAAACATGTGTTATTGTATATAGTTTGGTGACCTTTGGTGGTTCCCTGTTTACATGCCTGCGTGCTTGAGCGTCGTTCTGGCATCTACGGTGGTTCATTGTGAATATCCCATGTGTTTAATGCGCTGAATACACGCCCACCAATCTGAATCCAATCAATATAGGTATACTTGGAGCATCGTAACAAAATGTTTGGAACACATATGTTCGGAACATCGAAACAAAGCCAAAACAAGTATAGTGCGTGGTTGAAACGTATGTATTCAGTACTGTGCTTACACATGAGGATGCGAGCACGTGTGGCCCGACACCACCTTGATCATTGAATTTAACATCAAAAAAATGATAACGATATACAAAAAATATATCTTGATATATCTTATATATTCCACTTACTAAGTTCGACCGGTCGAACTTACTAAGTTCGACTAAGTTCGACCGGTCGAACTTAGTAAGTTCGACATGTCGAACTTACTAAGTTCGACCTGTCGAACTTATAAACATAGATACTAAGTTGGATAACCTCAACTAAAACATATATCGAACTTACATATCTTAAGATAGTAAGTTCACATTAAGTAGATCATATGTTCGCTATCTTCGCGTTGGACTTACTAAGTGGTTATATCATCTTAGTAAGTACAGACAGGAACACAAGTGCACATAGGCAGCATAGAGGCGAACTTAACACGGTTGCAAGTTAGTTACCACATTTGCAACCAGCTTATACCTAAGTTATGTCTACTTATATTCGGTTAGTAAGCTGGACAACGAGGCTAACTACTTACAACCCCAACCGCACATCCAAGTGTGGACCATGTTCCGGGATGCTGCCTGGTGGCAGCTGGGAAGTGATTGCCGGAGCTTCTTGGATTGACCCCTGCCTGCACTTGCTTTGACCCTGGTCTTCGCTTTATCGGCGACTCCGAGGAGTGTGACGGGGAGCTGACATCCTGGGGAGGATGAGGTTCTCTCCGTCTCGGACATTGCCACCGAGGCAGATGCCCAAGCCTGCCAAACTCCGACCTCACCTGAGGCAGCCGATGCCGTCATGATGGATGAGGAGGCAAACGACATCGTCTCTGTCCTCAGCTCCTCTACAGAGCCGTCCACTCTGCCGAGCACGGTCCACCAAGAAGAGGCAGACTCCCAATGGGAGACAAAGAACCCGAAACCAACCCATCGGAGGAAGCGGGTAACTGCCTTAGCAATCGTCCAGCGTCCTCCAGCACACGACCAGTCTATAATGAAATGCTGGAGGAAAATGGAGAGGATAGTAGTGCGATGCTTTTTTTTCCACGAGTACGGACGCCGTGTGGGCATGGTGCCCAGGTCATCGTTGAAGGGAGGGAAGAACAGTCAGATGGTGGAGAAAGGAACAGAGAAACCCAACACCACACCAAACAAACAAAACACCACAATCCAGGGCCCACAGGCCGAGCCTCCACCATCATGTAGTCTTTCCTCTGTGCAAGGTGAAACAGGTGAGACGAGAGAGAGTGTCTAAAAGGGGCCTGAATTAACGAACGAAAAGCATATAGGCGCAGGTTTGTGCTCCAGCAAAGTCGCAAAAAGGCTTCAAAAGGACTTCACTTCACCATTATGAGTGACCAACGGCCACACCCCAGTGCTGCAAAATCATGGTCACAATGCAATTCTCCACTCAACAACGAGGTATCGCAATGCTTCAACGTCGATTGCATCCCTGACAAGTGGGGTGGCGTAGCTGTGCAACATGCCGTGGAAAAGACCTTTCTTGTGGCACAACCCGTTCAACCGGTTGCACTTACAAGTCAAGTGGCATGCTACCAATCAACAATCAATGGGTGGCGGCCATAATCGACGAAAGCTAGCAGGTGATGGTGCGAAGAGACCCCCCCCGAAGGGAGGTCAGTTCAGCACTGTTTGGTACTCACAGGTACCAAACAGCCAACAGAGAGGATAGTAGTGCGATGCCACCGCCAGGAGTTGCCAGAAGCAGCCTTGTGTCAAGAGGCCAGGATGCGGCTAGGTCGGACTCTGGGGCACCGAGGACCGCCTGTGTTCTCCACGCATCATAAAAGTAAATACGATGCAAAGCTTCAAAGGTGTAATCCTGTGCTGTACGCTGTTCCACAGCGTTCGTCAAATGCGACAGTGAGGCTAAGACGAGGCGTAAGCGCCTCACCTTACCTTGGCGGTGCTCTGCTAGGCACACGGGCAGGGGGCCAGACCACACTGGGTGGGGCATAAGGGCCTGATGGAAGACAGCAGTGGCTTTTTCTACTTGGATTTTTTTTGCACGAGTGGAGGCGCTGTGTGCGCAGGTTTTGCACAAGTCACCTTAGTCGAGTTAAGATCGAGTTACAAGCAAGGTTGCAAGGCAAACAGAAACAAACAAAAAACCAACCGCAGCAGCTTCCTCTGCAGCTTTTCTCTCCTCTTCTGCCTTTCTCTCACGCTCATCCGCTTCGCGTTGAGCTTGGTCTTTCAAGACATCAGTCTGCATCTAACCAAACCTGAAACTAGCTTGGTTAGTTCTGAAATTTGTGCTCCTTGTCCAGCAATCAAGTTCTGCTGTTGAACTATATTCTGATGCTGGTTTCTCAATACTTCGATCAGCGCTTCTTGTGTCAATCCCTGTCCTCCGGTAGGACTCGCAGGCATCTGAGGTGAGTTGAAATTATCTTGAAACGTTCTCCCCGTTGGGGTAGGGCTGTTCGGTACCGGTATCTCTGCAGCAGCACTTCCTGCTGGATGGTTCCGCTCTTTTTGCTGCCAGCCGTCGAGCATGCTACCAAACCATCCCAAGGACCATACCAATACACTCGAATGCACTCTGCAAGGTGCACTTGCTTTCGATCTGTGGCTTTACCATGCCGTGTTGCAATGCTTGGCTTTCTTAACTTCTTACAAAGTGCCAACGGCGGCACTGTGTTGCCTGCTAACGTGTGAGCATTCCCTGGCTCTACACGCCGAGTGCACATGCCCATGCATTCTTTGCATTTCGTTGATGGACAAGAACTACTGAGTGCAATTTGGAATTCATCGCCCCTGTCTCACCCTTCCTCGTGCCTTCATGGCCTCACGAGTTACTTTAAAGGTTGCCTTTGCGGCGTTGTGTTTGGTTTTTGCTGGTTTGTTACACCGAGAGCAGGATCACTGTTCACCTCAGCACCCAAGAAATCTGACTCAAAATATTCTGGAAGCAGTGGAGGAAAGATGGAGAGTTACATACCGAACTGTCCACAACTTGAGATCAAAGATTCAGGAAGAAGACATGAGATCAACACCTGGTTATCCTTCCGAGAACGATTTGGATCGTGGTTGTGTCTTTTGGATGAGTGCTACGCAGCGGAATTGCAAGAGGCAGTAACTACCATCGAGCAAGGGAAACTTGCCCCGGAAGCCGCAGTGAGGAGTGGTAAACTGTATCACTGGATGAAACAAGCAATGTCGGCCCATTGCTTGACCCAACTATCATGCAGGCAATTTCCCTCTTCGGGTGCTATCTACGACAAGGGCATAGGTCCTTTGCAGAGGAACAAGCAAGCTCCTATGCCACACAAATCCAACAATGCTGGAAAT
>CAXAMN010024031.1:0-14602 GCA_963970005.1 Durusdinium trenchii | reverse complement strand
TATCCACATCTCAATCCCATGCGCAATTGCTGTGGACCTACACCTATGAGGTTCTCACCCGAGAAGTCGACACCCAGAGCATTCTCCCCCCCGCTGCCCGAAGGTATCTGAGAGGTGCTCTGGGGTATTGTTGTCGACTAACTCTCCCCCCGCTGCTCCAGAGCGCCGAACTGGGATGCAGGAAGAATGGAGGGCCCCCCCAACACGCCGGGATCAGGCGGAGTCCAAACGGCCCCCAAGCTCAAGACCTCTGAAAAAGAAAAACGAGAAGGGCCGTCAGCCAAGTTCGATTTACTCTCCACTCGATCGATATGGACAAAAGCGCGCGAGCGAGCAACAAGCAACCAAAAGTCTCCGACGAGGGAACTGCTATCCACCTTAGGTGAGTAGCCTTTAATTAGACTCGCGGAGGCACTGTCATTATCGCAAAAGTGGATGATCGAACGACTTTGGAGACGAGTAGCCCATGTCTGAAAAGCTATCGGTGCGGCAAGCAGTTCGAGCTGGCCCATAAAAGACTTCCGCTGCAACCATCTTGCGACGACGGAGTCGGGCACGGCCCAAGCTGTGTAGGCTTGAAATTTGTCTAAAGGATCAAAGATGTATGCGCCAACGGCTCGTTGGGGTATTCTTTCCGGGACGTCGGAAGCATCTGTATAAAGCAAGACGGGAGCAGGATGATGTATGCGAAGTTCTCTAGAAGGACTCTCAGAGAGAAATTTTCTCATCAACTCCAGAGCTTGTTCCAACTCCTGGGTGAGAATCTCAGTTGGATAGGAGGCATATTGCCTTCTGCGCAGGGCTCCTGTGCAGCAACGGCCCACTTTTCCAAAAAGCGTAGAGCACAAAAACTGAAACTTCCCGACCAGGCTGGCTGCCTGGTGAGGGGAGATCCGTCGATTCTGAAAAATCTTCTCTATTGCTTCTTTCAGAAAAGCGACCCGTGTTTCTTTGGCGTGCACTGTAATAATGCGCTGCTGGTGCAGAGTTTGGGTACAAAAGACTACCCCCAAAATGCTGCAGAGCTCCGATGGTGGTTGAGACTTCTCAGGGTCCAACTGGAACCCAAGCAAATTAAAGCTCTCCTTTAAGCAGGCTATTGCAGACTGAATGGTGATCTCGGGTTCCACTACAAAGAAATCGTCAAAGAAATGATCGACAAGGATGTAGTACAACTTCTGAAGCAAGCGTGCTATCCATTCGGCCACCCTGCAAAAGTTTGGCACGGCATGCCCTGCTCCAAATGGCTGGCCGTACATCTCGTGCAGATCGACCTGGCTGCTAATTGGGTTATACACAGCCGTTAAAGCGAAGCGTACATCAGCAGGCGCCAGAGGTATCTGCCTGTAGGCGCTCTTCATGTCCTCTGTGGCTAAGCTAATCTGGTCTGTCTGCTGTGCGAGTGCTCTAACAAGAACGCCAACGTAATCGACCATTGCCATGGGTACCTTTTGCAACCTATATGCGGCCATGTTCACTCCTGATGCTGAGTGATCGTCTATCCTCCTAAACTTGGGGGCACCGCTCGCGTCTATCCCCTGCTCCAGGCCAAAGCTGGGGGTCACCTGGATGCGTCCAGGATACAACGACTGCGCCTCCTCCAAAGTCATGGCTGGTCCCATTGTACCAGCTTGCACTTCTTTTTGCGTCTTCTCCCAGATGGCTTGGGCCAGTTGTGGGGAACCGCGACGCGCCATATACTCAACCCTTCGGATCATTGCACGTGATCTCTCTTCACTCCCACTGAGGAAGGTCTCCCAAGACATTATCGGGGGCACCTCTAGTTTCTCGAAGAATGGGGATTCATGAGCTCGTCCGGTAATACGCATGCCTTGTAGGCAAAGGTTGGGAACTAATTTATCCTCAATGTCCAGGAGTGTCTGCACCCTCTCCATGAGCAAGGTATTGATCTTTGTACCCAACTTTTTCGCAGTCCACGCTGCTGACTTATTTGCTCGAGTCTGGGACTCTTTGAGCTCTTCACGCCAAGATCGAAGCATCTTGAGGGAGTCTAAACGTCTTGCGATTAGCGTCTGAGAGTCTTTGATCTTCTCCAACGCTTCAGCATGCGCTACCTTTAAAGTGGATATGGAATCAAAAGGATGAGCCAAAGCTTTGGCCAACTCCAGGTGTCTCCCTGGGTCATACAAGCCGTCTGGAATGAGTTGTAATCTCTTCCCAAAGCTGGGCTGACTCCCGGCCTCTGTAGCATGCCTCCTATAAATACTTTCTAGAGGCTGTGCGACCTGTTTGCTCTCGTACGAATCTGAGGGAATAGGGTCGCCTGACGCACCCAGCGCCCTGCGCCTCTTGACTCCTTGTTCAGGTCTATCCCCGAAACCAGGCGAATGCTCCGGCGCCTGGGGTAGGCCTGAACTCAGGGTAATAGCTTCTGAATGCTCGAAGTTCGAGAACAGAGCTGCCCTCTCCCCCCCCTCTACAGTTGTGTTCCAGACCCTGGCAACTGCAAAAGAGAGGGGGGCATTGGGCCCACTAAAGATTTCCACAAATGAGGCTTCGGCCTTCCCTAAAGCTCTAGCCAGTCCGTGTGCGTATGCTCTGCAAAATTCTTCAGGGTATTCACGCTCTTCGGAGGTGGCGAACGAAAGTACTTTCCCGTCCTTCGTCTCCGGTTTCCAGGATTGATGTGGGGTTCCTGTTTTGGGGCAAAGCGAACTAGATCGACACTCGAGCCCCACAAAATGCTCCAAACCAGGGATGTTATGAATTAAGATCTGGGATTTCCTACGCCTACAGGGGTGAAACATGCAAGCATGATAGCTAGTAGATCGAACTCCCTCCTCCCCCTCCAGTCGGCTCCAAGACTCTAGGCCTCTTGCCAAGCTGTTCCGCGGGTGCTCCAAGCTGAAGTAGCGACCTTCGCGATGGGCAACAAGGCAATGTTCAGCGGCCATATCAGCCATCTTGGTATCAAGGTCGAGTTTCCTTCTCTTTGCTTGAGGGAGTTTGGATACGACTTCAGGAATGCCTCGGGGGTGCTCCACACTTCGGAGTGGTTTTGGAGCATTCGCGACTCCCGGAATGGGTTTCTCCCTTGCCCTCGAAAAAGTGCAACAATTAGGGGCCCAGTGCGCAACTTTCGCATCCCTCAAACTGACCTTCAGTTCGGATTCGTCTCTAAAAACGTCCTTCCCACGAAGAAGATCCCAAGGCTCCGCAACCCTTTTTCTGGAAGATGCTCTCATCCCGACTGCGGCGGCTGCATCCGCTGTGGGACGAGCGGCTCCCTATTCTGAGCCCTTCTTTCCGGAAAAGGCTCCTGCCTTTGCCTTCGCTGCGGCTGCCTTGGCTTTCTGAGCCTCTTTCTGTTCCTTCCTCCATCCAGGAGGTATTGGGCATCGAGGTTCATGACGCTTCTTGCAAATCATGCACAGGCGGGCCTTCTCTGGAGTCTCGTGCACGCCCTTGTCCTCTTCCATGCCTCTCTTCCTCTTCAATGGGGATCGCTCACGGTGTGACTTCTTTGCGTCTGAATCTTTCTCCTTCCCTTGATCCGGCAGGTGTTCGGGCTGGGCGTCCAATAGACGCCACAACCCTTCACCTTCTCCGGCCTGGGCGAAGAACCTCAGACCTGCACCCACCGTGCCTGAGCCTTTCGCCACGACCCTCAGAATCTCCGTCATGATCTCCCTATCGCACCTACGGGCCTCATTGATTGTTGGGGCCCTCATGCCTTCAGCCGTCGCCCTCAGCAAGCCCATAACTCGATTGTTGTATTGCTCAAAGTCCTGATAGGTGGCAACATCGAGCATTTGGAAGGCCCTGCTGCGTAGATCCATCGTGTCCTTCAAGGTCAGCAAGTCGTAGATTCTTGGCGGCTCCGGAAAGTCTTCGTCCCGACTGTTCAGGGTGATCTTTTTGTCGTCCAGGATCAACTCTTTCTTGTCTTTAGGGAGCTTCCCTGCCCGTCTCAACCTGGACTCGCACTCCATGTTCACGAAACTCTCCCATGGGAGATGTTGGAAGGCTCCTCCTGGACAAAAGTTGTTCTGCACCTTCGTGAGCGTAAATAAGGAAGGGCGCTCCCTATCCGATGCTGGAGGTGGCATGGCATTGTTCACCGCCTTGTCTTCCAGCTCTTGACTGATGGCGACTGTGACCTTTGTCTTTGTCTCTCCATCGTCTCCGGCCATGCGCTCCAGGTTCCTCTTGGAGACCTGTGTGGCCAGGGTCCAAAGCTTCCTCAGGCATCCTACATCTTCCGAAGACTTGTACGTCTCCCATGCTTCTGCCCCACTCTTTGAGAATCCCGTAACTGTTCCACTGGGATCTCTGTAGGCCGCACGGGTGCGCAAGTGCTTTCGGAGATACTCGTCAAAGTCTGACGCGGTCGGAAAGCGAAAAGCCATGGCTTCGTATGTGGTGATCCCATCTAGGGTCAGCACCAAGTAGTCAGACTCGTGTACATCGAAGCTCGATGCAGCACGACCAAAGGCGAGGGAAGACTTAGCGTCTGACATCCGGACCTTTGTGACTCTTGGCCTCCCGGTCGGGGCGCTGGGTGTACGGCCCGGTTTGGGCCACGAAAATGGCTCACCGAGGGACATCTTGCACACACGTCTCACATTAGGTGTGCCTACGATCACGTCCAACCGAATGGTCGTGGATTCCCCTGGTGGTCCTCCAGTTTACTTCATGGGACAACCCATAAGATCGAAGCGTAGCAAAATTCCACTTCGATCAGTTCATGGGAACGACCTCATGGAACCGGGCCGCATGGCTACATGGTTCTATAAAAATCGACCGGCGCTTTAATTTTTAAAATGTGCAATCGGATCGTCAAGCGTCCAGCTTCCAGGGTGAGATGTCCTCTTTCAGAAGACTATGAAACATGCACCTATGCTCCTTTGCTCTCAGTACAAAACCTCGGTCGGATGGGTCTTTGTGGTCCGCCACTGCACTCGGGTTGCATCGTCTCGAGCACCTGATCATGTAACCATCCTTCTCCTGCTTGTAGTCGCACAGCAAGGGACAGCCCCCTGCCTTTCCAAAGCAGCGCTCGCAGAGCGAGTAGTCAGTTCCCCAGTCCTCATCCAGTGCCAACCTGACGAAGCGCTTTCCATTAGCATTGCAAAAGGGGAAATCCTCCCTTTCACCAGGTCCAGGTTTGTGCACCTTCCCATGTCCAGTTGCAAGCTGAATGTAGGTTGGGTAGAACTCCACATCATGAGCTTCGGGGTTTAGCGAAGAGTCATCCGAGTCCTCCGCTTGCGACGTGACGGATGCCAACTCAGATCGTGCGTCTCCCATAGAGGCGATTGATTCTGCCTCCCTGCTAACCACCCTTTTTAAGCTCTCTTCGTCGCTCTCTTCAGCTCCGCGAAATTCCTCTCGAAGGTCCACGGACACGGGCGCTCGCTGCATCTGCACCTGCGGATGAAACTTATCCGGGTCATTGGCACAGATTACAGCTTTCCGCATGGCTTCTACCTGCGACTCGCCATCTGAGTTCCTGGGGACTTTTCCCGCCAGGACGAGATCCGACACTGTGCTCCAATCCGGTCGCATTGGCCTGAAGTCGAGATCTTCTCCGGTGAGGGATTGCACTGTTGCTCCTCTTCGGATCTGATCCAATACCTGCCATTGAGCTGTTATAACCAAAGTCTGTGCCTCCCTCAGGTACAGATCTGGCATCGCTTGGGAAGGTTTCTTCCAAGCACCCTGATGCCGTACGGTGCGAGGGGAAATACCGAAATGCGTCATGTAAGTTGGTAAGGTGTTCTTGCACGAGTGCCATCTCAGCTTCATAATGGCTCTCTCATCGAGAGGGGTCTTTACGCCAGCTTCCCTGTCATCAGAAAGACATTTCCTCACAACTAGGTTGTCTTCGGTGATCAGGGGAGGACACAACCTGAAGCCGCCCTGACCGTCGGAGGCACATCCCACAAAGCGATGCTCTCTCCAGCGAGGTCCATGCATCTTGATAAGCAGGTCGACCCAGACAAACAACCAACTATCCCTGGTTGGGTTTACTCCCACCCAGGCTGCTGCCCACGGCCTCGGCCCCGACTTTGTCTTGGCCGCTCTAGCGCGAAGGCCAAGGACCTCCGGCCTTCCCACTGGCCGACACCATTGAATATCCTCCATGGCGGTACCTGCCAGATCACTGTGGCGGACGCTTGCTTGAATACACAACCTGAGCTTCCCACAAGCGACCCGAGTCTGTAAATCCTTTTTATCGTCGAGGACCACACCCTCCAAGTAATCCAGGAAGTCCACCTCGAAGTGTGGGGCTGGAGAGCGCTCCGGCGCCTTTGCAGCATAGTCCGCTGCTAGCTTTCTGATCCTCGGGTGCTTGGATCCCGGTGATTCAAAACCAAAAATGCCTGCGAAATGCTCGATAGCGTACAGAAGGCTTTGTGGTGTACGAAAGCCCACCTCGTCTAACATCAGCTGTCTCAAATACTTCTGGAGGAATGGGACACCGAACGGATCCGGTGTGGCTCCCTCCAGTCCTCCGTGGAATTCAAAAACCGCTAGGTACTTCTTCATAAGTCGAGCATAGCGCAACCCCGTCCCGGCTGAACGAGGCTCTGTCAACATGTAGAAAGTCTCGTCGTTGATCTCGCCCTGCTCCACAACCGAATCGACAAGGTCCATTTCTACCTTTAGGATAACAAGGTCCTCGAAGAGAGTCCTTGCCAATCCACGGAAATTCTCTTGTTTCTCAGCTTCGAGGGGACCCCACCTAGCTGGTAACTTCTTCGGAATGTAGCCGATGGCGCCTCTCTCCTCCCTTGAATCCTTTTCCAGGTCTGGAGGAGGTGTAGCCTTTTTTCTGAATTGCGGAGGGGGATCCACTCCCTCCGGTTTGGAGCCAGTCTCCTTACTTGGCTCGCCAGGACCTTCCGGAATACCCTCTGGCGGCGATGATGGTACATAGTCCCATTCTTCCTCTGGGGTTTCATGGACCTCTTTCATTCTCGGAGGAGGGGTTGCCTTCTTCTTGAAGGACACTCCCTGCTGCTCTCCGCCAGTGGCCCAAGGCTTTTCCCTCGATTTGTACCTTCCAAACGAGTCAGAAGGAGAGACTGAGGGGATCGACGGCTCCCTCGACTCCTTCCCACTAGGGAAGGGCTTTCTCCCTCCTGCCACCGAGAAAGAGGATTCATATTGCAAGCTCGCCGGGGTAGACACTGAACTCCCGGGAGTGGCCGATCCGGACGGAGCTTCCAGTACGTCGGTGGTGCTAAGGGGGGTCTCCCCCTCCTCACCTTTTCGGATCAGCTCAAGTATCTTTGTACTTGGAACGCCCTGCTCTATCATCCTAGCTATCTCTACTCTGGCCGCCCAAGCCCCGACCGCCATGATGCCCGCAGTCTTCCCCAGCTTCTCTCGAGAAGAGCTACTGAGGCGTGCATCCCTCTCGGTCCTCTTGGCTTGACGGCCACGCGGATCCGACATACCCTCTCTCCCCCCGCTGAAAAACAGCACTAGGGTGTGAGGGTAGATCGGGTGGGCTTGTAGCCAAAATGGCCACGTGTGGGTTTTGCTGTTGGAACATTCACTCTAGTACCAAGGCACAAACTGCGTTTTACTCCACATTGGGGGGCATAGCACTTGAAGTACTTGTGGATGTAAGGGCTCCCCAACGTCCAAAACCTTCCATTTCAACCACAAGCCTCCAAAGACAAAAGGCCCACCCCCCCTCCCTGACAACCCAGCCCTAGACACCCACCCCCAGATTTGCGCCTCGTGCTGCTCCTCCAGAGCCTCGAGGAGTAGGGTCCGTTCCTCCATCAAGCCATCCATCAATCTTCTACTACCCACCGCCGCACGTGCGCGCGGGGTGTGATGCCCGGTGGGCCAGTTTTGCTTGGGGAGCGGCAGCGGCAGGAGCGGCTGGGGTCTGAAAGTGGTAGCAGCGGCAGGAGCGGCTAGTTGGAACAAGGAGATGGACCATCCAGTGGGTGCCCTCGCTAGAGATCTCTAAGTAGTGTAGGGTAGTCCATTGGACACCCATTGGATGGTGGAAGAGATGGTTCAGTCTTCAAAGAATCTGAGAAAAGTGGAGACCTCCATAATGAAAACTCCCATGAACGTGCAATCACGATGTATCTAAGGACAGCTTCTTTCACCCGATACCCACACCAGTCTGACGGGCGAATTCTCGCGGTGGCTTCATGAGATGGTGGCTCTCAGAAATGCAAGTTTGTGCCACCCTCCTCCTCAAAGTTGGTATAGTTCAGTCAGGATATGTATATATATATATATACAGTATATTAAAAATGACTTGAATACATATGTACATACTTTTATACATGTGTCACCCACGGATACGCAGTAATCTCGAAGCTGTCTTGGACATCGAGAAGACCTCGTCTTCAGAGTCTTCACTGTCTGTGTGACCACTCGATCAAGGAGCCCTCCAAGCAATGATTCTGTGTCTTTCACCAGGGAAATGCTGAGGCCTTCCGATTTCAATCACACCTGTGATGAGATGTGAGGGGCACCCGGGCCGCCCTTCCACCCCACCCCGACGGCTGAGGAGCACGCCACCATGGCCACCCGGTGTCCGCTTAAAGGCCGAGGCAGGGAGACCTTGTGGTCGCAAGAGTTTCAGGACCAGCCGGTTGCTCCAATGGAACTCGTTTCTTTTTCGAACATCCCGGTGGGTTTGCTGAAATGATGATCATGTTTCATCATGTTTCCCTATCAACTCACTCGGGTTTTACTTGGAGATAGTCAGCGTGGTGTGCTGTCTGCCTGGTGCTGGACTTGCAGACAGTGGTCTGTTGGCTCTGACACAGCCCCACTCAACGTGAATGACAATCTTGGACTGAAACTCTGATCTGAAATATTTGAGGGGTTGACCTGAATGTTGCTACCCGGGTGTGCATTCAAGCAAGGAGACCTCCCAGTTCGACCCCTCTCAAACAAGGAAACTAGACCAAAACCCATTGGTTGGGGTCAAACACCATCCCTAGGCCTACTAGGCTCCACAAATCCCCTCACCGCTCACCGGCGAACAATCTGAAAACCACCGCTGGCGCCTCTACCAAGGCAGACACCACCACCTGCCGAGGGTGACAAGCCGGGGGAAGGGCGCCAGGCAGCGGCCGGACGTTGGGGCCGCCATGGGGGTGGACGATCAAAAAACCTGTGTAACAGGAGACTTGAAGATCGCGCACCACCAGGCAGCAGCCGGAGGGTTGTGTCGAAAAATGGGTGCCAGAAATCTTCCCCGCAAGCAACCCAGACAAGTGTGCACATGATGGCACCATGTATATAACACCCTGGAGTCCTGCATGATGTGGTCAAAGACACCTACTGCTTGAAGGTTGGAATTCAAACCCTTTCTGCAACGGCCTTTGAAGCGACCTGCCATGCCCAGCGCAAGACCAGTCGGACCAGCCTCCTCCGGCAAACACTCATCCTGGCAGTTTTACCCACCATGCGCGGGCGATTCTCTGGCATGGGAAGTGGTGGAAGGGGATCGCCCCACTGTGGCCAGATCACGTTTAGAGACAGCGATTTATATCCATACTGCCTGCCAGTTTAAAGATGTCCATGTAAAGGCAGGTGCTTCCCACAGTCAGGGAGTTGGTGACATGGCGTCATGCGCTGATGAATGATGAGTTGAAGCACAACTCATCAAAACAATACTTAACCAATGGCACGAGAACACGACTTAACCTGTGTCAGCGGCCACCTCTAAACCCAGGGCCGAGCCCATTGCCTTGCCCCAGTTTTCCACCCGGGTGGCCACCGGTCAACACGTCCGCCCGGCTCGCGCCCGGCACTCGCGCAGCGCGCCAGAAGAATCGCCGCAGAATCGCCTGGACGCTCCCGTCATCTTGCCGCACATGAAGCTCCATCTTCGAGTCCAAGACCTCAGACGCATTGGTACATTCGGGAGGTGATCCCCTCCCCTCTAGACTCTAGTCATCAAGCAATCGTAAAAGGCCATCTATGCCTCGGACCGAGGAAACCCCCGCTTTCTTTCGGGCGTGCGGGGTGTGCAGAGAGACTGATTCGACCCAGATGGAGCTACGACATGCACTGGAACATCCTCAACTCAGCATGGTGTTTGCCACCCCTGTTCTGCCACTTTCTGACTCAGGCGTATCGTCTGGCACGGAGCTTTTGGCTCAGGTGCCCCCCTTCCATGTATCTTGAACATCTTCGACATTTGTTTGAACGCCCCAAACGCCCAACCTGAGAGCGATGGCCTCCAACCTACTAGCGATGGCCTCCAACCTAACAATCGCCTCCAACCAGCCTCCACACTGACACCAAAACATGACGAAAAGAAAAAAACAACGGCATCCAAGGGCGCCGGCTACCAGACAGCGATCCGTGTGCGCCTTGGGACGAGGCCAACGGAAATCGCTACATCCGACCCAGCGCCGTAAAGGGAGCCCCTTGGAAAAAGGACCAAGCATCCACAAGCCATTATGGGCCAGGGATCATTTCGGAAAGACCAAACCGCTTCGCAATTCGATCGTTCAAGGCCTAAAATCCTAGAAAAGGCTGAGTCCGTCACTGAGCATATGTCGAGATGGTCAGGGAGCATCATGAAAGCCCAACTTATATAAGGCGTTTGACGAGGCACTTTACGCATGGAAAAACGTTGATGTCTGGTGGGCTGAAATCTTTAGTCGCGAGTGGTGGATATATGGTGAACTTTTATTGATGGTTTTTCTGCGGCAACCAGATCCGAGCATCATGGAAAATCTGGGAATTGTCAAGTCAAGAAGCTGACAGCCCTGGAAAAGAAAACAGAGTTGGTGCATTCATGCACTCCCTTTCAAGAAAAGCAGCATTCGACCAAAAACCTGGCGGGGCGACCGTCCGTCCCGACTGCTGCTGCCCCAGGTGCGACCATGACCGGAGTCAAGTCTGGACCCTCACTGAGCTGCCAATCCCTCGGGGCGAAGACCGAGGGGAATTCGAGAGACATGGATCATGGAAGCGCCATCGGGTTTTCGGTGGTGACCGGGGTGCAGTTCCCTTCCAAATGATCCACGCTGAAGAGTAAATTTGAATAATTCGACCGCGTGGAATGTGTCCCAATTTGGATCCGTTTCACCTTGGGGGTTGACATGCTCCAGGTTCTATCGACTAATCATTGTAGACTTGCCATAGATCTGAATTGTATGTAGCGTGGGGCAACCTGCTCTCCCCAAGAGCAAGCACTTCTCCCACAAAACTCAGCCATCTGGAACTTCATGAAAGTCGAACTTCTTCCAACACTACTCTCCGAATTGCCCCTGCCAGTGCGGCCACACGGGAAAACCGTGTTGTTGAACTGAAGATTGGGCGCGAGTGACACGGTCGTCCCACTGCCGAGGCGAAAGATCCCCCCGGAGACGTATGTAGAACTGCCGCCCAGGCGTTGGCACCAATGCACTCCCTAGTTTCATCATGGAAGTGGAGTTCATCACCTATTTGTAGAGGAAAAAGGCGGAAAAAACGGTCCAAAAAACCATCTTCCACCGCCATGATTCCAGGGAGTGTAGCTATAGTCTCATTCAAGCTAGCTTGAAGGCTCGGAGTATACCTACCAAAGCCATGTAGAAGTGAAAGGTCTGGTCTGGCCAGAAAGCCCCCTCAGGTCTGGTCGAAACTGCCTCTCGAGGACGTCTGAGAGAGTGCGCGAGCCACTGCCTCCTCCCACTTTCTTTGGTGAAACCCATTGGCGAGTCACCAGAATCTCAGAATCACTCTATACTTCCAATGCCCTTAGGCCAATCTTTTGGCGTTGGATGCCGGCACTTCGAATAACCTCTGACCTTCCCACCCCCAAAAAAGATCACACACACGACACTACAGAAAATCGACTCACATGACACTAGCGATGACTGCACCCACGTCTGCTGGGGGTTCCCAGCTGTGAGCTTGCTTCATGCAGCGTGGCGCTTTCCTGGCAGCACCCGCCACTCACTCGCATCTCCGATCAGCAACGCCACTCCACGCCGGCTGCAAGAAACGACCGGGGTTGGACCCAGGGGGCTTGAGGCAGCTGAAGCGGTTCACCAGATCCCAGGTGATCAGAGGTTGAGAGGTTGAGAACGTTCGGGACCCTGGTCGGCGACCAAGACTGGGATGGGCGACCTTAGGACGGGCGATGTTCGTTACCAAAGGGCCCCCAAAGCTAGAAGCCCCCGCATGACGACTGGTGGATCTCCATTGCATCCCAGGCTTGGACGGTCCAGGTACACTGTTTCTTATTCTGAAGGGATTGATCAATGGCAAACACCTAGGCAAGCGTGCACTTCTTGGTATCCATGGAACATCGCACCTTCATTGAGGAAGCAGAGACGGTGTATTAGGCTGATGGGTATCTTCCGTGTGAACGGCCACCCAAGTGGGAGTGGGAACGGCCTAAGCAAAGCAGGCGTGGGTGGGAAGTTGCTTACAGTAGATTGAGGGCACCCCTCGCAAAAAGATCACATGAAACCTGAGAAGCAACCCGTCATTTCGAGGTTTTGGGGGTCCATGTAGTCCTCTGCAAGGGAGTACTTCGCCCAGTCCTTCGCCCAACCTCCCCCTGACTGACCTCGGGGTCGCTGGTGTCCCGGCGCATGGTGTAGAGCCTGCACCGCGGAGGGATCTCGAAAGTCTGCAAGTCGTTCTTTTAAGTATATCCCATTCCCCGGGCTCAGTGGATCATGATGGTTGATTAAAAACATGGTTGACACCCGAATTAGCTCGGGTTCCTTTCTGTGTTTAGGCCTCAGTCCTCGGGCAAGTGAAGTCCCACATGAGAATCAGGGAACGCTGGCAACTAGCACGGTATAAAGCAAAAAAAGAAAGCAGCCGAGCTGCCATTTTTGGGCCACATCTTTTGCCATGCCCCATCTTTGAGGCCTCGCTGTGACCAGAGACCTCCTGTTTCCATTCAGAGGGCTCCACATTGGTGCAAGGCACAAGCATATGCTGCTAGGCCTGAGAGAGTTCATCGATTTCATCCTGGATGCCGCTTGGAGGTCGGCTTGTTTTCTGTACACAAGCTCCCCCTCCAAGCAATTCCGCTGGGCCTGATGCGTTCTTCACTCAGGACCCTGCACTGGCACCGATTCCACTCGTGCCGGAGAACCCTCCAGCGCACTGCACACCACCTGTGTGGTCCTCCCCTTGAGCTCCAGAAGCTCCAAGGACGTGCAGTTGGCAAAGGCACGATCACCCACACAAATGACCTCAGGGATAGTCAAAAGTCCCACCGAAACACCGGAACCGTGACGATCAAATCCACATCACTCTTAACCCTTAACCCACCACCACCTCCCAAAAGTGCCCCCCAAAAAAACCCACTTCAACTGCCAATGGCCTTCACTGGGGAAACCCCCCAACCACGGGCTGCCCCGAAAACGCACCCACGGCCTGCCCGCCCCGCACAGCCTGGCCCGCCCCACCTGCTCCGGGATTTGCACCTTCCTCAGACCGCTGCACGCCTCAAAGGCCCCGCTCTGAATGCTCGTCACCGCGCGCGGGATCGACACCTCCGTCAGCCCGCCGCAGCGGCGGAAGGTGTCGGGCGCCAGGCACGTCAAGGAGGTGGAGATGGACACGGAGCGAAGGGATAGGCAGCCTGGAATGGCCGAAAGGTGGTGGAATCTGAGATCCGGAGCCCTCACGATCCCTCAGGTTTGGCAAAGGATCTCCATGCATGAGAAGCTCAGCTGCCATGGGTGGAAGGATGAGATCTGTCTCTTTCTTGAAATACCAACACAGGTTGAGTGACCCTATAGACTATCCCAGTTCGGTACCCCAGTAGGGTCCTATAAGGTCACTTAACCTCTTTTGGTATCTCTTGGGATGATGGGGTCCAAATCCGGAGACGTTGGTTCACCTGCTCGTTTATTTTTCTGGCGCACGTCCGAACGGCCGTGCAGATTTCTGTGCTGGGGGTGTGTCCACTGAGCTTCTGGGTGCATGTCCACTGCATATGAAAATGGAAGAAAGTGAGAAGCTGCAACAAATCCACCGAATGCACACGTGAAACCGAATATCCGTGCAGCACACACAAAAGCAAAAGATCACCAAAGCAAAACAAG
Source organism: Durusdinium trenchii (assembly GCA_963970005.1). NCBI lineage: Eukaryota > Dinophyceae > Suessiales > Symbiodiniaceae > Durusdinium > Durusdinium trenchii. The sequence continues at coordinate 581 of CAXAMN010024031.1, read as the reverse complement.
ACAAGGGCTTGAACGGCCCAACTCCATATGATTCCATGGGTTGGGTGGCGTGTGGCTCATGGCCTGCTTAGTTCCAGTAGACTCTGCAGGGACACCGTGGATTGTAGGGAGTGTGGAAAAAACCCAGCTTCCCCCAACAACTTCAATCTCCCTAAGGATTTAGGAGGCTCGAAGCTTGGTAGATCCCTTTGTGGCCCAAAAACGGAAGTTCAAAGCCTTTTCGCACCGACTCTGGCGCCGCTCTGAAACTCCTGATCTACAAGAAAGAAGTCTAGATGTCTGCTCGTCTTCTCTACTCCCCGAAAACTGCCCAAAAACCTCCTTGCTCAACTCCAAGCAGCACATGAAGGCTCCCCGTCCCAGCTGCTTCACCGAGCTGGGGATGGTGCAGGAGACCAAGGACTTGCACCCGCTGAAGGCGCCCGTGCCGATGTGAGTCAAAGAGCTGGGGAGCTCCAAGGTCTCCAGGGCGCTGCAGCCTTTGAAGGCATATTCGGGAATGGAGGTCACCTGAAGAGGCGAGAAGAGAGGAAGGGAAAAGGGCCCCAAAAAGACCGGGTGTCTTAGCCTCAGTGCAATGG
>CAXAMN010024030.1:0-14608 GCA_963970005.1 Durusdinium trenchii | reverse complement strand
TTTTTTTTCCTCTTCTTGATCTTCTTGCTGTTCTTCTTCTTCTTCTTGCTCTTCGTCTTCTTCTTCCTCTATTTCTTCAAGTGCTGCTGCAAGACCGGGACCCGAAAACTCATCTTCTGAGAGGGACTCCTGGAAGACAATTCTCAGTTCCACAATATTCCACATACTTCTGTTCCCGTTTGGAACGTCAGCGCTACATGTTGGGGTGACAATTTTCGGGTCCCTTGACAGCCAGTTGGCCAAAATGCAGTTTGGCAGTCCTCGAAAGTTGGCGCCTTATGCAGCAGGAAGGAAAGGAGAAACAATCAAAAAGTGGAATGAAAGGATCCTGAGCTAGGCCAGGTATTGAACCCCAACAACGCAGTAGTGCAGATAAGAAAAAAGAATCGCTGGCTGCGAGTAGGAAGAGGCTAATCAAAGATTGCCTCCCAAAAGCTAAAAGAAACTGCAGCAAGAGCCTTTTAAGTCCTTATTAGACTCTTAATAAGCATTTAATCAGCCACCAAGAGTGCCCGGGGCGGACTGTCATGCTGCCAAGTGTCAGGAAGACGAATGCTTGCGGAAGTCTGGGTACGCCTCAGAATTACACGTCTGGATCCGTGTTCCCAAAACCTTAATTTTTGGAAATTGTAAGCAGGGCATGTATTCCGGCATTCCTTATTTCATGTCATATCTGGTAAAACATGAACACCTGGACCTAGTGATTGTTTAAGTCTCGGACGGACGCTGTACCAGCTTCTCGGACTCACTCGGTGCAGCAGTCTGCCCTGGATCGCCTTTGGTTCTACCACACTTTGGCACTAGGGCGCTGCTTAACACTGCAGCTGCTGAGCCTTGCATGCCTCTCAAAGCAAAAGCTCCTGCTGTGACTGTCAGCGCGGACTGAGGCTTCTTTTTGCCTTGAATAATCTCCGAAAGCTCAGATTTTGGAATCTTGACCCGGTCATCTGCAGAAAGCCGCTGGACTACCAACTCTACGATCTCGGGTTTGATGTCCTGGAGAACATGTAGAGTCAGTGCTGCATGCCAGCTTCATTCAGCACAAATGTTGCTCTACTGTAAAGGTATTCATTGCTGCTTGACAGCCTCAGCGGAATCTAAGCGTTTCAACCCTGCATCTCCTTTCTGGTTGGAAGCACTTTTGGCAGCCCACCAGATTGAGGAGAGATGCCTGCTGGCCTGTCAGGTGGTGAAGGCGGACATGGTGGCAGAAGATGGCCGCGTGCATGTTTAGTTTTGCCATGAGAACACGCTTGCTGCATATAGTTTCCTGCAAGCTGGATTGCGGCCGTGGGGGTGCCTTTGGGGCCTAAGTAGGAGCTTGTTAAGTCCATATTAAGGGCTTCTTAGGGCCCTGTCATTGTGCGGGTAGTCTTTTTTTTGATGTTCTCTATCAACGGCTTCAAAACGAGTTGATCTGCCACTGGCCTGGAATCCGGGCGCTGCTGCTTTGCTGTACGTTCTTCCCCTGTTGGCCTGCCAGTGGATGATTCAGGTTTCTGCAGAAATTTCAATTCGGAGTGTCCTTTCGGCCTACTTGGGAGCTTGTTGAGGACATACTAAGGGATCATGAGGGTCCTGTCACTGTTGGGGTAGTCTTTGTTTGGGGTTTCTATGAACGGCCTGAAAAACTAGTTGATCTGCCAGAGAAGCCCTCTCGCCTAGGGTAAGAGTGAATCAACAAAAGTGGACCCGTCGTCTCACATCTCTTAATTAGATTCAGTGGTCATGATTTCTTTCTCTTATCTACAAGCATTTAATGTGCTATAAAAAAATGCGGAATCAATGAATCCTTGCGCTTCTGCCTTGGAGGTTCTTCCAAGCCTTTCCTGCCAGTGGATGATTCAGGGGTCTGAAAATTTTTCACTTCTGCACTGAAAGCATGCTTGCAGCCTTGGGGTGCCTTTGGGGCCTAAGTAGGAGCTTGTTAAGGACACATTAAGGGCTTCTTAGGGCCCTGTCTTTGTTTGAACGAGTTGATCTGCCACTGGCCTGGAATCCGGGCGCTGCTGCTTTGCTGCACGTTCTTCCCCTTTTGGCCTGCCAGTGGATGATTCAGGTTTCTGAATAGATTTCAATTTGGAGTGTCCTTGGGGCCTACTTGGGAGCTTGTTAAGGACATACTAAGGGATCATGAGGGTCCTGTCATTGTTGGGGTAGTCTTTGTTTGGGGTTTCTATGAACGGCCTGAAAAAACTAATTGATCTGCCAGAGAAGCCGTCTCGCCTAGAATCCTTGCGCTTCTGCCTTGGAGGTTCTTCCACGCTTTCCCTGCCAGTGGATGATTCAGGGGTCTGAAAATATTTCACTTCTGCACTGAAAGCATGCTTGCAGCCTTGGGGTGCCTTGTTAAGGACATATTAAGGGCTTCTTAGGGCCCTGTCATTGTGGGGGTAGTCTTTGTTTGAGGTTCTCTATCAAAGGCTTGAAAACGAGTTATCTGCCACTGGCCTGGAATCCGAGCGCTGCTGCTTTACTGTACGTTCTTCCACTTTTGGCCTGCCAGTGCATGATTCAGCAATCCCATAGAGTTCTGATTGATCCTCCACAAAGAAAGATGATATGGAGTTCCAAACACCGGGCAATGCTCAAAAGGATGAACATGCAAATTAATTACAGTTGTTTGACCAGCAGCTCCCTGCTGCTTGGCAATCGCCAGCAACTGCAGCTTTGGGCACGAGCCTTGTTGCAGACTTGGGCCGTGACCTGGAGTTGTTTTGAGTGACTGGTTCTGAACCTCATACAAAACTTCCTGGAATTACAGCCAGCCATACAGATACAGACTATTGCAACACATGGCCTGACTCGGGAAATGGATGGCTTCGAACTTGATTTGGAACTTGCAAGACTGTCTGTCCAATTTGGGTGTCCATAGCTCCCACAGGCTGTAATTTCCAAGCGCACCCCCCGCCTCTCAACCGATGCTGAACCCCTGCACATGCTCTCTAGTAACCATGGAAGACAAAAATGACGTCCATATAACTAATACTTAACTTCGATAGTCTATTCCTGCAGAAACAAGCATCGTGTCCTGTTTTCCTATTCCATATTCAGGTTTAGTTGTCAGTGGCAAAGCGCCTGACACCGAACGGCCATGCTCTCCGCATTAAACCGGCCCCTTCACTCACCCTCGATGGCTTCTATTGAAAGTGGTATAGAGGTTGAAAGTGCTCTACTTCTGCTGATTTGGGACATATGTTGTATTCAATGGTTTATTCATCACCGGGAAAGACACGTGCAGCAACTCTCTCACCTTGGCTTGGGTGGGCCTTTTCCACTTGAGGACGCAGACCTGCCAGTGAATGATTCCAAGTGTTTGGGCTTCCAAACCACACATTACAGACACGATTATGGTGCTACTAAGGCGTTAAGAAGGTCCTATTATTGTCAGGCCCCGTTTGACACCTGCCACAGACTTTTTGGCAGACCCATTTTTCTCAACCGTGTCCAAGGCTGAACAGTTGTGTCCGCACCGGTCACTTCTGACCCAGGCGAGACTGTACTGGAGTCAAAGACTGACTCGGTCTGCATTGCTGGAGGTCAACTATAGTTCACAGTGGCTTTCCCACGGCTTAGGCTGTTGAAGCCTCCTCACTCTCGAAGCAAGCCAATGCAACTAAAATAATCACACTGACACAGGAAAAATGCATGCAATTGCCAGAAATCAGGGAAGCTCGACGGGGGTCGGAAATTGGAAGCACGGGCACACCCATTGCCAATGACTGCTGTGGACTGACAGGTAGGCCCAGTGTCGCCAACTTCTCGCGAGGGCACATCCTGATTCTTTTACAGCATCGAACCGTGGCTTTCTTCCCTAGACTCCTTCACATAACCTGTCAAAGCCTAAGAATGACCGTTTCGATGATGGTGTCCTGCTTAGAGGTCTGCTTAGAACGATAAGACAGTTTTTACATGTTTTTACCATGTCAGCTGAAATATCCCTTTCCACTGATGTTGCCAAGAGTCCATCTGGACAGGCATGGAATCCATAGCTTCCCTGCATTCATCCTCAATGTTGGTATGCGATTTGAAGCGGCACTCCACGAGACTTGGTGCTCCGGATTGTCTCCGAGGAAGAAGACAAGATCCGGGTTGTCTTCTGCCCTCTGATGGTACTTCTTCTTGTAGAGCCGCTTCAAGAAAGACACTGCTTTTGCTTCGCGAGTGTTGAGGAGGTAGTGCAGCTTAGTCGCCTTTGAGATTCAACGGTCGGTGTCATCAAGTAAGCGCGGGTCAAAACCCCCGTGCGTTTCCCCTTCTTAATCTTTAGCCGAGTGTCCTTGGGTTTGAGGACTTTCTTGCGGACTATTGCTGTCCTTTCTGCATCCAGTCTGATATCCACCTTGCTCGCTATAAAGTAGTCGGACGGTTTGGTGGAAGCCACTGATTTCATAGCACTTGTGATGAGATCGTAAAGGGTTTTGCAATCGAAAGTTTGCCTTAGTCTGTATCGATGGGCCATGATGACATAAACCCGTGCTCGGGCCGTGCCGCTGTGACCAAGATCTGAAGGCTTCACGAAGAGCGGATACATGGTGTAGAATCTACCATACAACTTTTGCAGCATACCCATGTGCACCTCCTGAATTCTGCAGGCACTCAAACAAACAGAATTGCACCCCAATATAAGGATCCAAGGGTGATTTGTTGCTCGCGTATTGGAAATTAGGCCCCGGCTTACCCGGCTTGTGATATTATCGAGGTTTGATGCAATTGTGGAATTTGAGAAATCTGTGAGACCGGTTGTTTGCAAAAATAAATGTCGATCAACATTACCCCTTAATGAGGGTCTATTAAGGCCTAAGTAAGGCCATAAACTGAAAACCTACAACGCCAGAGAAACCTACAGCGCCAGCAGCAAAACTGAACATATTTATGACTCTATACATAAAAACCTTTCACATGTTCATTCAAAGGTGTACACCGCTGGATTGTCAGGTTTCCACAATTGAACATATCTGTTCAGCCTAGCATCTTGGACATTTTCGATTATCAGCAAAGGTGTGCGCCGCTCGATGTGGATTTTGGCGTGCGCCAAGAAAACTTTGGCGGTCGGCCCCTGCTCAAATTTGCGCAACCCAGCTATGGATGCATCTGTGCAAGGGAGTCCCGCCACTTCAAAGTCTGACTCTGCATGGCGCCCAAACAGGGGACAACGCTTGTGGCACGTGTTGCACCACTGCGAAGCCATCAGATTTGCACGGTTCACATCATACACCTTTTTGTAGAAGGGAGACTCATCGCAAAAACTTCCCGCTGGAAGCGCTTCCACCAAACCGCTGAAGAGACAGGGTGGAGGATAAACACTTCCGGTCACAGAACGCGTCCACTCTTGGTGATCAATGATCAGCTGTCTGCACCGAGGGTTGATTTCCTTGGTTGGAGCATGTTGGAACCATGAAAGCCCACACCCTCACAAGAGAACAATTTCTGAGCATCCATTGAAGCAAGCTGCCTGTTAGATATTCTTTGTCTAGCAGAATCTGGACATGTTATATATATATATATATTTATATCAACTCGACTCCACATTGCAATTGAGGCTTGTCGCTGCTGCTGTCATTCTTTTTGCTGTGCCCTTTAACAAAGGCTTACTAAGGGCTTAGTATGGGCTTAGTAGGTTCATATCAATGAGGTCAGTCATGGGGACCGTTGGAAGTTCTGAGAAACATGCAACACTACAATAGTTAATAGTTGATAAGACTTACTCAATGATGTTGAGAGTTCTGAAACCCTTGGATCAACTGAGCTTGGATCAGTTGCGCTCACTGGCCTGAACGACACCTTGTTTGCCAGCACACGACTGTCATTGATGGTCTTCTCCAAGACAGCGCAGGCCATCTCTGCAGTGAAAGCCCCAGTGCAGCTTGAACTGGTGCGCCTAGCTGTCATACAAAGGCTCTCCTGCACACACACGCGGCTTTTGAAAACATTTGTAGCCTCGATAGCGACAAGTCCGCTTTTGGGCAGTAATTTACTTCGATCACAAACCACAAACTATTCAAACATTCATTCCCCAAACATCTTCAATCCTGCAGCTTTTCGACCCCGAGTTGGGTGACAGCCGCTCTCCAGGCAACTTGGATCACACGAGCGCTTTTGGCCAAGTCATCATCTTTTTGCCATAGCTCCTTCAAAAATCATACATCTTGGGATTGAATTCAACATTTACATGATGTATTTTGTGTTTCTTTTACATTCCTTGACCTTCTCTGTCAATAGTGAATTAAAATGCCGTTTGAGGCGGTCTCATAATGGAGGAACATCACTGTCACAGTTGGAGTTTTTGTTTGTTTGTCAACCTGCGCCTCAGACAAATCTTCTGAGAGCAAAGACACTGGGCTGGTATGCGTCCATGCCGGACCGCTGTCAGTGATCTCTGTGACCATGCTTGCATCGCTGACGAGTGAGTCTGACTCACCCATCAGCAGGTGGCACTAAGGAAAACGACTTACTATACTGTTGCATTAATATGCCCCTGATGCCCCTGATAGACCCCTAATAGGCTCTACCTATGTCCTTAATAGGCTCCTAAATTAATTTGCCCTATTTCAATGTCCAAATCATTTCGCTAGATCAGATGGGGTTCCTTTTCAAACCACAGCTGGCAGCCTAGCTGCAAAGAACCTGGTTTGGGCCAAAATGCTCTAAATTAGATCAGATCAGGCAGCCCCACCAAAACTGAAAAAGACAGCCTCTACTAGGCAGCTGTGTGGCACACCCATTCAACTCAATTCAATATTGGAGGGTCCCCGAAGCATATGTCTTCAGCGCGGGAGCCGGGCCTCTGTTTGGGATCGACTTCAGCTCTTGACCTGCCAGCCAATGCCAACACCAGTTGAAGAGAGGGTAGCGAACCCTTGACCGTGATTGACTCTCCTTCGAAAGCAGTGGAGCTTACTGACACCTTCCCCTTGACTGGATTGGCACTGCTTTCATGGCTTACCATGGTAATTGCAATGGTGGCCTCTACCAGTAGGTTTCTTGACCATGTCTATGTTTACTCGAAGTGTCACGTCATGGTCTGAATCCCTGAGCCTGACGCGGCGCAGACGCGGAGGCCACTCCACGCTTGTCCCAAATCCTTGCGGCCTGTTTCATTCCAACGCTGGAATTGTTTGATTCTGTCTTGGCTTGCGCCCTTTTGACACCGCGTGAAAGAGCATACACCAAACAGCAAAAACGGTGGAGAAATGAATAGACTCCTTTTGATTCTTGGAAAGTATTTCCAGAACTAGAATTCGACAATTGTTTTTCCGAAAATCCTTCTCCCCAAGACACAACCCAATTGTGATAGGCCAAGCCATTGAAGCATCCAATTCCTGTGCCTATTTGGTGCTTATTAGGTGCTTATTATGCGCGCAGTAATAGCAGGTTGACAGGCCTGAGTTCCCTTCCTGCAGCTGGTGGTGCATCCCCGCTCTTGATCTGCCGTGCTTTTGTATGCCTGTCGGACTGTCGGCATGAATGGTTGAAATGTCCATCTCGTCAATTCATCAAACTCACCAACAATGTGTGTCGCAAAATGAGGAAGGCAGCCAATTCATGGAATGAAGCCTTTCTGGTACCGATCAATTGAATGCTTGTACAATTGAGGCAAAAATCTTGAGGGCCGTTGCCATGACATGTTTTAGAACACCGGCCTCGGATCTGTAACTCTAACTGGCACAGAGGCTGGTCGGCCATCTTTGCTTTTAGAAGGCAGCTGGTAGGCGAATCCGCCCAGTTTTGATGAGTGTAGTCTACCCTCCTCCATATCTACCAGTTGCGTTTTCACGAACTTCTTGATTTGAGACAAGCTCCATCCTGTTTTGAGCAATGGGTCCCCGCGGCGATCAACCTCCTGCTTGATCGCCTTCACCATCTCCTCCTTGTTAGACCTTGGAAAGCCAAAGCCGGCGTGTTTTGAATTGTCCTTTACTTTGTCCCCGGACATTTACATATATATATATATATAATGATATATATATATACCTGCAGAAACGCTGCCAATCAAGCCGAATTCTGAGGGTGAGGCGCTGCTTTTTTGTCATCTTCTACCCATCCAGTCAAGAAGGTCAAAACTGCCATCAATGTGTTCCTCGTTGCGCCCTTCAAGATGTTGTTCGTCAGGTAAGGATGCTTCAAGTCTTCGAGCCAACCCAAAAGATGGGAATCCTGGGGCAATCTCAGTCAGTTAGTTACTCATGTTTCCCCCGGCATAAGCTACTTGCTCCACTGATAGGCAATTAAGGCCCTATTAAGGGACTATTTTGGGCCCTGCCCGCACCAACCAACCGGTGGCACCAGTTAAACAATGGGAAAAACAATGAAAAACCAGAATGCTGAACAACAATGCCTTCCATCTAAAGCATGATAACTGACATGTGGAACAACTGAGGGCGAATCGACAAAGGTCTTGTAGGTCGTTTGCGATCTATACTTGTGGCACGTGGAGCGTCGCAGAGAGCCTAATGATGCAGGTTGCCCATACCTGCAGCATCGGGCATTGAAATCATTGAGTACGGGTCTCAAGGGTGTTGGATAGAAGCCTTTTTGGGGTAAAGGAATCTGGGACAACCCATATTTTTCGGGCAAGGTGCGTTGGTGAGCTGTTACCACTCTCAAGGCCTTCACCCCCCTTCTTCAGAAGACCCGGATGCCATCTCGGATTCGGCATCCCTTGCATTTGCATCATCATTGTCTGACAGCTCTTCCTCCGGTTCCTCATCCTGATCCTGAGGCTCCTCAATACGTTCCTTTGATTCTTGCTTCTTTCCCATGAACCCCGAATTTACCGCTGCAAGATCGAAGCGGCTTTCAAGATCTGTTTTGAGCAAAAAGGGCTCACAAAGTTCTTTCATTCTAAAGCTTTTTCACTACCATCACCAATAAATGACAGTCACCAAAGAAACTGTACCCGTTTCTGCATGTGCTTGCAAACTCTTTACTTTGACATAGGCTGAGATTTCACTCAGCCGGCCTCGGCAAAAGACGCGCCAGCCAAAATTGAGCCCAACCAAGCTTCCAACTAGAAACACGCATGTAAGCTGTATATATAATATATATATATTGTATATATGTATATATAAATATCATTATATTGCCAGATATGCTCAAGCTGGCAGCTGAGAAGTGAGAGAACTGAGCGGTCCACATCTCATCACATCGTCTACTCCACAGTTTCTGAGTCAACGTGCACTGAGGACATGTAGCTGTCGTCTCCAGGGCACTGAGAAGAAACATAGGTCCTTAGTAGCTTAGTTGATGTTTCCTACAATTCCCGAGTGGTTGGTGGAAACTAGGTTGATTAGTCAGTAGTCCAAGCGAGGCACGTCCACTCCGTTGCCTTTGTGGATTTCATCAAAGCGTGAACATATCGAGGCCTGAAACGGTCTGTAGGGTTCACCGCGTCCAAAATGTAGAAGCGTTCTCCCTGTGGATCCTGGAGCTTTTTGATGGCCAGCCCACCCTCAACCGTAGCATGATGACTTGGAATCTTGAGCTGCTTCTGTGATTGAGGATCTGCCAGGAAAACCTGATCCCCTTCGATGCACAGGTAAGGTGCCATTGCATTTGGCACCTCCTCCTCCTCCTCCTCTTCTTCTGGCTCTTCGAGATGGGAACTCGATAGACTGTCCTGAAGAGGGAGGCTCGGAGAATAATTAGTGAATATTGTTGTGACAGAGTTTCAAGTCAACAACCCAGGATTTTTTAGGCTTTCTGCTGGTGGGCAAGCTCCAAGCACAAGCAAGCCACTGAAAACAGTTTACAATTTGAGGAACTGGCCAAAGGAAGAGATGTGACAAAACTTTTGGGGCACCACCCAAAGAAGTGCTTAGTAGAGGCTTGTTTGTGTCTTCCTATTGTCTTATGTGACTATGTGGTTTTATTTGCCACACATGTCCACCCACACGGTTGGTCCTCGTCTGCTGAATCCTGAGCACGCTTTGATGAGGAAGCGGCGGTAGAAAAAACAGCTGAACCACCCCCCAGTGCTATTTTTACGCTTTGCTGTAAACCTCCCCCTAACTGCCCCCCCTTCTTTCACAAGACGATTCTCAATCATGGTGCATGGAACTGTTTGTCTCTCTTCCGGAAAACAAGGGTCTCCAACGCATGATTGCTTCAGCAGCTTTGTCCCTCTCACGGCTCTCCATCATACTGCCCCAACAAAAGAGAACGCTGCCAAAACCCGCGGTTTCTGATTCCTGCCTTCATATTTTGGTTTCCAAATGAATGTTCTAGCAAATATACCTTGAATATGCCTTGTTCCCACCTAATGTTCTTTCTATTATTGCTTCCATATGAATGCTCTTGTCAAAAAGGATTGAATAAGCCTTATTCCAGCTCTGACACTAATCGCAAAGAGGTCTTGTTCCCAGCCGTTTTGTCGCAATTGAGCCTTGATTAAGGCCTTATTAAGGCCTTATTAGGCCTGGCAACTCTGGAGGGGTTAGGATTATACGACATCGTGATCTGGGCCCAAATCCAAATGCAAATAGTGGCCGAATATCGACCATCCCCCAATGTGTGTCTTCTGCCAAGGGTCTGGGAGCCTCACAGGTTCTGACTTGAACGTCGGGTGCGTGTCCTGCTGCAAAAGCAGGGTTCATGATGGCTACCCCGTGCTATTTACTTTGCTTCACAAGTTTTCTGCATTCTTTGAGTCTGATACCCTTTCAACAAAGCCGGACAGTCGCACAGGAATACCATAGTAGAGCAATCAGACAGGACTCTCAACTTTTTCCTCACTAGTTGGAGCTCTAAAATAATGTACAAAGATTTGGCATTTGTAAGTCTGCCCAAAAAAGAGGGACTTTCTGCATTGTTCTGTCAAAGAAATCATGTGGTAAGGAGTCTGGTCTGGTGACGAAACACCAAAAGACCCAATCGGAGCTCTGGAGCAGCGACGCCAGCTGGTGCCAAACAACTGCAGAGCTGCGTGAATGAAGATCGGCTCGAGCTGATCATTCCGAGAGTGCACCACTCTTCTTCTTCCTTGTCTTCCTTGCCCTGCAATGCCGACCATTTGGGCTACGGACCAGCTCCTGCAACTCGGCAACCGCAGCCACTCCCTCAGAGTGGTTTGGAGTGGGGCTGCTGAGAACATCCCAGGGCGGAGAATCTGGCTCTCCGGCAGAAGGACTGGTCTCCAGCACCACACCCGGAGCAATCATGTCCTTGACGGGGTCCTCCATGTTCTGAGACCCAGTAACCCTTCCAAAAGCCAATCTCAGTATGAGGGCCAGGCAGACCAAAATGCCGACACCAAGCCAAAAGTATTCACTCATGGCCCAAGGCTGGAACAAACTCCAATCTGATAATCTTGAGCCCCCCCAATCACTTCCAGACTCAGATTTGGACAGGCACTGCAGCCAGTGGCAAATGAGTGTGCAAGAATCAACAACCTGTTGAACAAGTTAGTGTCAACAAATGGAAAAAGACAGAAAGGTCCTGCATTTTCGGAGAAGGCTTGCCCTGACTGTTGCGTGCTTTTGGTGCAGCCTGCAAATGCCAGAGCTTGAGCGCAGCCCTTCCCAAAGTTTGTGTGTCGTGGTTCCAGATCAGATTGCCCCAAAAACTTGCTGCAACAACATACTTTTAGGAAACTGCCTCCAGCACAGACTCACTAAGCCTTTAGTACTTGCCTATTAAGGGCATAATAACACACAAAGTCAGTAGTAGACTACTGCTGCGTTTGACAGTGAAAAAGCAGGTACCCGCTTCCCTTTGCCCTCTGCAGGAAAACACTTCACGTTTCAGCCTTCTGGCCGCTGGCAGTTGATTTCTTTGCATCAGGATCCTGAACTTGCAGTGAAAGCAACGACAGACTGGAGCAAATGTCAATGGCATGCACAGATTGAAGCATAAGAGATACATAAGGGATATGGGACTAAGTTTCGCCCGAAACACGTGTTGTGACCCAGTGGAAGAAACAGGTGTGACAGGATGGTGATGGTCCAAATAATCTCCAACCATGCCAGTAGTAATGCCTTGTTGGACTTATTTAGCTCTTAGTAAGGCCTTATTAATGCCCTATTAGCCCTATTATTGCGAACGCAACAATTTTGACCTGTTCAAGGTAGCATGGACACTGTGTGCCAGGCCAAGCCTTTGGTCCAGCCTGAACAGGAGTTCTCTCTTTGCTTTTGTCCTTGCAGGACATGCCAGATTCTCCACAGCCTGTGCTCTATAGTTCCAGATCGCCACCAAATTTGCTGCAACAACACATTTGAGGAAACCATCTCCACGGCAGAAAGTAGCAAGCGCCTAGCAAGAGAATGTTTAGAGAAAGCTCCTAGTAGGCTTTAAAAATAGAGCCAGTAGGCTCAAGATAACCCTGTGCTTGACAGTGGGAAGAGGACGCACTTGAGCCTTCTGTCCTTGTCATTTGATTTCCCCTGCTTCTTCATCGAGCTGTCCTGAGGGGCTTTTGCTTTAGCTAAAGTACAGCAAGAACTGGTATGTCCCACCCAACAATCCATCGGGTGCCTTATTCTGAAGCAATATACACAATGCGCGCAACCTGGCCTTTGAAGGCTCTTCCTTGCCCAGATCTTTCGGAAGAGGCCTACTCCTTTGCTCCTGTTGCCAGTCAACAGGTGCAACAAGCATTTCGTGTTCTGTGTTTGCAGAGAGCCCAAAAACAAGCCTTTGGCGCACCAGGAACTCTTCCCCGTGACTCAGCAACCTGCGGCCACGCCCAATTATAATGCTTTCTTACAGCAGTAGGATCCATGTTTGACAAGGAGAAACAACATGACATCACTCATGCCTTTGCTGTACTTGCTTCCGCTGCTGCGCGCACCCTTTTTGGTTTAGCGTCCTCGAACGCTCGAAGGCATGAAGATTGTCAATTCAATTGCTGGAGGGATTGCCAATCGTTAAATTACATAAAAATCCCGAAAAATCACAACCAACAACATGTTGGGCCAGGAGAATCAAGATCGCAAGCAATGTTGCCTCCTGGTCCTGATCTTCATTTGCTTCCCTTTGCGCGCGCTTTCTCTTTGCCCCAGGCTCCTGGCGGCCAGTGAAACTTTCCCGGGCCGGGGTTTGAACTTAGCTTGTCATCAAGTAAGACTAAGCCATGGCCATGGTCCTAATAAACAGAAGATAAGCCTGCTAGCGTGAGCTGATCCGAAAAACTCAAAGTTTTCTCATGTCCACAGTGCCTGCTTGTCAGGCTTGGCTGCAAAGTCTTTGGAACCAGATTTCTGCTTATTCCTGAGCTGGTCGAACGCCCTAGAGGACAGTGGCAAGACAAACAATCAGCAAATGCATTCCAGAAAATGCCCAAAACTGAGTTGAATCCAAACCGGGTATCTTCTTTCTGTCCAGAAGAAACTTTTTGGTGTCTTTTGGGAGTGGGGCAGGTCTATTTGCCGACTGGTGTTCAGGCAAAACACTGCCATAGCCTCCCAAATGGTGTGCTGGCAAAGTGCCTTCAGCAAACCGAGATAGTTGATGGGCAATGTATGCCCTAACCTCGGCCGGTCCCCAACCTGTTCTCCCCAGGGGGTCTGCTCGCCGAACCATCTGAACTGAAAGCGCATCGAGCATTTCTCCGCGATTTTTCCTCAGTCAGAAACAATGTGCACAAAAATGGGGCATGTTCGGCTGATGTCACCATCTGACTTGCTTGAAGAGGTAAAAATTAGGTGAAATCTATTAATCATTGGAAAGGGTCCCCAATAGTTTGTCTCCAGGCTGTACCCCGGCAATGAAGGTCAGTATTGCAAACAAAGTAGGCCGCCGCAACTCAAGAATCACGCTTTGTTGGAGGTTCTCGTGCTCCAACGCAATGAGCCAATCTTTGATGTCATCGTCCTTTGGTGTCAGTGCGGCATACAACATGTTGAAAACCTCACCCACAGACTGCTTTTCGATTCTAGAGCCAATTCATTGTTGCATTTCTGAAATCCAAGGTATCTCAAGGACCCCTCTGTTAATCGACTTGGTTTGGGAGGTGCAAATGGTTTTCGGAAATCTGAGGCGTGCTCTGGAAAGTCAGCAAATGTTTTGCACTTCTTCCACAAGCGATCGGGTGTAGTGTGAAGGTCCCTGGTCTCAAACCCGCTGGCCGCCGGCTTCTTCCTTGGCCTTCTCTGAGGTTGGGCTTGACCTCTTGGCCCCAAAATGGGAACTCCGACGTTCTGATACCTCAGTAAATCAAATTCAGGCAGGTAATTTGTTAAGTTATTTGGCTTGAACGGCCACAGCGGTCCCCGGAAACTACTTCAAGTAAATGCTAACTGACCTAGCTGCCTACCCCAACAGAACTACGGACATGTCAAAAGTTGAAGACCCCATTTCATAAGCAGAGACAGAGATTCACTAGGGCTTCTTCCTCAGATTCTGATGGCTGCAGCATGTGATCCCTCGGAATGATCTCTTCATCCTCCTCCTTTTGCAACCCGCGCCCGCCCATGATTCGCCACGCTTTCTCCCAAGGGCTGCGACCCATCTTGAAGCCGAAAAGGCACGATTGGCATAAACGCTGTCCGGAAGCGGCGGATGTTATGATTTCTTTCAGCAAGAATCAGGATTGACATACTGAGTCAGTAAATCAGAAATCACAACTCCTGTCACCCTCTTTGTTCTTGTTGGGTCTGTATCTCCTACT
>CAXAMN010024029.1:815586-832666 GCA_963970005.1 Durusdinium trenchii | reverse complement strand
CTTGTAGGTTGGAGGCCTTTGCTTGTAGGTTGGAGACCTTTGCTATTTGGTTGGAGGCTTTTGCTTGTAGGTTGGGGGCCTTTGCTGTTAGGTTGGGGGGCCTTTGCTTGTAGGTTGGAGGCCACTTCTATTAGGTTGGAGGCCTTTGCTTGCAGGTTGGAGACCATTGCTTGTGGGTTGGAAGCCTATTAGGTGGGAGGCCTTTGCTTGTAGGTTAGGTTGGAGGCCTTTGCTTGTAGGTTGGAGTAGGTTTGCGTCCTTTGCTTGTTGGTTGGAGACCTTTGCTATTAGGTTGGAGGCCTTTGCTTGTAGGTTGGAGGCCTTTGCTTGTAGGTTGGAGGCCTTTGCTTGTCGGTTGGAGGAAAATGCTATTAGGTTTGAGGCCTTTGCCTGTAGTAGGTTAAAAGGCCTTTTGCTATTAGGTTGGAGGCCTTTGCTATTAGGCTGGAGGCCTTTGCTTGTAGGTTGGATTCCATTGCTTGTAGGTTGGAGGCCTTTGCTATTTGGTTTGAGGCCTTTGCTTGTAGGCTGGAGGCCTTTTGCTAAAAAGGTACATATTGTCAAAACTGACATTATGGTATATATTTCAAAACTGGCAAATTAAACTTGTCATGTTGGGTCGGTATGTTCGTTGCACACAGCTTGCCATGTTGCCACAAACCATTCAAGAAATTGCTCCAATATGGTTACATTTGCAATGGCCAAAACATGGCAATATACAAGAAGCACCTGTGACCATGTGTTTATTAGCAATACTTTTCAATATGTTGTGTTAATTTTGACAACATATGTTTTTACCATTTGCATACATGTTGATATCTAATTCTTTTGTATATGCATGAACAAGGGTGCACTGCAAAATTTTGAGAGCTCGACGTTATGCGGGTGTGGTTTTTACGTGCTTTTGTGGTGTTTTTCTTAGATTTTGTCATGTTTAGTCAGAGTTTCCATGGTTATAGTCTAGATATGTTCTTGTGCTCCTGTTTCCTAAACAAAACCAACTTTTCTTGTTAAAAAAAACTCTGGATCCAACTCTACCCTTCCTTGCCCATAAGCATTCTCATTGTTTCAAAGGTAGCACTTTTTGGGCTTCTCCCTCCACATTCTTTATGAAATGGAGAGAAGATCATTATCTTGAAACACAATGTGCCCACCACGCCCAACAAAAGTTGAGAAACTT
Organism: Durusdinium trenchii; assembly: GCA_963970005.1. Lineage (NCBI taxonomy): Eukaryota > Dinophyceae > Suessiales > Symbiodiniaceae > Durusdinium > Durusdinium trenchii. The sequence goes on along the minus strand of CAXAMN010024029.1, from coordinate 831,486 downwards.
GCTTAGTAGTACTGGGTCTGGATGACTGATTGGAATTGGGCTTTGCATGGCCTTCTTGACGCCCATACCCATAATAAGCCTCATCCTCATTCTCAAGGTCATAGGGAACGGAACCACTCTGCGAGCATTGGGAGTTCACATCCTACTTTTTGGGTTTCTCCCTCCACATTCTTTACGAAATGGGTTTCTCCCTCCACATTCTTTATGAAATGGAGAGAAGATCATTATCTTGAAACACAATGTGCCCACCAGGCCCAACAAAAGTTGAGAAACTTGCTTAGTAGTACTGGGCCTGGATGACTGATTGGAATTGGGCTTTGCATGGCCTTCTTGACGCCCATACCCACAATCAGCCTCATCCTCATTCTCAAGGTCATAGGGAACCATTCTGCGAGCATTGGGAGTTCACATCCTATCCCACAAGTTCGATTAGACCAATCCTGCTCATCTCCACTGTTCTCACCCAATGGCTCTTCAGGTCTATGCTCCATATCCCCGCATCTACGACGAAATCTTCCAAAGAACCTTATGAAGCCCATGGAACGATCCAGCCATAGATACACTAAGGGTCTGAATTGGCTGTGTGGTCACTACTCATTCCCAAGCTCATGAAGAACCTTCTCTTCACCCCAACCTTCTTGCCCACACATAGACATACATGAAGTCAGGTTGTACCAAACCTGGCACCAAGGATATTCTTTCTCGTGATGCCACCCAAGCTCAAAACCTCATTGGACCTCACCAACACCCACCCAAAAGTAAACCAATAAATTGTGCCAAAAATATGCTCTACCAATAGCATGAATCATGAGGATCAACCAATGTTGTACCCAAATGGTTCTGATCTTCCATTGGGCCACCTAGCCATGCACACAAACCCATTCCATGGACCCCATCCTCATTGATTGCCTAGCAAGTTTCCCTCTCACATGGTGCCCATGTGCTCTTGGAGGCCAAACAAACCCAATCAAAGCGCCATCCATATTGCGCTGCTGTCTGGGGCATTTGCTCAGTGGCTTGTATAGCAATACAATTTGCTCAAAGTCAGGATCCCAATCTCTCATGCAGGTGTTGCGTCTACGCAGCCGCCTTTGGTCTCAAATGAAATTGCATACATACAGCCACAACCCCAATGCCAGCTGTTTGATGCACCCAATGCTTCATCTCATCTCATCTCATTTCATCTCATCCCATTTCATCCACATTGGAAGTTCCATTTTCCTATGCTCTCTAGCTATATGCCCATCTCTCTCTTTCATTGGATATCTTAAGCCATCAAATCAAGACAATCTTCCACACTCCATCATTGAGACCATACAGTATAGGTATCCACCCTCACCACATAGAGCCTACAGTATATACAAGTGCTTGCAGGAGCAGACAGTTGTGTCTTCAAACAGACGAGAGGAATATAAGAAGTTGTGGTGGAATTGCTACTCTTACACAGGTAGCTATAATGAAATCAATAATCTTGACTATCTCTAGCACCTGGGCCACTTCCAGCTCGTGCAATTGACAATGAGTCCTCAATCTCCAGCAAGTGGGGCCTGGGCCTAGGCTTCTCTCGCCCCCTAGAGAAGCCCAGGCCCAGGCCCCAGTTGCTGGAGATTGAGGACTGATTGAGATTGGAGGTCTTGGAGACCAGATCTCCCTCATAGAGGTGATGACCTGATGTTGTATGATGGGATGTCGTGGACTTGCTGATAGATGATGGTTGATGGACTTCTGTGTGGGAATCAATGAGAACTAGTATGTTTGAATCAGATTGATGAGAAATTTGATAGATTACAAGTCCACATTTTTGCTAGACACGTTCTTCAAAACAACTAACATTTTCAAAAAACACAGAAAACCACACATCACAAAAACGCGTTAAAACCACACCCGCATAACGTCGTTTTCTGAAAGTTTTTGTGGTCAGTTTTCATTTATCAAAACATGTTTTCAACCTATTTTTGTGAAGTTAGTAACATAGTGGTAACAATGCTAACTGTTAGCAGAGTTAGCAGTGTTAGTGTTAGCATTGTTATTTTAGTTAGTTAACTTTTACTAAAAGTTATATAATAGCATATATGTGTTAGCATTGTTACACCATAGTTGCAACTATGTTACAGCTATGTTGTGACCCTGTTAGCTAACTCTCACAACTAACATAACCTGTTATAAAAAAGCGGACAATGTAAGTAAATGACGGACATGTCGCGACCCTCGATCTGTGGACACCGTCCGGACATGTCCGGACAACTTCCGGACATCAACCTTTCCGCCTTGCCGCCCACGTATAATGTGAGTTCACAGCCTCGCGAGACGTCAGGCAAACGCTACGGGCCGCCCGAACCCAGTGACTCACACTCCAAAAGGGTAGTGCTGGAAATGTGAGAACTCACAAATGATAGAAAATATATGAAAAAAGTTGAAAACATGAAAAACAAGCCGCGCTAGCTTCTCTATCTTCTTTATCTTCTACCGTTCGTTTTCGTAGAAGTTAAAACATAAGTTAGTATCTTCAACTTGACAATCAGTTAACTTCCCTAACTACCGTTGTAACTTCCATAAGTTTTCTACAAGTTAGTGAAGTTACAACCCTAAGTTAATCATGTTATAACATATGTTAATCAAGTTCTAACTATAGTTATAACTTAGCGATCCTCCTCGTAGTGGGCCGGCGCCCGGCTGTTAGGCGTAAGCCTTTAAATAAAATGGTAAACCATGGTCAGCCAGTTCACTCGTGGCTTTGGGTGCTTTGGAAATAGGAGCCATAGTTGATGTTTATTGGGATTCTACTCCCCCGCATCTTCGGCTGAAAAACACTTTCACTTCAGTGCAGAAGCCTTCCAGTTGTGATGCCATGCCATGCCGTGTCGTACCGTGGCGTCATGTACGAAACAGGATTAACCATGGTGAGCAATTTTCTGGTCCCCAGTAGGCATGGGACAAAACCCAAACATCTTAGCAGGCGGCTGCTTTCTTTATAGCCGCCCTGATTTGGTGCGAGCTACAATACTTTGCCCTTGATTCGTATATATATATATAGTGACAGTAACTGGGCAGGATGTCCAGAGACTGGACGACGCTTGGTACAGGTCAATGTTGCTGTGCCATTGAGATTGGGCTGCGAAACTGCTAGGCAGGCCAGCGCGGTGCACTCGCTCCTATGAGAGTTCCCGCTTCACTTGTGTTCGACATGCTCGGCTTGGAGTATTTTCAGCTACGCTTTTAGAGGACATCTCGTGCAAAATGTGCGTTTGAGGTGTCATTTTCGGACGAACCCTTGTGCGACATGTTCGTTTTGAAAGCTGGACGTGTGACTGGCGGAGGAAGCAAGAACATGAATTAGAATTGCTACTAAGAGGTTGCCAGAAGGCAAACACACAAGCCCAGACTGGGAGACAAACGCAAAGAACTGCTACTAAGGAGTTGCCAGAAGGCAAACGAGCACATGAATAGAATTGCTACCAAGAGGTTGCCAGAAGGCAAACACACCAGCCCAGACTGGGAGACAAACGCAAAGAAAGGCTACTAAGGAGTTGCCAGAAGGCAAAAAACACCAGCCAGACTGGGGCACATGAATAGAATTGCTACTAAGAGGTTGCCAGAAGGCAAACACACCAGCCCAGACTGGGAGACAAACGCAAAGAACTGCTACTAAGGAGTGGCCAGACTGGGAGGCACATGAATAGAATTGCTACTAACGAGTTGCCAGAAGCGGACGCACTAACTAGCCCAGACTGGATTTTAATCCACAAAACGATGATGACAAAAACCAGCAACACAAAAGGCAAGCGCAACTGGCAAAAATTATCGGTGTCCTAAGCTCCAGTTGCTTTGTATCTTCCTTGTATTTTCCTAAGAGAAACACACATACACAGACCACCTGAACAAATCACGTCAACCAATTCCCGCATCCGATCGATATATCCGGCCTAGCATTGACCTGGTCCCGATACTCAGCCCACTCTGGCAAGACCTGTCGGGATTTTTCTCCCCAGGCCACCCAAACACTCCGTCGTTGACCCGACCGGTCCCTGCAAAACCCGATAGGTTGTAGAACACCAAAAGCCCTCTATGCTTGGGGAAAGAAAACACAACAAATCTGGGCCCCAACTAATCATCTGCCGAGTTCAGAGCCCCCCAAGGTTGCTGGCGTTTTTTGGGTCGCTGGAGGGCTGGGGTTCACTCCAAGCCGAGTTGGTGCCTGAATTGTTGCCCGTTTTTGGGCTCCTGGCCTATCGTTTTGGTTTGGTGTTTGGAGTGGGTGCCAAATAAGGGATGCTAAGTCTCCCTAAGGTAGATTCACCATGTGGGGAGGAACAACAAAACAAACTGTAAGGAAAACGAGAGGAACCTTGAGTCATTTCTTCGGGGAAGAGCTTCAAATCCGGATTTCGCTGGAAACGTCCAAGCTGAAGGTTTTCTCTTTGTGTCGAACGATCGGAAGTTGGCGTGCCCTGTCACATGCACTCACTGGATGAGACTCAAATACCATCAATTTCCATGTGACCTCCTGGTACTTTTTGGATTTGCTGTGTGATCTAACATGAAAAGTCCTATGATATGCTTGGTTCATCAAGCTCCGGTGCATACGTCATCGCAGCAACACTCGCTTTCTGGCTTATCGTGTGGCCTCCGTGAAAGTCATGTGGAACGTCTTTCAGCCTAGAGAGGTGAAGTGACCTGTACTAGGACTCACCTGAGGTACCCAACTGGGATAGTCTAAGGGTCCTTCAACCTCTGTTGGTTTGCAAGACTTAAATTTAGTCCATTTAATCAACCCAAACACTCCGACTGGCATATTTACCGCCCCATTGAGGTGGTGGTTTGAGGGGATCGGCATATATGACAGACGTGCCTGGGCAAACGTTAGGTGAGCCGCTCGACGTCAAGCTACATACCGAGCTACGTCCTCGTCTCTGGGCCACAAGACTCTGGATGTGCTTTGCATCCAGGAACAACCCCCATCTGAGTGAACCAAATCTTTGATGACGGACAGGGGAGGGGACCCCTGTCAAACCTCTTTCCATTCTGAACCAACACAGGGGATAAACTCCCTCAGTTTCCGTGGAAAATCAACTGTTAACCACACCTTTTTTTGAACTCGTTGATTTCAAGTGGGTCCCCAAAATACCCCGAAAGAAAGGTTTGTAGATCCATCCACTTTTCATTCATGGGGAGGCGGATCTTGGTCCAATCCTCATAGAGATCTTAGAGCTGTTTAGCGACGCAAATGGCTTTCTCCCAGCTGGCATCCCCAGCCTCTACTCTCCTTACTTCCTCTTCTTCCCATCCCTGTTCCGTGCCAATCCACACAGGCCACAACTCCCCTTCGATCGATGCTGTTTTCACCCCGGAACCAACACGAAGAACTGCGCCACCAGTTGGACCCGCCGTCGCCCCCTGAGCTCCCGCGCCAGCAGCGCCTTCAAGGCCTTCTCCGCGTGGCTCTCGCCCGCGGCGGCCAGCAGAGCGCGCAACGCGGCATCTGCCGAACGCGGAGCGGATGGGGCGCGCCGTTCACGGTCGGAACCGCGGATCGGAGGTGGAAACACCGAGTGGCACGGGGTCGGAACGCTTCAGGTTGGATAGAGCGGTCCGAAGGTGAAGCAATGTGAGAACGAGTCGACCAAGCTGCACGTACCTTGGAAAATGGGTAATTATACAAGCACTGTACCTATTATTTATGGGCCGGGCATGGACTATTTTTTACTTTCATAAATCAATACTATATACTAGTATACTAATAATCACTTTGGAGGGTCCAGGAAGATGTGAGACGGGTGAACATGATGGACACTCCCTACAGTCAACGGACGCGAACGTTTTGCAAACTGCTTGCACCGTCATGAGGTGGATCTGTGTTTTCTTCAGATGTTGGAGTTTGAACAGACTCAAGATCAATGGTTTGCTCACGTGGCCACTTAGGACTCGATGCCATCAGCTCAGCAAAAGCTCTCCAGGTCTGCTAGTGCGTGAGCCCAAAATGTGAATCCATATCCCACAAATGACCTGTCTGAAACTGGCGCATGCACCGAGATTTGAGGGGCCAATATCCTACAAATTCCATTCATGGAGCCTTCAAGGCATGATGTTGCAAGTTCTGCACAGTTTGACATCCAGTTTTCCGTTTTCCTCAACGGATCTCCGGTGCAATGTCAAAAACCGAAACGCCATTAAGATCGTGTCACAGGTCGACTGTCCGACATCGATACAATTCACTGTCCGCTGAAATCAGATTCGCGATGTGCACTGATCGATCACAAAAGTAAATGGCAAGGCCCCCTGACCATTGGTGATTTCAATTTCCATGTTAGTGGCTCGCAGTGAACATATATAGTGTTTCCACCCCATTACCTCTGCACAATGTGGATGCAGAATAGTTTCAAAGTATTCGACCTCATCGGGGAAAATTGTTTAACCAATAAACGATATATGGCACCTACAGTATCAAGATGTTTCAGTGTGAATCTTGACATGTCTTTGTTTTTTGTTTGGGTATGTTTGGGTCATGTCCCATTGTCTCAGGTACGGCCTTTCGTCAGGTGAAACAACACAAAGCAGGCAGCATGGGTGATCAAACATTGTAAAATTCACTGCTGGTCAACCTGAATCAAATGCATCGTGTCGAAAGACATCAGTCTCTCTGGAAAAATCGCACGATACATGAGGGGACTTTTGACCAGCGTCTTCGATACGTTGTCGTAATCTAGAATATACCCCGCCAATTTGGACGGTAAAAATTCTTCGTGTGGAAGGTGAATTAACCAATAGTCTACAGTTGCTTCGCCAGCTCCAAACTTCGAATTTTGCCTGGCGACATGTGTCGGCTCAAACCGTTTCAGCACAAATTGTTTGCTACAGTTCATATATATATATATACCTTATGCACACACGCAGAAGTAAAAATAACACTTCCTTTTGCAGATTTAGGTGGTGAAGTTCAACATAAAAACAGACAATTAAACTTAACACAATTCTGTTTCGGGCACATTAACTGGTTCCAGGACTTGAAGCACGCCATAGCAATTCACCTGATTAAGCCGTCCATGTCTATGCTGCGACATCTGTCAGCTGTTTATAATAAGCCTCTGTGCCGCAACATACCACGGAATATATTCAATGTACGTATATATTAAATATATATATAATAGAGTATCCAACTCTTGTTGTCGGCGGCCGGTGGCTGGTGGCCGGCGGTGGCCGCTAACCGATGGCCGGCGACCGGAGAGGGTGAAGTCAAAGCTGGATAAATTATGTTGAAGAGGCTGCCGACCGCGGCTTTGTCCGTTGGGGAAGCACTTCACAAGTGCACCTTGAAAAACCACGTCGCCCAATGCCAATGCGCCTGACCGAACGGTTTCTCTGCGCCGTCAGCCCTGTTGCCGAGAGAGTGAATTATATAACGCGTTCCAAAGTTCGCCCCAAACGGCGCACATGATGTTGCTGCTAAGCTATAATCCACAGCCGATCAAGAATCTCTCGACCGACTTTGTCCACACGCACTGGCCGATCGCCCTGAAGGTGTATTTTTTTTATTTCGACCTTTTTTTTCTGAAATCGACTTTTTTTTTCCGATAGCATTTTGTAAAAAAAAACAATTGGCTGTTTCCCAGGTCCCTGAACCGCCTCCGCACCCAAGTCACGTTTTCCCTCCAGCTGGCGTCGGCCTTGGTCTTCACTGTCAGTAGCGCCTCGAATCCGAGGCAGCCTTGGCCAGCCACTTCAACAGACTCATGTGCGCCTCGAGTTTTCGCTGGGTCCAGACCACCGCCTTCCTTTGCAAAACCATTTGTGCTGCTCCTCGGCCCGCCAATCGTTCTTTGCGAGCAGCTTTCCGCACCAGGGGCACGGTTCCTGGCCTGAGGCCTTGAGCGCTCAGGCATTTGCTTGACGTGCGCTGGTGCAATTGCAAGGCTGGCCAAGCATTCCCTCTGCGGTGGCCACTTTCCGTTTACAATGACGCCACAGATGTCAAACCGGACTGTTTCCTGTTTGCTGTGTGGGGGGTATGGGGACCAGAGCTGCCGATTAGGTGGCTTGACCCAGGACTTGTCTGGCTCAATTTCTTCCTTCTCCTCTCGGACATCCTCATATACAGCAGCGAAAAAGCACACACTTAAAGCACGAAGCGAGGGATTAAAGCATTTCGTACAGCAGCACGGAGCTACTACTAGGCAACTACTACTAAACTACTGCAGATTCGGAATTCAACTGGTTGGAACCCAGCTTGGCGAGGGGGCCGGGTGGGGCTGGGTGAGAAGGGCCAAGGGTCACGGGTCTTTCATCCCCGAAGCCCAGCTGACTGGTTTTCTGGTGCCAGGTCAAGTGTCTCACTTGTGCTCGTTTTTTCTTGCTTGTTTTTGTCTGCTATTTTTACCGCAAAAAAAGCGGAACATGCAGTAAAACGTGTCCCAGAAATTGCCGCCACCAAAAAGTGCCAGAAAGCCCGGCTGAGTGCAGAAACCTCAGGGACCATGTAGATGTCAGCCACCCCAGAATTGTTTTGGAGGGCCGTACAGTTAGTCACCCAGTCACTCACAGCTACAGTAGCAGTAGTTTTGCTTGGGAGGACAGGAAGTACAGGACCTAGGAAGTACAAGGTGCGAAATCCATTGCTTTATTAAAAATAGAATCAATTCAGCTCCGTGCTCCGTGCTGCAAGAAACAGCAGCACTGTCCTACCTGGTTGCCCTACTACCAGCCATCATATCATCATCATGTCATCTTCCCAAAGTAGAGGCAGCAAAAGCATGACCCAGCCCAAGTTCGACGCTTTGGCAGGCACGCCTGGAGCGGCTTGTTTAGCAGACCAGGCCTTGATCCAGGACATACAAGCTGAACGCACCTGGCGAAGACGACACCGGTTTCTTAACAATTCAAGTACGGAATCTTTGCCTCCATTAGGGGCGATTTTAAGAATATGTTGTGTTTCATCGGTGACTCTTCAGAAATCACGTAATTAAGCTCCACACAGATGCTTTCAGGGTCCCATGTCAATGTAGGTTGGCCTTTACCATGGATGGTCATGGGTCTCACACACCGGATGTGATCAACAAGGGCTTGCGGCTTGGGAAGTGCTTGGAACCGATCCTCAACGGGGAACGTGGTGAACAACTGGAGAACCCCAAGTGAAACGCGACCCCAACCGTGAAACCCCCCCCGAAGTCACAGCGGCGGCAACGCGGTCGCGACGTGAACAATGAGAAGCAGCTCTGAGGTCGAGGTGACGCCCGGCGCCTCCTTCACCTCACCACCTTGACTCCTTCACCCCCCAAAAAAGCCTCCAAAACAGTCAGCGCTCTCCAAACCATGTGTCAGAGCAGGTGTTTTCACTCACACCTACTCCAAACGGGTATGGTCAGACGTCCGGCACGGCGGTTTCCAACCACGGTCCCTGAACCAACCTGTCAAAGCGTTGGCAACCCAGGAGTTACATCGATCCAGAAAGGAAATCAGCGGTGAACTGAACGAACTCCAGGAGTTACATGGAGGGCCTGGGTGGTTTAGTTCGTCTCATGGAGGGCCTGGTGGCCGTGGATACTGGGCAGTGGAGACTTCATCCCACTTCGGATAGCGCCCCGCCCGCCATGGAACTACCTGTGGTTGTTTTAGGGGTGTCCCCAATCTTCCACGCGCCACATGTTGAACCAACCAAATTCTGGGGTTCTGGGGCGCCCGATTTCCCTTCAAACCCAGCAGCGTCATCACCGGAGAAGAAGAACCAACAGCGTCACTTCCATTCCCATCCATCCCACAGAGCCACGTCCAGCCACTCGCCACCTCACTGTTGGCATCTGCAAGGCCGATCTGCACCAGCTCCGGCGGCAGGTCCTCTTCCTGTGTCTGGAACAGGTGGCTTCGGCCAAGAAGCAATGCAACTGTGGTCCATTGGAATCAGATCAATAGGTACTAATGCAGTACCAGGTTCCTTGAAAACACTTAGGACCTCGGACTATGTCATCCTAGCTCGCAGTCTCCATGCTTCAACACATGACATGTTCCGTTCCAAAAATCACCTGACCACCGGTCAAGCCTTCCTTTTTCGACAGAATGACCCAATTGGAACATCAGTCCACAGTTGCACAGCTTCCTTTGAGAATTCACGGAGCAACTTCGACACTCGACGCATCTTCTCTTCCCTTCGACGCCGAACAGCGGAGAATTCACGAAGCTGCTGATCGAAATATGTTGTTGATGCTCATCGGAGGTTCCTCCCTTGCAAAAGCCATCGGCCATTCCGATCCTTTCCAAAGGAATGGACAAACCCTGCTACCCGAGATGGCAATGATCCACTCAGCTAGGTGAGTTGTTTACATCGCGGTAGATGCGGGATGTGGTGCAGGAGAACACTTCCCTCCAAATCTACTACTCGCCCCCGAGGTGGATGTGGGGTGGAACATCCTTTGGACGAATCTGCTTGTGATACTTCTGTAGAAAAAAGAACACATCTAAAAACGAGAGGGTTGCATGATGACTGGGGTGAACCGTGAAAATAAAGAACAAAACTGACGCTAACAATCAATGACCCTGAAAGCTGAAGGTTTGGTTCACGTCCAAGTTCCCCTGCGATGCAGGTTCCTTCTACTGTCCTGGGTGGTTTTCCACAAAAAGCATACCCAAACCCATCCGAGTTTGGTGAATAAAACTCTTTAAGCTCCCCCTCCTCCCCAGAAGCGCGCTCCTGAAGCGCCGCTTCGTAGAAGCGCGCTCGCACGCGTGGCGCGGCATCCAAAGCCCGGCCACTGGCCTGACAGGGTCGACGTGGCCCGTGGCCTGCCAGGGTCTCCAAGCCCTCGGTCTAAGAAGAGCTACAGCCAAGCTGGGACATTAAAGGGAAACAGAGATGTTTTTGGAGCGGGGTTGATGGTGCTTGATGATTTGATGTTGATTCCCTATGTCATTCCACATACCGGTGCGTCCGACCGTCCAAGACCACCGCCGGGCTGTGGTTTTGTACCGTCTCCCTCACCGGACCCTCCGCTGGGCAGTGCATCCTTCGACCCTACGGTTCGTACCCTTAGACATGACCCGGGCCCCCCCCCATGTCAACTCCGAGCAACTGAAGTCGGAGTTGACTTCCTCTAGGTTCGAAAGCCGCAGGTTGGAGGGTGGCAGGTTGGACCCATGAAATCTCATAAAACACCAAAATAAAACAAACAACGCTCAGTCAGAGTTCACCCATTGGATCTAAACTTCCTATAGTTCTCCATCACCCATCACCCCTCCACTCCCAGCGCCAACGTCGTCCTCCCAGCGCCTCCCAGAGTCGTCCCGACCCGCCCAGCGCCAGCAGCGCGGCGCCGCGCACCGCCGGCGTCAGGTCCAAGGTCAGCTGCACCAGCGCGGCCTTCGTCTCGGCACCTGGTCACGGAACGCGGCACGCGGAACGCGGGAGACGGTCACCAGCGGAGGAAGTCGGTCGCACCCGGGAGGCGCGAGGGGATGAGAGGGGGCGGCACTTCAGTGAGAGGGTGAAGGGGCTCTGCAGCTGGGCATAGATGGGGGTGGAGGGTTCAAAGGGACGGAAAATCAGACATGGAGAGATGGAGTGGATACGGAGAGATGGATGTGAAAACCGGTGATAGGAGGCACAAATTAGTTGGGTGATAATGGATGATGTTCATCTAACCTCAGGGGTTGCAAAGAGTTGTAGTCGGGTGGCAAAGATCAAGTCGTTGGTGGTTCACTGTGCCCATGGTACTGCAATTATACTGTATACTGCAGCATGTTCCAGTCGCTTCTAAACACAAAATAGGACAGGGGTGGGGCAAGTGAACTCATGCACAGAACATGTTGAGGGCATCTTTTGGAGGATTGGACAATCACTTCCAACTCACACAGTGGCACTTGATCCTTGTGACTCACAGTGGCCCTTGCAAAATTGACTTCTTAATTTGACCACGGTGATCCACATTGATGATCATAAATGTGACAAACCCCTGACGCGAAGAACACACTTTCCTCCTGAAGTAAAGAATATCATGCGTTCAAAGCACGGGACGGTCCCTCGTTGGGTGTCGATGTGCTCTTTCCATGCAGCCGGTGGACCCTGAAGTTTGGCTGTGGCATACACGTGTTGGTCTTCGGATTTCATGGTAATCCTGACACCGAACAACATTCCCATCTTCATCACCATGATGATTTCAGGCAACTGTAGTCCTTCAAAGTGTTGATTAGTTGTCCAAATGTTGATGTCCAAATTTGTCATCCTTTATTTCCAATGACAACATATAGTCAAAGAGGGACATGCAAAGTAGAAAACTCTCCCCGAAACCGCCTATACGGCAATGAGGCAACTGAAATAGACCTGGGAACTTAAGAGGTATAGATGGTATAACCTACAACGGTTGACACTGAGTAAGATGGCACCAACAACCCAGTGTAAGTGTCGTCCATCATAATGTTAAATTCATCCATAGAACCCATTTGCCTCTTTGCCATCAATTATCCAAGTCCTGCCCCAGCCCACGATCACACCAAAACCGACTAGTCCACAGCGCCGCACCTGGGAGTTTCTGCAAACCGCGGGTGGCCGCCAAGCGGATGGCCGGAGTTTTGTCCTGCGGACGCTTAGCTTTTGGTTTCAGACCACGACAGCCGCATCGTGGGCCGCATCGTGGTTCGCCCAAGGTCGTATAATGTGCACATCTGCACATCATTTTAATAAATTACAAGTTGTGAACCTCAATATCTCCTGGCAACCGAAACCATGCAATAATAGAGACTCAAGGAAAGACCCGTTTTTTCAGCAGGTCGAACATGGAGTGCGAGTGAGTCATTGATAAAACCATTTTTCCAATAAACTGAATGCTGCCAAGCTGCATTAATGGACAAATAGAACAGTTTTAAACGACCAGTCTGTTATAAACGACTGTCAGCAGCTCTCCCAGCAAGAGACCCCAAACAATGTGTCTATATAAAGGTTTCAGGATGTTTCAGGTCTAGAGGTGTAGAAGCAGAAATGGCGAGTTTTGGGGTGTCCTCTACGATGTGTTTCATGTCTTCTTCGATGATTTTCCTCAACCTATTTTTCTTCTGCTTTTGATCTTCTTCGGCTGGATCTTCATGGCCTTCCAGCTTCTTGATCGATGTCTTGTTTCGCAAGCGTCTCCGCAATGTCAATCCGTCGAGCAACTCTCGCTACAAAGCAATCCAGTGGGCTTCAACTGGAGGTGTGGTGAGCTTCTTGAAGATGCTTCTAGTCAGGCGAGGCGGCTCTCCACTTTTGACTACCCAATGCCCATGATTTTCTGCTGAAGGGCATAAGTATTGGAACGTCTCCATCGTCGGACTGAATTCTTTTTCCCACCACCTCTTTCTGATCACCACTGGCTCCATGAAGCTGGGAAACTCTGGCTTCTCATGTAGTCGGTGTTGACGAAGTACTTCATTCACATAGCGCACTGCCCAAGGCCACCATTTGTGGTCCACTCCTCCATGGAGCAGGGCTTTTCTGGTCATGGTCTTGACCATCTTGACACAAACTTCAGCTCGACCATTTGATTGTGGCTCATCGCCAGCTGTCCTTGTGATCAGAATGCCTCTCTTTCGGCACCAATTCGTGAAGTGCCCAGCGAACTCGTGCCCCTGGTCCACATGGATGTGGTTCACATGATACCCGTCCATTCGAAGCTTGAGGATGAACTCCATCGCAGCTTTCGTCACCTCCACTGATTTCTTGGACCAGATCGGCAGAGCCATTCGAAACACCCTCAAATCATGGTCCTCCGGAATTTATGACGAACATTTCAACTTCAGGGCCCACAAAGCGCTGCACCTGCCACGAAATCGGCACTTCAAGGTCCACAAAGTACTGCACCTGCCACGAAATCCGCACTTGAGACTTCCTGCGCCTGCCACAAAAATTCAACTTCGATGCATCCAACGTGCACAATTAAAATACTGTGCCTGCGATGAGAAGTGACGACATGACATCTTCAAGCTTCATGATGTCATCAGAAAACATTTTCCACCACGCCACATGCACCACACATTTGGAACAATTTCGTCACTTTTTGAGCACAATCACATCTTAACGCAATTGTAGCTGAGATGTGTCGCAAAAACACAGCTTTGAGGCATGAAACACAAACCCCATCTGCAACAGCGACATCCAACACCTCCAACATACCACCAGGAACGCCAATCCAGCGAAGGAAACTGAGGATCTCACGAACACTGCATCCGCGCAGCAAATCATCCACCACACTTCAACATGTTAAACTTCTACGCTATTTGGCACGAATCTGCCGCTTCACGCTCCCTCCAAAAGCTTCCCCGACTGTCACGGCCTTATCGTCGATCACGTTCGGCGGCTCGCAAACGGACAGCTGCATGCGGACAATTGCGAACGGTAGTGAACACATGAACCCTTCGCTCCGCATTCGTGAACAAGAAGTCCTGCATGGGGAGACTGGAATTGCCGGATTGACCTTTTTGATGCATCGTTTGTCAGAGATAGTGGCGGATGGCATTCCTCGAAGCAACATGCGATGCCTAGAAGGACAAGGAGAAGCAGCCTAAGGAGGCTCGCAGCCTGCCTTTCGCCTGCCTGTCTCACCTATAGCTTGGGACCAGCATTTCACCTCTCTGTTTGAAACAACTCCAAGAAACTGCCTTGATGGTGCTAGAAGTATGTGAGCTGATAGTTCCCATCACCATGCGCCATGCGCCATGAGCATGGTCAGAACAGAACAAGTCCCAAACACTCCATGTATGGCATATTGACCTACATATAGGGGTGGTTTAGGGGTCAATGTATGTAAATATGGCACACATGGAGTGTCTGGGAGTCATGAAGGGGTGGCAACAAAGAATTGAACACGGGCTCCCTGTATTTCGCACACTCCATGGAACTCAAACACCTGCCTACCTTGACCCCTCTGGCTACTGTCAATCTCCTATCAAGCTCCTGTCCCCCTTCCAACACCCCAACAAAAATGTAGAGCTCAGGATAGCTGCTCTGCTCAGCCTCTCTCTTCCCTCACTCCTGTCCACTTCCGTCCTTCGCAAGATCTAACAACGCCATTTCTGCAGCGCCCAGGATCAAGCGCGACACCTGCGCTATCTTCAGGACGCGTTTGCTCGATGCGTCTTCTCTCCACGGTTGCGCATGTCTTTTTTATGCAGTGCATTTCAATAGGCAAAGTTTTGGGGTTTACATTTAGAGGTTCCCCAAAAAAGGCAAGAAACAACCTGTTGAGACTTAACTTAGGGGGATATATCTTAGGTCCTTTGCTAAAGGTTTAACCTGTAGTGGTTTAGTTCAGAAATCCCTTCTAAACCAAATAAGGACTAAGAGTACGCCTGTGTCCTATATATCTATCTTGTGATTTCTAATGCATCTTAAGACTTAAGAGAGGATTTCTACGCGTCGATCGCCTCCAAACAAAACCATGTTCAACGAATATATTATATGATTCTGTTTCACATCGTGTTCCCACAAAAAGCAGCTCTGGGTGACACAGCGACACCCCGAACTCCGATGCAGTCCGTCGAAGGTGATGAAGTTCGTGTCGGGGGAGTATCGAACAGCATCCGCCACAGTGGCGATGCAAACCGGTGGTTCTGATCTGCATCACAGGGAGTCCCAAAACAGAACCCCAAACATCCCAACGAACACACAACTATGGACGGGGTAATGGTCTGCAACTCTTCCAGTCCCATGGAGTGTCTGGGCATGTTTCTTCACAAGATGGGGATAGATCATTTACATCAATATATCATAGCCACTATAATGCAGCTAAAGAACATGAAAGCAACACATGTTTCCAGACCGCAGGAGACCAGTGGTGCCGACCCCTCATGAAAGCCGATCCATGCAGCTTTGAACGTTTCAAGCATCAACACCCAAACATTTCAGATTTCACTTCTGCCTCGCTCACTTTTCGCGGTCCAGTCTTTGCT
>CAXAMN010024029.1:787772-815576 GCA_963970005.1 Durusdinium trenchii | reverse complement strand
TGGCCACGCTCGACATTCAAAAGTTTCATGAAACTCCCAGACATCCAAAATCATTTGCCCCAAATCATGAATGCAAGAAAATGTTGTCCAGGATTGTTCAATATGAAATGGTATTGTAATGCCAGCGAGCAGTCAGAGCATATGCAAGACCCGAGCAAAGTTTTGGAGGGTATGGCTGCGCTATAGCTGTCCAGTTTTCTCCCCCCGGCCCTTTGCCTGTAAGATGAAAATGTGGTTTGTGTGTAAACTCGCAACACCTGCGCCCAGAACACCGATGGTCAACGCGATGGAGATCATCAAGGGGAATATTGCCTGCTAAAATGTTGGTTCGCTTTCTCCAAATAGTTCCATAAGCACAAAAGTCGGTGGTCAGCAAACATGTATGCTCTGACTGGACCAACCTCTGCAAAAAAGGAAGATTCCAACACTTGGAACTGGAGGGGTTTTCAAGCACCCAAGGAATACTGTAGGCATCAAGTACACGTATGAGTGCTGCGCAACTTCTAAAGCAAGCGTTTCCGATGGCTATCTTTTGTTGCTCTGCTGGTGTCAAAAGTGCTCGAGAAACACCCCAAGGCTGTGAACATGTGCGGATCACTTTGGTGCGGTCCCGTGCAACTGAAAAACTGTCACAAGGCGGTGCCATCATCACGGCCAGCACTTTGCCATTTTTGACATCAAGGTGCAAGGCCCGGAGAACTTTGCGGTTGGTCAAATCACACTGGTGGCCATACTTGATGTCCCATTGGCGCGCGACAAAACCTAGCTTTTCGCACGCAGCTGCAACGCCACCTTTGCCCGAGAAAAGATCCGCTACGTATTGCCCTTTGCCAGATCTCTGAGGAAAGCAAAGTTTGGCGGCTTTCTGCGGCCGCTCACGACGTCCCCGAAGTGAGCCTCGCACTGAAGGCAAAAGTCCTTGGTCGCTCTTGGGACTAGCTCCCATGTCTTGGCAAGTCTGGCTGACTTCTCGTAGCGGGCCACGGATTTTGCTGTCTTCCACTGACCTCGCTTCTGAACCTCTAGGGGGGACCTCCAGTCTCGACTGCGGTCGATGCTCGGACCGCTGTGTCTGGTATGGTATGGCTGAAGAGCCAACCCCATTTGGCCCGAGGCCTTCTTGAATGCCGCCAAGTATTGGCCATAGTCGAAGTTCCACAGGCTTCTGCTTGGTTGGCCTTTCTTGAGCGCTTTGAAAGCTGTAGGGCCCCATCCCTTCAGGTAGGGGCTGTTCAGGGAGATCGAGACATCGAACTCCCCCGTCTTTGAAGGCACCCCATGTTCCTCTGCATTGAGAAGCACGCTCCATGAGCCCGTCACACCAGTTGCTGGCGGGACAAGACCAAATGCCTGGAGGGAAAACAGCTGAGAAGGGCGGCAGTATAGGTAGAGAGGCAAATCATCAGGAACACCGACATGAGAGGATATCCCATCTGCTTCAGCGTCACTGCCATCCCACACCACACTGCTGAAGGGTATGGAGTGCGACTGCGCCCTGGGCACAGCTTGCGCCACCCTTTGAGAGCCCGTAACGCCCGCGGCATGCGGCGAGATCCAGCTCGTCCATACTGAGGGTGGTGATGGATCCAACTGGCAATCAGCCTGTCCCCAACGAAGGCTTGGTGCCCATTTAGGAACTGGTGGTTCATGTAGTCGACAAGCGCTTGATCCACCTGGTCCGAGTTGTCGAGGTTGAGGAACCTGGGTTTTGCAAAGCTCATGAAACGAGCGTACTCGCTCTGGTAGATCTTCTCTGTGGCCATTCCGATGGCCTTTCGCTCCAACAGACTCAAGTGATTCATGTCCTTTCCTTCCAGCAAATAGTCGACATACTTCCTCCTGCGATGTTTGGCTCGGGAGTGAAGGAGTCTCTTCCTTTTGTCGGTCGGGCGGATCACATCTGAGCTGCTGTCTGAGCTGAAGCTTTCGTCCTCGTTCAATTGGTCTTCCCCCTCCTTGACCACCTCTTGCTCGAGTCTCTTGGCCACTGGAATTTCGACATGGGCGGTGAAGCTGGCTTCGCTGCTCATTGGTTTCAAGTGGCAAGTCGCCCTTGAAGTTCCAGTCTTCCCCGTCTCTTGTCCTGGCTCCAGGACCCGGATTCTCTTTGCAGTGCTCGGGTTCTTCTTGTCGGAGGGGATGGCCAGGTGCCGAGTGCGCTTCGGAGCCATCGTGGATAAGGTCGGTGAGGAGTTTTGAAGGTTCATCCGTATCATATCTTGAAGGTTCATCGGCGTTGTTCAGCTCGCTTGGCACCCATCTAAAACTAGGTTGAATACCACGACTGATACAATAAGCGTTGAAAATCCTAACTTGCTTCAACAATGTGTATCGACGGCTCCGGCTTCTCTCTAAAGCCAAAACAAGTGACATGTTGTCCAGCAAAAAGAGTTGACGCACGTTGCCCCCAAAAACACTCATTGCGACACGCTTCAACGCCATGACCGCTGCCCTCGCCTCAAGTGTCAGGATATCTTCCTTGTGCTTCCACTTTCCCCAGCGAACTGGTGTCCATTGGTCCTTGCGCAAAAAACGAGCAGGGACCTCTGGGAAGTCATCGACAAGTGCCCATCCACTCAAGCTCAAAAAATCATCTGATTCAATCTCCCCTGCTTTCCACTGACCCGTCAGCTCGTCTCTGACAAAGCCAGCGGATGTGAGTGAAGATTCTCGGGCAGAATGGTTTTGAGTTCTACGGAACCTTGACCTTTCTTTAACACGACCGACAGCTGCTACCTCAGACTTCTTCCAAAAAGATGTACAGACCCCAAAACCTGTAGTGCTAGCATCACTGCAACAAACAAGTTCGTTCCAGGGCCTCCACCAATCAGATCTCAAGAAAATCATCAGTCCAGCAAAGGCCTGCAACTCTTCAATCACAGAATCCCAGGCCACGGCTGCTTCGTAGTAATGCCGCCGGATAAATTTGTAAGTGTTGTGAAAAACTGCCAACAGCATCCTATTGTTTAGCCCACAAAAAGTTGCATGCCCGGTCACAATCTCAAGAGTCTGTCCCGAAAACTTCTTTCGCCGCAACAAACCCCGGATGGACTGTCGAACTCGATGAAACCTTTCAGGACTAACATGTGAACAGAGAGTTTTCCCATTTAGCACTGTCCCAAGCGCCTTGGTTCCACCACAGCTCACTTCCCCAGGATGAAGAAGTAGTCCAGTGGAGCCAAAGTGCCCATCTAATTCCTCCAGAGCTGTCGAGACAACTGCTTGATGAGGGGAAAGGACACCCAAATTATCCACATACACGTAATGCCGAATACCTTGACTGTCAGAGCCCCTGCAAGCCTCACTTTTGAAAACAACTGGTTCTCCTTTGTCTTGGATGAGGGTGGAGCATGCCAAAGTTTTTGTAAGGCTGCATTGGAACTCATTGATCTTCTGGCTAAAAAACAAAGACCAACTGAACCCCATACACAATGAACCTGGCATAGGGTAAACGATGTCATTGGCTTTCAGCTTCTTCCCATCCAAATTCTGTCCTTGCAAGCCCACCCAAGAAGCCCGGATAGGCTTGAGACAAAAATACTCTGCTAACCACTTCGGTTGCCGCAGTCTATGGAAGCAGTCCTTCACATCGCTCAGCCCAATGTGAATGTTCAGGCTTGCGAGCTCTGCCACGAAGTCGTCTGTTCCTGGGAGAGCGGATGGCGACAGCTCACACTCAATGCGGCTGAATCCTTCGCTCGAGCACAATTCAACTCCTGGAGGTTCCTTAAACATCACATTGGTGGACCTGGCGTCAATAATAAGACGTATTCGTTTCCCATCGCTTTTGTGGACAAAAAACAGGCCTACCTGGTTCTTAGGAGACTGTGTGTACTGCAGGAGCCCGATGCTGTCGAGCTTCCTAATAAACTCCTTGTAATGTCGTTTGCTCCTGGCCAAAACAGGATCCCAGTACGGAGGGGGGGTCTCATCCGGCTGGTCATCCCTAAGCATAAGCTCTTTACCTTCCAAATATCGACGGGCGTCTGGCGGCAAGAGGTCCACTGCATCGGGTAACCCATGCAAACTCTCTGGCAGCGAGACACGCTCGAGGCTGTAAGGCGCGAGAGCAATAGGAGCGGCTGACTGCTGATAGTCAGAACGCCCCTTGAGCAGCTCCGCAAGGGCTGCCTCAGGGCTCGGGATTTTGTCAAAGCTCCCGATGTCATTGGTCATGTTTGCCAAAATTTGAATTCATTGAAGCACCTCTTGTTGTAGTGAATCAGGCGCCCCATCTGTACCATGCAAAAAATCACTCTTTCCAGCAAGCCAGTTGAGGCCTCGGATGGCCTCATTGGTGGTCTCACGAACTCGAATCTTGCGATCCCATCGCTGGGCTGACCTCCGAGATAGCTTCACATCACGTGTCAATCTCGGCAACTCAGGCAGTGGAAAAAGATCACGAGCTCTCTTCGAATGTTCCGGCCTGCCACCTCCCAATGCTGCGAGCTCAAGGTGATCGGCCTGGGAGGACAGCCAACCACCTTTCCTTGCGCTCATGAGGAGGCCGGTGGAGCGAGGGGCTTGGCTTTTGCCTTTCGTTTTGGCGCCAAGCCAGCTCCACCGGCTGCCATGCTTCCATCTGCTACAGCTCCTGCGGCCTCATCCATTGGGACAGCCAACTTCTTGTACTCACGGATTTTGGTCCTTGCTGCGGCCAGTTCCACCTCCTCTTTGCCTTTCCGGGCAGCCCACGATCGAAGTGATGGCATCACCACATCTTCAGGGCCAGCGTAGCCCGAGATGATCTTTGCTGCCCCCCAGTCTGGGGAAGTGGATGAGCCGCTGTTGTAGGCGTCCACTATGCTCTGGACGCGCCGACCTACTGATTCCATGCTGGCAAGGCTGGTCAGGTTGAGCTGGTCGTAGCAGCCCCCATGTTCGAGGACTTCCATAAGCGCTCGCATTTCATGCATCACACGATCATTCTCTTGTATACCCTTGAAGCGCGCCCAGGATTGAAGCCATAGCTTTGGAGAGCCCCCATGCTTGTGCATGTGTTTTATCAGATGCAGCACGCTCTGGGGGCCTTCGTGAGGCCAGTCTGGGTAAGCATATTCTCGACACTCTCTGCACACATCGCGCCACAGCTTGAAGCGCTCACCTTGGTCATCGTATTCCACAGCAAGCGTTCGGGCATCTTCTGCTTCCTGCACCTCATCTCCAGGAGCTGCCGGCTTCTGATCCGGCTCTCCAGCAACTGGCCCAATGTCTTCCTTGAGAGAGGCACGGTTCTTCTCGCGGAGCTCTGACACAAAGTCGGGGGATTCAGCGACCTTCACTAGCTTGCACAAAGTCCAGCCCTTAGGGCCTTCCACTGCGCAAGTATTTGGACTGAGCAATACCGACTGCGCAAGACTATCAACAACCTCAGCGCCCAACTGAAAGTCCGGAGTTGAGTGCATGGCTAACCAAACCTTTCCAGCTGGGGCTGCATCAGCCCTCTGAGGTCCACGGCCTCGTTGCGACTCCTCTTGTTCAACTGGCAGCTGTAAGTGGCCTTGGTCCCTGCCTCGAACCCTTCTTGGGACCAACAAACGTCCCAAGTATTCGGTTGCCTCCACCTTGTCCCCATTCATGTTCATGGCATGTCGTGGTTGCCAACCCAGGTCAGTCCTTCCAAGCAGCCCCAAGTCTCTCAAGGCAGTCTCAACATGCTGCTTGAACTCGGAGTCGGTGGGGTATTCCCTAAATCTGTAAACCGGTCTGCGAACCCTGGAGAAGAACTGGAAATCTACCCCTTTCACCTGAAAAGTCAAAGGGCCATTGTCAGAATCACCGGAGTAGTCCTCAGCATAGCAGTCTCCATCGGGGGTCAAAACATACCAAGTCTTGTCATCTACCCTCCAAACCAAGAGTCGTTCATGGAAAACATCATCATCAGAGTACCAAGCAAGCACGGTCTGCCCTGGCAGGCATCGTGACAACACCTCCTCCACGTCGTCTCGGGCTTTGGAAAGGTTCATGAGTCGAAGAGCGGCTGGTCCAAATGCACTGCCAGCAGGTCAAGGCGAGAAGCCCCAGAGCAAAGCCAACTAGAACACCTGGTAGGGCCTTGTCTGTTCCCTCACACTGACAGTCACACTGACACCAACAGGTATGGTTCGACGAACAGGTAGGCAACGGAAGATCTGGGTATCGGGGGTAGTGTTTGAACCCAGCTTCCAAGATTCGAGCGACCCACAACAACGCGAGGGCACCCGTACCTCCCATTGCGGTGCCTACCTCCCCCTTCGCATCTTGAGCCCACCACCCATGTGGAGGAGCATATGGTGGTGAAACACACGTCATCCCAAGTGAACTGTCATCTTTCAATCTTCATGTGAACACACGTCCAGGTACGACGCGACCCGGTCGGACCTTCAAATCGGTCGGACCCGAGGATCTCGGGTCGACCGGGGTCGAACCAATCCTTTTTGAGGGACCGGTTGGACTGTGTATGAACGATTGACCTACTTTGACCCTAAGCCAACCCCATGTAGGGAATATATGTGGCCATACATGAAGTGTCTGGGACCAGGTACCACCTGTGGATCCTGTCGGATCAACCCTCACGATGTGCAATTCAAATTCCTGACATAGAGAACAGCAAAACACAGGCCAGCAGTTCCAAAGGGGCGCGATCCATGGAGGATTAGGGGTACCCTACCCTTATCCACGCACTTGGAAAATCCTTTGGAACTGCTGGAGGATGTTTTGAATCAACATGATTTGAGCCATGAACACCGGACAAACTTCTGAAACGATCGGTTTGGAACATGCCATGTAAGTTTGTAGGCGATGTGTGGCACAATGTAGTGCAATTCCTTTGCTGCAAATACGCAAACAAACTGCTTATACTGTAGATCCGCTGCTAATCATAAACTGTCCTGGGCTGAATGTACATAAGTTGCATAAGTCTTTCTGTGGCAGTCGCAAAAGTTGTGTATTGCAATTCCAGGGCCAAATAGAGGGTCGACCTTGATTTCTGTCCACACCCTGGACAAATCTGAGTTGTAAGATCTATTCCCTTCCCTAACTCTTCAGAAAGGCTGTTGATGCCCGGTGAGTCTTGGGTTAGATCTTGATTGAGTGAGTTGTTTTCTCACTCCGAATTCACCGGCTTCACTCGGTGGCCTGTCAGACCTCCAGACCTCCCAGACCTCGGTCGGTCGGTCTTGTCTCCTCCCACCTTCGACGGCTCATCGGGCAACCTTAGGACGGAGCCCATGGCGGCTCTCCCTCGGAGCAACGCACAAGCAGCTACTGGTGGTCCTCCCTCAAGCTGAAGACTTGAGGTGGCCAAGCGATTTCTGAACCTCTGGGAACCTGAACCTTACTTCATACATATGACCGTTTTCTTTTTTTGTTCGACTCAAGTGGCTTTCTGATCATTCTAAGGCAAACCAAACAACAGTGATTGGGCCACATGCCAGGCCATGAGGTGATGCTTGCCACCTATCCTGGCATGATGTCTCATGTCGGTCCCCGGACAGCTATAATGGTGGATAGTCTTGAGCTTTGGCTGGGAGCAACCACGACGACCCTTCCTTGAACAAGCATGCAACTCTTCTCAGCACTTTTTCACATCTGAGATGAAAACTGCTGCGAAACCACCGACTGCTTCATGTCCAGATGAGCTTTGAGATTCGTTTTCCCCCCCCGACACAAAACGTCCGAACGAATTCATTCGATGCATCGCCACACCAACGAGGTGTTGGGGGTGAAGTAGGTGGGTGGAGCGTCCGTTCAGCGACGGCAATCCTGGGATCAGTCTGTTGCGATGACAGTCCAAGCTGGTTGGAGCTTTACTGCTTCCTAGCACTTCCCAGTGGATCCAGCTATCACTGTCGTCGCAAGACTAGTAACTGCCAATAATTCCAACAAGTGCATCTATATATATATATATATGGTCTATTGCTTTTAAATTAGCTTAACATATCCTTTCTCTATCTGTCTCCACTTGGTGATTCAACACCAAAACAATCAAACACATCAACCCCTGAGAACTCCGGTTCAACTGGGGGCATCCGAACAACAAATCAAACCCTCAAACCTTCCCCAGCAGGACTCCATCCCCCTATCCTTCCCATCGCTGTGATTCGATTCCTTCACACCTTGCCAGGCCACAAGCGCCACAGCAGGCTTGCCGCCCGCTGGCGCGCCGCGCGGTCCCGCAGAGCCTTCGCCTCGCGACGTCGTTCGACCCAGCGACTTCATGTATCCCGAGGGATCCAGTCGTACCTTCTCCTCAGGTTCGGTACGACTGGACCCTCCTGGCACCTACATAACAGTGTCGAACACATCACCGTACCTGAGAAGCTACTTGGATCCCTAGGGTATGGTATATTGACCGCCCCATTGGGGTGGTGCCGGGTCTGGCTTGATCGGCATGACAGACATGGAGTGTCTGGGATATGTCTGTTATCTTTGGGCTGGTTTTATATAGATGAAAAGGCATACATGTTGCACACTTGGAAGATCCATAGGATGATCTAGGTCTAGGTATAGATACACCAGATGTTCATCCTTCTGAAAAAGAAACACGGTTGTCGCTGTATAGGACATGTACAAACATATATGACATTGTAAGTGCGCTGAATGTTGGGTCGTTGCACAAAGTGGGTTTCCAATTGAAGACCTGGTGCTTTGCCCTGAGGAAACTAACAACCTGAATCATCCAACGAAGAAACGATTGCCTTTCGCAGGCGAATGTGTGGAAATGGAAACCATGACTTGGTGGAATAGAGCCAACCTGTGCAGAAATGGTGTGATTGCCGAAATGGCACCCCCCAACGACCAATTGGTTGAAGTCAACTATTTACTCTTAACTAGGAGCCACAAAGGGGTGGTTTTTAGTCCCATCCAGGGGCCGTGAATGTGACGTGACAGGGGCACTCTGACTTCCTCCGTTGGTTCGGCGCCCCGGCTTCCTGTGACTTACTAAACTTACTAAACTTAATATGAACACTCACTTTCCCCAGACTTCCAAGACCATTGAGAACATGTTTGACCTGGTTTTGTGGTGTAAAATCCTTAGTTGCTTCGGTCAAGCCTATGAAAATAACGGGTGCCAGTAAGCCTAGGGTTTTGTAGAGCTGGATCCTTTGGGTTGTAGATGTTGGATAACATGATGAGCGGATGAAGGGCAACAGCATGGCACACACTCTGCGTACTAACGGGGTTTAAGACCCCTTCAGGCTCACTGCCACCAGGACCATGGATGCCTGGTTCCAAGTGAAAGTGAACACACTAGGAGCCTTTCTTAAACCCAGTGTCGTACTGTGGTCTACAACCTAAATAGCTTTGCCCATGCACTCAACCCTGAACAGCTTGGGTGTCAACCAGCATGTTCTTCCGCACCACGCCGCATGGCCGTTCACCCGTGCCGCACCTCACCACCCAGGCGTTGCAGCAACCAACTCAAGAGCTCGGCGGAGCCACCGGCCTGGCCGGGCATATATATGCTGATCCATTGAACCCCCAGTCAACCACCCCAATTGATCGGCAGATATTATATGGCAGTCCCATTAGTCGTGTCTGGGAGAACATGAGGTGGGGCGGTGACGTGATTCTGAGAGAGTCGAACACCCTGTTACTGAGAGAGTCGAATATGAGAGAGTCTGCTCGTGGCGGTCGTAGCCTCTGAGGCGGATGAGGCACCCTTGGAGAAGTGGAATGACAAAGCTATAGAATGCATAGCAAGTGGTGGATGAAGATCTCGCAGTGAAGGGGTCTATTGGCTGTAGGAAATGACTGGCCTCCCAACTACCATCTGATCTCTTAATCACCCAAACCTGTGAACTTCGCAAAGAAAGCAAACACATAACAGAATATACTGGTATAGCTGTAGAATATATAGCAACAGCAACAACAAAACCAATACACATATTGAACAAACAAAAAATAAAACAACTATAAACGACATAAGTTAATTCTGAAATGGCTCTGTGGATGAAATAGCTCTGGTTATTTTTCAAATAGCTAAGTGAGAATAACAGAGGCCAAATCAAGAGGCCAACCCAGGTCTTAAGACATACAATGCCAAAGAACACACGAGAAAACCGACGGTGCATCAACGGACAACGGGTCCACGGAGCGGTTCCGCCTCGTCTGCGGCGGTGGCCAAGAGGTCCAAACAGCCATCCACCAAGATGAAGCTGGATCGACAGTCTCCGGAGCAGAGGATCGCCTTCGACAGTCTCCGAGTGAGGCAAAGATAGATGGGTTCATCTCCCAGACACGAGCTGGGACTGGGACTAGCAATATGCAGAACTATTGACCCCGACTTCAAGCACCCCCACCCCAATGGGGCGGTCAATATGCCAGTCCCATTAGTCGTGTTTGGGAATTGGGGAACCCAGAAGTCACAAGCAGGGTGGTTTCTATAGTCACTATAGTCCTTGAGGTGGATGATGGGCCCGACTTCCTCCGTTCGTTCGGCACCCCGTCGAGTCCGTGACTCGTTCTTTTCTCCTTTGAAACGCGGCTAGTTCGGCCGAGCGAGCGTTTCTCTCCAGTACATGTTCATGCTGAGCCTCAAAACCACCCTTTCCACCTCGTCAGACTCGACCTGCTGGAACTATCGAAACATATCCATGTGGCCAGGGCATCGTTCAACCGTCAATCCATGTCAATCCTTTCAGGACTTACAAAGTGAGCACCAAGAAACACGTACCAACACGCAGCATACCGTATAGGTTTGACATGGTTTGACGGTTTGACATAGAAACTTGCAACAAATGACATGGAATATCTATACAGAGTGATTCGGCCAAAAAGCCCCGAAACACATACAGCACTTATGGCTCTAAGCCCTTCCGCAAAGCTGTGGCTCAACTCTTCTCAAGGATGTTTTCTCAATGGACCATAGGGTTGGATCCGACTCATCCTTGTCTTTGAAGACTGCTCTTAGACCCACCTATATATTAGATGTTACTAGCCAGCAAATCCACTTACCACTCCAAACACGTATCGAAAACTATGCCGACATGAAGCCCCCAACTGATCGGCGATCCGAATCCCGGGGTCCTCCATGGCATGGGTCGGACCCCTCAAAACCCTATATGTGTTTGAGAACCCGGATTCTTAGGCCAAGCACAATCACAATCAACATGTTCTCCAGATGTACTAAATCATGTTGACTGTCCGTTGATTAATAACTAAAACAATAATCAACATATCAGATAATCAACATGTGAAATATTATGAAACCATTCTGCCCCAACCTCAAAACATACAAGAACACCAAACGTACATGACATTCTCTCTCCCTTCCACTCCACTCCACTCATTTGCCCTCCGAAGTGTCCATAAAAAGATCCTGTCTGTAGCTTCCCTCTCCCGGTCTGCAGCCGCTCCCGCCTCCGCGCAGCCGCGCAAGGCCTGCTGCAGCTCGGCCACCCCGTAGCGCTCCGCCGCCGCGCGGAGCCGCGCCAGGGCGCCCAGCGGCTCGGCGGCGCCGCTGGCCTCGTCCGAACGGCACCGGAGCGGGGACGGAGCGGGGACGGTGGGAGTGCGTGGTGAGGGGCAGTGAAGGGGTGGTTCCGGGGTGGAAGGCTTGGACCTGGACTTATTTTGGAAACTAAGTGCGTGAAGGGGCAGCAGTGAGGGTGGAGCATGTGGTATTTTTGGCCTTTTTTGGGGGGAAGTCCTCAGGACCGGGAGCAGAAACAACGGTTTGCAAACGACGTCCAAATGTTCCGTTAGAAGGCGTAACTCGGCGTGACCTGGTGTTTTGGCACAGAAAGATTGAAACAACACATTCTCGGAAAATTGAAAATAGAACAAGTTGAGTGAACTCACAGGAACCCAGTGTTGGGAAGCTGACATGATGTGTTCCAGCCTACTCTGGGTGGTTTTGTTGGACATCGGGATAGAAAAAGAGTCGCTGCAAAACTTGAAACGACCACCTCAGTCAGATCCAAACACCAAACGCCGCTGGTTGTTGAGGACACCCGGGGATCATCATGGTTACGTGGATGGCATGGCCCCGCAAGGATGATCATCCTTTACAAACAAATGGTTTTCCTGCTCCATGATGGTTGCAGGTAGTGTACATGTTTTTTTTTTTTGAGGTCATTGGATTCCAATAAACATTGCAACCAACATCAACCAACCACGTTCCCATATCAACTGCACGATCACGTGGAACAACATTGGACCGCATGCAAATAACATCCTACAACCCGAATACATTGAAAACACCACATTCACAGGTGTTCCAATACAACACCATTCGCACGCGCACAGCATCAACGTGGCGCCTCAAAAGTACTAAAGACCTGAAAGACGTCCGCGGTGCCTGGGCCGACGTTGGGACATCCGGGACATTCATGCAAACCTCTCGGCGGCTGACATCAGGACAAGTACCACAGATTCTTGATATACATTGTGAGTTTGTAAGTTATAGTCTATAGTCAATCAACCAGGCACCCGTGCCAAGAGACTCTACCACAAAAAACCGATGGTGGCCAACGCGTGCTTTTTGTTTCTGAGCAGAACACATTCACCAGTGAGTTGGCTCAAGGTGATGGCCACCTCGGTCATCTCGGCCTGGCGGCATTGCTCCACCCACCAAGCGTAAAGCGTAAACCAACAAAACAAAAACCGCCAAAACCACCCGGAAGATCGAGGGTATTTGGATTGTGGATCCCTGTATGAATATTGGCAAGGTTGGGAAGCTGGGTTGGTGCATTTTCAATGTGCAGGATGTTTGGTGCGAAAAACTGCGCAGATTTGTTCGATCACATGTGGTGAAAGTGGTGTTGCGCACACACAAATCAAAATGGTCCAGGTTTGCAAAAATGCGCTGCGCAAACCCACAACCCCAACGATTAACTTGTCTGAGCAAAGGTACACACCGTGGCGAGGTCACAACATGGCAAAGCCAAACAAGCCACCTGACAACCCAACTTCAAGTGTTTTTAGTTGCATTTCCAAGCAAAGCCCTGAGAACTAGCTCCAGCAGGAAAAGCCGGCAGATCCAGATGATGGAGTTCTCAGTCCTGAGCTAACTTGCTTTGGGCTTGCAGTTAGTCTAGCAAAGTAGTTGTGAGCAGAGCTACCCACAGCGGTAGGCATGAGACAAAGCCCCCTCTACCACAACTCACACTTTCCAAAATCCATATCACGTTGATAGCAGTGTGGCGCCTTCTGCTTCTTCCTGAGCCTCTTCTTGGGCATCCGAAGAACCTGGAGCACGGCACAGGCTGCAACCGTGTGACTGTCAACCATTGAAGCGGCTGCCCCGCGCTGCAAAGCACCTGGAAAGTACAAAGGAAAGCCACGTGAATGAGAAGTTGTTGCCCAACTCTACTGGTTGCGCATATTGCCTGGCACCTTAGGCGAGAACATGTCAACTTCCCTGACATGAATCTTTCACATCATCAATAGACGGCAGCCATGTTTTCGCACAGGGACCGAAGGATGATCAGTAAGAAAGCGCCTCGGCCAATTTTAGGTCGCAACAATTGCTGCTTCGCAATGGCAGCTAACCTCTGAATCGAAGCTTTTTAAGGCTGCCCCCCAAAAATGGCACCCGTAGTACAAGTAAGCATTTTGCAGAAAACAGCCCATTAGTCTGATGAGCACCCTCACAAATCATGACAAGTCCACTGCAGAAGTTGGCCACTTGGGCAACCGGTGGCCACTGCAACCCAGAGATCACTAAGCTTTTGGGACTTTCACGTCCGGGGTCCAAGACATATCTGGGGTCCAAGGGCAACATCTCACCCAGCCGTCTCTCATGTGCACCGGGTCAGTCGGATGACGTGGTGATTTCTCAGCGTTCCTGACCATGAGTGACCTTTGAATTGACCACTAGCCGCAGTGGGTTTAAATACACTCCCACAGAAGAAACAGCTGACGTGATGTAATATGCAAGTTTTGCATGGCGCCTATGTTTGGAATTATGTTCCTCTATGAACGGGCCTTGTCCACTTCCATGTTTCTTTCCGCCTGCATGTGGGGTTGCACTCTCCCAACAGGGAGTCGCACGAGCTCTCTGCTTACATATAGTGGATTAAGAGTAAATGCAGAGGTTCGATGGCGTAAGTTACCCCAAGGTTTGGTGGTAAAAAATGGACCCCCACCGGTCTAAGACATGTTGTGGTGCCAGTGCTATCTACCCTGTCTGAAACCACTGGATAGTTGAGCACCGACCACAGGAGTGGCTGCCGCCCAAGTGGATTATCCAGTTCGCAAGTGGGCGAGTAACTGGCGGAACGGTGCCAAATCAACATCGGCATCACCAACGGAACAGTCAATGAAGCACGTTGCATCCTTTTCATTCATCTCCTGTTCTTTACATATGTTCGCACACCTTTTTAAACGTTGATGGAGACTTGCTTCGAGAGTCCGCATGTTTGTCCACTTGATTGCAGTCCGGACCACAAAGCATCCGAACAATTGAAAAACAACACACCCAGAAAAAAAAAAAAAACACACACAGATGAACGCAAGCAAACGGAAGGTTTGCTCGAAGAGACCACCAGAACCGTGCGCGCAGCCTTCTTTCGAGCTCGTGCTGAAGCACCGACCCCGGTCCAGTGTGTCAGGGTGTCCCACAGCTTGAAAACCACTCGGTCCGTGTCCGGAGGAAGCAGCTAAGCTCGTTTTTTCATTCTTGCAGGTCTCATATTCAGGTTCCAACAAGGGGTCTCTGATCAATCCAAAACGGCCTTCTTCTCAGGTGCCAAGCAGGTCCCAAGCAAGCCAATCCGGATGCGGATGCGATCGGTTTTAGAAGGACCATTCATGTGGTTTTCCCCTTTCGGCCTTCGAAAGTTACAACCTGCTTGGCCCCGAAAAAAAAAAAAAAAAAACTCACCAACGACTCTGAATCAGCAACGAAGTACACCTCGTCCGCATGGCCCATTGTGTGCCCCATGTGCCCCTCGCGCATGTGGCAGCGAGGGAAAACGGATGTCCTCCACATCGATCCCCCTCTGTAAAAGGACAGACCTGGATGACCCAACTATGCAAGCTGTATGCCATCTGTCATCTAAATTCACTAGCTTATCTCCAAAAAGGAAACCCCACAAACCTTGCCTGTCCATCGGAATCCATCATACTCCGGCCGCTAAGGCTTAAGTCGATAAGAACACATCCCAAAAAATTGCCAAGAAAGATCCATCTTGATGTTGAGTCCCTTGTAGAGATGGATCTTTTTTCTTGAGTCCCTTGGATCCTTGCACATGGATCCTTCGCCAGGCCCTATTCAACACTCATCAATCATCCTGTTCGCAGGGTTTGACTGGTGGAGCCGACATGGACCGCCGGAGCTCGAACCGATGGTGTGAAGCCGTTTGCGTTCGCCGTTCAGACTGTCCCCGTTTTGCCGTTCCTGCACTCTTTCAAGTCTTTGAAACATGCTAAAGCCATAAATACTCCTTTAAGTCTTTAAGTCTTCAATTGCAAATCCAAACTTCACTTTTAGCAACCCAATGTCCGTCCCTCTTCGACTTCATCTGCCTTACTCAGCTGCAAAGGCGGTGACAGCGGCACCAGCGCCGTACACCGCGGCGGCGTGGGGCCGCAGTGGCGTCGCTCGTTGACGCGGCGCTGGGCGACGAAGGAGAGGAAGCGGCCCTCGCCGGTGGAGGATGCGGCGCGTGAGAGGCTGCAATCAAAACACAGGGTGTTTGATGTTGTTTTTGAGCAGTTGAAGAGAAAACAAGATGTATTTTGATGATTTAAACATGTTTTAAGGGGCTTATATTGAGGAAAGGATACACAGATCGAGTTCCTTTTCGATTTGCCCTTTAATTACTGATTTGGTGGAAGATTAAAAAACAGAACAGCACTACCCGGTACACTTGCGACACCACGGTCGACAGAGCAGCGCTCTTGGAAACTGTTAGGGAAGAGGGACAAACAACGAGTCAGGCTACAGCTGCCACGTGTGTGCCGACCTGAAGAAAACAACAACAGTTGAGCTAGAAGTCAACCGCCTCTTTTGCAAAAAACAACATACTTGAGGATCAATAACATCAGTGTCATGGTAGGATCTGCCTTGTTCGCCCCCTCCATGGTTCTCTTGGTTCCATCGTAAACGCCAAAGAAGTCTCCATCTGAAGGCATCAAAGTCCGCAAAGCATTGGACGACTCAAACCTCTCCAGTGTGGTTGTGCCATCCACACATATGTCCTTGTAGGGTGTGTAGCTCTGACAGCACCATTTTTGGTCGGCTTCCTTCAGCTTGGCCACTCTGCCTGAGACACTGAAGTCTTAATCGATCTGGTCACCAGCTGAGTCAAAGAAAGCTTCATCCTCTGCCCTCCCTCTGAGCCACTCGCTGTCGCGCAGCAACTACTCGGCAGCAAACAATCTAAGAGCCACAACTGGCCAGCAACCGACTGCCTCCCTGTCGTAGGCGCCATGTCTTCCATCAAATACGCAGAGCGCGTCACGGCAGGACGTGAGGCTTGAGTCCCCCCGGTTGTAGTGCCTGAATTGCTGGCTGCTCACGAACGAAAAGACCCATGCGCAGTCCCAGCACAGAACCGACCTCCAGAACATGCTGGTGCTCCTTTTTCAGAGCAGTGTGTCACCTCCATTCGCAACACAAACAGTCTGACCATCTGAGTACACAGCCCCCAAGGCCCACAGTGAGGCCCATGGCCTTGTTCGGAAAACACAGCCACCCCGGCCACGCTTGCGCGTTTTCTTTTCCGTGGCAATGAGACCTCACACTGGGTGGGACTATTGCCTCGTTTAACACCCCCCCTGCTCGCGTATGGCCTCCGCACAGCACTTATGTCAACATCTTGCCTGGCGTAGTGACTAGTGCTTCTGCCAATGCTTCGGCAGCCTCTTTGTCACCAACCAGAGCTGCATTCGAAAGCAACGAAGCCATTGTGACGTAAGAGTAGCATGGCGTCAAGATTCGGCC
Organism: Durusdinium trenchii; assembly: GCA_963970005.1. NCBI lineage: Eukaryota > Dinophyceae > Suessiales > Symbiodiniaceae > Durusdinium > Durusdinium trenchii. The sequence goes on along the minus strand of CAXAMN010024029.1, from coordinate 798,703 downwards.
TTGCGACATGCTGAAGTCAAGCACTTCAGTTGCTGTTGAACTTGCTGCAGCTGCCTTTTGGCCGTGTTCTTTTTTGTACCAGGCATCACAAACAGTCTGATGCTGAAGTCCTCACCAGTGAGCTTTCCTCCCCTCTTGGCCATGGCGTCCATCATCATGAGGTGAGAGAAAGTTGGGGCACGCGTCGCATTTTGCGGCCTTTGAGTTATTTAATGACCCATTCGAGTCAGAACCACATGAGCGATGTAAGATAACACAAGTTGGGGCAAGCAAGAGAGCTGTGATTCGGGAGTCCCACCTACGGCCTTGTGCAGCATCAAAGCCGATTCGAATGTGACTGTCGCCCAAGCTGTCATCGCATCTCCAGCTGGTATGATTGATGCTCGGCTCGTGGCAACCATTGCCTGCATGCGCTCGGCAAGCGTCATGTACAGTCTCTCAGGCACAGTGCGAATCTTCGCAGAAACACCTAGTGACTTGCTAAGCATGATCCCATACGCCATGTAAGGGACACAAGAAGGGAGACAAAAAGGAACAGAAGGCAGACAACACGGACACAGTGACCAACAAGAAGGGAGACAAGACCGGACACAAAGGGAGACAGAAGGAAGACAAGACGGACACAATGACCAACAAGAAGGGAGACAAGGGAGACAAGAAGAGAGACAAGGCAGACCCAGTGACCAACGAGAAGGGAGACAAAGGGAGACAAGCCGGATGGAAGGCGGACACTCTTAGAAAGCATTGAGACCCCCAACAGTATCCTGTTTGGGGAAAAACTACAGGCCAGGAACTGACCTGACCTCATTTGATTGGAGTTGATGATCATCATCAAAGCACTGCTCAATATACTCAGTTTGAGCTTTTCAGGACCACGAACGAGACTGGACTTTGGTCGGACTGGACCTATAGGGAAAGATTTACACTGCCTGGAATCCAACATGGAAAATGATTTATAAATGGTCCCTTCGAATCCAGTGTTTCCTCTACAAAACCTGCCTTTTTCCACTTCCATGATTATTCCAGGGAGTGTATAGACCTACCAAAACATACCACCACCATGTCCCTTGTTTCCATCTGTTTCCCCATGTCGGGTGCCAGTGCCGAACCAAAAACCGATACCAGCCTTTGGAGGGCCCGGGCTCCGCAGCTCCTGGGGAGTGGAAGACCGGGCCGGGGTGAAGCAGAGCTATACCCCTTCGGGCTCCAGTCGTAGCTCCGAAACGATACGGTATGACTGGACCCGAACATGGCACCTACAAAAACCCCAGTCCCTCCTTAGAAGGTACGACTGGAGCCCTATAGGGATAGGAAACCATTCTTGGACTACCTGCGAACTCGTGAGTGGATGGAACTCGGAAAGCCTGTCTCGTTTGAACTCAGAAATCGTCCGTCAGGCTTGTCCTTATCCTTCCGCCAATAGTGGTGAAGACCAACAAAGACATGAAAGAGAGTCAACCGCCAAAAAACGGTGAGGTAACAGGCCTTTAGGGTCTTAGGGTCCTTCAAGTGTATAAGAAACACATTCTAATGCCTCCTAATCCTGCATAACGCAGGTTTTGGACTTAGAAACCTTCACCTTTGAAAGTTCAACTGTCTTTTGAACATATTCTTTCTGCAAATCCCTGTTATAGTCGGGCGTGCATATATGTAGAAACCTGAGAAGCTGCAAAACGAAAGCCAGCGCTTCCCCTTTTCGCCAACTGCGCGTCGAAGCAATCAGAGAAGAGGCAGTGCTGCAAGGCCGGAAAGAAAGCAGGGAGCGACAAACACGTGTGGAGAGTGAGGGGAAGTAGGAGTGAACATGTTCCGTCCGTGAAGGGGGTTCGGAGGTTTAGTCTATAAATTCATGAGGTAGTGTGGGCACCATTCGCAAAAGTGCTGTTGTTGGGTTTCTTCATCAGTACGTCAATGGAGACATTAGAGCTTTTGCATGGCCTCTGGCGTGTATTTCGTGTGTGGTGTCTCATTGCGGGTAGTTTCGTGACGGCCAACTTCGGACATTGGAAGTCTCTCTTCCTCTTGAAAGTTACATGTCTATCCAAACGTCTTTAAAAGCACTTGAGGATCCCCAAGAATTTCGAGTTCATGACCCCAATGCGGACTGACTGATCCTTCCCAGAGTACGCCTTATTGAAAAGATTCAATAAGGAACCATCATTTCAATAAAGCAATGCCATTTCAATAATTTGATCACTGTTATTGAAACAGACTTCTTACTGGTTTATTGAAACAACACAATAAGATCTTATTGGTTTATGATTTAAACCAATAAGGGCTTTTATTGTTTTAAAATATGAACCAATAAGGGCTTTTGTTGGTTGAAAAGTTTGGTCAGTTGAAAAATGTCTCATCCCAGCAAGCTGCAAATGTCTCATCTTTTCTCCTGTGTTTGCCTGCTCTTTGGCAAGGTTTTGAAGCCCTTTTGCAGGGCCAAGGTTTGTGGCCTGTTTTCAGGCTAAACTTTTGGCCCTTTTGCAGGTCCAAGCCCAGCTCAACCACTTCATGATTCCTCAGCAGAATCAAGCAGTTCCATACTGCCCATGAACTTCAAATGCATTGACAACCTGAATCGAAGAGCAACTTTGAGAGGGACTTGGTGAGGTGCTGTCCCATTCAGGCAGCAATGTGCCAAGGAACTCATCATCCCCACCATAGTCTCACCAGAATATGTGGTTTGAAACCTTGGATTCATCCACCTGCCTTGCTCTGCCAGATGACAGGCTAAATGGTGTTTGTGCACTGTCGACCACTGCAAAGAGCCTGAAGCTATGGACAAATTTGCAAGTTTCACATAGTGCAAGAGGCAGCTGCTTGTGCATTTCAACAATTGTTGTGAGGCCTTGCTTGTCATGTGGATGTGACAGCTCTCCATTGCCAAATACATCCTTTCCAAATTGTCAACCACACAGACCCTGTGCCTGCTATATGGATCATCAGGCTTCTCCATCTCCCTCACAATCTCTAAGATGCAGGGCACTAAGTACCTCAGGTGCCTTGCCTTGACACCTGACATCACAGGAAAACTGTCCTGCTTGGATTTGGGGTTGCAAAAGCTGGACATAGTCAATTTCCTCACCTGGTTGCTGGAGGAAATCCCCTGTTCAAGATATTGCTGGCAAAGCTTCTTCCAAAGATTCTTCAAGTTCTGATCCTGCGAGGATGGCCCCTTGACCACAAAGTCAAACATGCAATTTGCAAGGATGTGTGATGCCACACCCTCCTCAAGAATGTGTAGACAATCATATGCAAATGTGTTCCCCACCACACCTGGGATGGTGGTCACAAGATGTGAAGTGGGCTGGTGCCACAATGGCTTACTACAGTAGCTCGCCATTTTGCATTTGCACGATAGTCATTGTGTGGTCTGTCACTCTTGTTTGCTTGGCAAGACCAGCAGCAATCATTGAAACTGTGACCTGGCAGAAAGAATGAGTTCTGCATGTATTCACCGTCAGCTGTGATGGACCAAATAACACCAGAATAGCCATCAGGGTTGAGTGGTGATCCTGCTCTGGCCTTCCTCATTGATTTCTGTGGCCAAGCCCTGCCAGCATGATCAAATTCAGGCCATTTTCCATAGTATATGTGGGTGAAGGACCATGCCAAGACCTCCCACAAACATCTCATAGTGTCTTCTGAGTCCTTGTCACTTTTGCTGATGCAGCTTTTGGGGACTGCTGCAAGCAGCAGCTGACTTGTGGAGACATTGGAAGAACTCAATAAAGATCGCATAGAGATCACTTCAATAGAGTCTGATCTTTGGAATGCACCCCCATCCCCATGGATCACAATGGGGCAAAATGTTTTGTAATCCTCTGCCATCAGTGGATTCCCTTCAAGTTTGGGATCTGAAAGATCTTGTCCCTCCCAAAAGTCTGCAAGCCCATTCAAGCCAGAGACAGCCTCTTTGTCACTCATCCAGGCCCACCACTCATGTGGCAAGAAAATGCCTACTTGCCTGGTGCCCAGAGCCCAGTCATCTGGGGTCCTCACCCTCACTGGCAAATCAATCACATAGGGCTCAGGGATGTCGATGTCATCTGATTGACAGTACTGCTTGGTGACTTGGCCTGCCACATGATTGGGATTCCTCCCAAAGTTCCCAAAGCTGGCCATGAGCTGAATGTCTGGCGCAGTTACTCCTGTCTTCACAGCTGCAAATGCTATTCTTTGCAGATCAGGTCCCTTAGCTGCACTGCCATGCCAAAAAATGCATGGCCCAGCCGAAAAGCAACATGACTTGCTTCCCAGCTGCAGACATGCCACTTGCAAATTGCTCCAGAAGGCAAAGCCCTAAGGGGCTGCGCTCTTCCTTGGGCACATCCACAACTTCAGTTGCTTTCTTTCTTTTCCATTTTGCCATGGCAGGCCCTTCCACAGGTCCTTGAGCCCTTTGTCCAGGGCACAATGAAACCCTTCCCACCTGGGTGCTTGAGCCTCCACAAAGAACACACTTAGAGCCCTACCAAACAAGCTGCACAACCTCTTGCAAAGGCGACCTTTTTCTCACTGCCACCTACCTGTTGCATTGTTGGGGGAACTGGGCCCTTTCTCAGGACACCTTGCAACCTTGTCAAATCATTGCCTTTACTGGGCCCTTTCTCAAGGCACCTTGGCATCTATTCACAACTTCTTGGCTGTTTTGATTGCCATAGCAGCATCAAACAGCTTGCCCTTGGCAGATTCTGCGTTCATCTTTGTTTTCAGGAGCTTCTTGAGGTCAGTCTCAGGGCCATGCAAGTGATCCTTCACTTTGCTTGTGCCCACCTCCTTCTTCACTGCTTGAAGCAGCTTCAGCATCTTCTCCACCCTTTTCTTGAGCTCACCTGCCACAGCACTGCTGCCCATATCACTCAAAACCTCAGCCTCAATCACTTGCTTGTCTTTCCCTTTGGATGCTTCAGCATCTTTCTTCTGCCGCTTGCTAGAGGATGCTGCATGCTCTGAGCTCTCAGAGTCAGATGGTGGAGGTGGCAGCAATGCTTTCATGTGCTTGCTGGCCTTCTGGGGCATGACATCTCTCAAGGCCTGGTCAGCTGACCCTTCCTCATTGCCAAGAAAGCCTTTGGCCTTGACTTTCATCCAATTGCACACCTCCATCTTGCCCACCTGCTCTGCAGCCACCTCATGCCTCTGCTCTGTAGCACTGTAGTCCACATTCTTGGCCAGGGCAAATTGCCATTCATCATCATCCAGAGGATCTTTTTGGACAAGAATGGTGCCCTTCTTGACCTGAAATCAAATGTGACCTGAAGTGAAATTTCCTTGCCAACATTCATCGCAAGCACAGATATAAATTCTGAGGAGGTGGCTCTGCGAAGTGTCTCTTGCAAGCCATATCTGTGCAATATGGTGGCAAAGGGCACCCATTCCAAGGATGACCTGTGGCCTACATGCAGGTGGAATCCATGAACTGTTGTCTCAAAGCCTCAAGCAAGAAAAACAGCTGCCTGAGGTCTGCTGCAAGGAGAGGACCTCCTTCTGCCAGGCTTGAGAATTCTTAAGCTCCCCTTTGGTTTGAAGGAACACCTTCAAAAGCTGCTTCTTGTGTTGGTCACTGTTTTTGCCTTTGCAGACAGTATTCCAAACTTCCTCCACTTTGGGGTCCTTGGTGGAGCCCCTGGCCCTTTCAAATTTCTTCCAGAGCGCTTCTCTCTGGTTCCTGGTAAGTGTGCCCAGGAAAGAGTTGAGGTCCTGAGTCTTTGACCTCTGGAACAACTCCATCTTTTCCTCCAAAGACATGGGCTCCTCAGGCTCTGGGTTGGCTGCAGGCCTCTTGTAAGGTGCAGCTGCCGGCTTTTTCAAGATTGTGATTTTCACCATGGCCCTTTCACAGGTCCAATCAGAAACCTTCTCAGGCCCTTTCACAGGTCCAATCAGAAACCTTGTCAGGTCCCAGACTCAAAAAGAATCAGCAAAAGCCTTTCTGCAGTTTGGCTTGTGAGCCAAAGTGGCAGGGTTGCAATCTGAGTCTTGCTGGCATCAACCTCACAAAAAAAATTGAGACCACTCCAAAAAGCATAAGTCATGTGACATCATATGATGTCATATGATGGTGGGGTGGTGTCATATGACATGTTTTTGTGTCATATGACATGTTTTTGTGTCATATGACATTTTTCTATGTCATATGACATCATGTGACTCCATATGACTTCACCACAGTTTAGGCCACAATGGCCCAGAAATGCAAGACAGTGGACACACACACACTTTTTTTGTCTCCAGCCCTCTTCCTCTCCAAGAGCCCTTTTCCAAGGCCCATGAACCCATGTGCAGGGCCAACTGTTTCTCAAGGAGCCCTTTGGCAAGGCCCACAAGGTGGACCAAAAACTGCCCAAGAGCCCTTTGGCAGGGCCCATTAGCTGACCCAGAATGTCCCAGGAGCCCTTTGGCAGGGCCCAAAAGCTGAACCAAAAAGGCTGCAGAGCAAAGACAACCACCTTCAGCAATGCACACAACCTTCAACAGAACAAAGCAAACAACAACCACCTTCAACAAGGGCAGCATTTTTTCCATCCATCGGCCTTGCTCACAGGGCCCTTTTGCAGGTCCCACAGGTGAAGGGAGGTCTCATGGAGCTGGGCCCGTTCTCAGGGCACCTTTTTCTTCTTTTTTCCCCTTCTCTTCACCTCCTCCCAGTCATCACCAGAAGCATCTGGTTCTTCCTTGCACTGGGTCTGGTGGCCTGGCAGCACCACCCAAGTGCAATGGCAATGGAAAAAAAGAAACACTTGGCAGGCCTGAGCTGGATGCAAGCCCACTTCCTGCCAAGAGGCCATGGGGTGGAACCAAAAGAAAATGCAGAAACATTAAGCCAGTCCTTTGGGCTCTGCATCTTGAGGCTGTGCCCTTGCCTTGGCCACTGCACCTGGCAAAGTCTAGGCTTTGAGTTTCCTCCATCAAGACTGCAGGCCTTTGGCTGGAGTCTGCTTGCTGTCTGGCCATGCCATTGCAAGCCACAAAGTTTAAAGGTATGGCCTTTTCCTCTAGTTCCAGCTGCTGCCTCTGGCTGTGGCTCCTTGGGCTTAGAGCCTGGTGAGCAGGTCCATGGATGGACAAATCTCTTGGGTAAAAATCTGTCCTTTGGGAGGCTTTGCTGAATGAGGTCGAGGTGGGGCTGCTTGTGAGGCTGCTCCTGCAGAAATCATTGGAGTCACAAATTCAAAAGCAAAACAGAGTGTCCTGCTTGCCAGCCAAGCCAAGCTTGCTGCTGCTGGTAGTACTGTTGTTGCAGGAGCTGGTGGTTGTACTGCTGCTGGTAGTAGTACCACCATTCAGCAGCAGCTTGCTGTTCTTGTTCTGTTCTTTTTTTCTCTTCTTCTGCCCTTGCTTTCTCTTCATCTTCCCTTGACTTCCTTGCCAGGGCATTTCTCTCCAACCTCCTGAACCTTGACTCCCCCATGGAAGCCAGCCTCAGCACATCATCTGGGGCATCACAAGTCTTCTTCAAGAAGTTGTACTTTGCCTTCTCTTTGGCTGAGCCTGACCTCTTAGGCCATTTCTCTCTCCAGCCCCAGGTCTTCTCCCCTTTGTCTTGCCACCCACTCTTCTCTTGTTTCTCTTGCCACCAGCCCCAGTGGTGCCACCCAGCCTTCTCTTTGTCTCTCCCTTCTTCTTCTTCTTCTTCATCTGCCCAGCCACTCCAGCTCTTTTTTGTGGCTGCATCATCATCCCAACCATCACCCCAGTCAGGGGTTTCTGACTTAGAAGGCGATCTACTTTTTTTCATAGAAGACCTTTCTCAGGTCCTACAGGTTGAAGCCCTTTGCACAGGGCCTATAAGGCTTGTAGTGGCCCTTGGCAGGGGGCCTGAAAACCTTTCTCACCTATGCTTGAGCAAAAGGCTTGCAGAACAAAACAAGTACTAGCTACATGCTTGAGCAAGTGTGTTGTCTTTGTTGAGCATGCACTCCCATTGCACTACTGCACCTTTGTTCCTTTCCAGTGTAAAGCCATCCCAAAGCCCTTTTTCAAGGCCTTATTGCAGAGCCCTTTTGCAGGTCCCCTTTCAAGGCTTCTTGTATTTCAAGAGCAATGCATCCCTTGCATTCACAACCAGTTCCTTGGTTGCATTTTTCTCCTTGGCCTTTGGGAGCAGCATTTCTATCAGCTTCCTGTGGCTCTTGCTTGTTCTTGATGCCTGTGACAAGGTGACAGCAGCAATCAATCGCTTGGATGGTCCAGGCCCAGGAACATGCTGGATGTAACTCTGCTGCTTGCCACCCCCTATGGTGACTGATGATGTGTGGATAGGCATGCCAGCATCACCAGGGCCCATTGCCTTGCAAGAGCTGGGCTTCTTGAAAAGCTTGCTGGTTGCAGGCCTCTTGGTGGGTGGCTTGCCTGCAGCCACCTTCCAGTCACACTTCAAGACTGGAGGTGGGTCTTCTTTCTGAACTGCTGCTTCACAGCTGCCCATTTCTGATTCCACATCACCTTCTTCACCTGAAGACCCTGAAGATGGCAAGCTGTGAGCCAACATTGCAGGAAACCCCTCAGAGTCCAGGGTGACTTCAGAGAGATGAGGTCTCAAGGTTTTGGTGGGCTTGGTGGGCTGCTTTTGCTCAGTCTTCTTGTACAGCCTTGTCATTGTAGCTGCTTGTGCATTGTCTAGTTTATTGCAAAATCTCTGCCAGGCAGCTTCACTTGATGTAGCCCTCCTCCAATGGTTCATCAGAACTGTTAAGCAATCTGACACTGCCCCTGCCACCACATCTCTGGGCCCATCAAAGTGGGCAGCCAGAAGCTCTACCCCCCCAGGTGGAACAAAGGTCCTCCATGCTCTTCTTCAAGTACTTGTACTTGACCTCTGCAGTGGGGGAAACATCAAGCAAGGCCTCCAGCAACAAGTTCAGCTTGAAGAGGGCAGAAGGGCACTCAGATTGCCTTGCTTGTAAATGCCTGTATTGCTTCAAATCAAAGGACTGCTTCATCCCAATCCTTCTGATGTAGCCATCAAGCCTGTCAGTCAAGCCCTCCTGGTCCAAAGAAGGGAAAGGGTTTCTCTTGCATGGCTTTGAGTTGCCACCACCTTTCCTTTTCCTCACAGGTTTCATCAAAACCATTGCCAGGTCCCAGCTTCCTGCCAACTTCACAAGCCCTTTTTCAAGGCCTACCTTGAACAGCCCTTGTAGCAGGTCACAGCTTGAGCCTAACACTGGCCCTACAGCAAACAGCCAATGCTTTGTGTAAACAGGCAAACCAATCAACACCAACCTGCTTTTCAATTTCAGCTTGCCTTTTTCCAACTGTGGCAACTTCAAAGGGCCCTTTTGCAGGGCCCAAGCTGAGGCAGATTCAGCCCCTCTTCCATTGGTTCCAATCAGCTCTTTGGCTGGGTGGATCCCACCAAGAAAATCCCTTGCTAAGAAAGGAATCCCTCCAAGCCTTGCCACACCTGTAGCATGCGGGGCCCCACATTGCACTTGTGCCATCCAGCCTGGCTGCCCACACCCACCCATCACAGCTCCATGTCTGGCACTCCAAATAGCTGTTGTAAAACCATGTCCTTGGGCACCAGCAAATGAATGCACATGGATGTAGAATGTGCACTTTGAAAAGCAATTAATGCACTAACAGTGTCTGGGCTTGGTGACCAAGTGTCTCCCTGCCTGGGCACATGTCCAAATAGTCCATGAGAACAGCTGGTGTTGAGGTCATGGGGCTCTTTTGCAGAGCCCAAGTACACCAGAGGAGCTTTTTTGCAAAGCCCAAATTTACCAAAGGAGCTCTTTTGCAAAGCCCAAACTCCACTTTGAGCCAGCAGCGCTTACAAGCATGTGCACTAGTGAACTTCTACTTGCACCTACTACTCACACCAATTCCAGCAAAGTTGCTGCAAATTCTTATTGAAATTGGAGCAGAAACTTGCAAATTCTTATTGGTACATTTCAATAAGCCTTATTGGTCCATTCAATAAGCCTTATTGGTACAATTCAATAAAAAGTATGACCTTCAAACCAATAAAGTTATTGAAACATTTCAATAAACATCACATTTCAATAATGACAACCCAAACCAATAACCTTATTGAATCTTTTCAATAAGGCGTACTCTGGGTTGGTTCTGACTCCGGCCGTCCGCTCCGGCCGGGGCGCGGGAGATGGGAACGTTGACCTATGAATGACCTCACCCAGAGGTGAAAGAACCGAGCGGAACTCCAAGTGACCTTTTTCATGGGGCCTTCTACAACCTGGTCGCAGTTGTAGCAGAGTTTGAAGAAGACCCCAGAGGACCGCTTGAGGTTCGTATGAGGTATAACAAGCTTGCCAAGACTTTGCACTTCTTCTGTGGGGGAGGTCCACGTCCAAGTTGTACCAAATCGATTGATTCCAGGAATATTCTGGAGATAGTAAACACCAGAGAACTGACTAAAGCCGTTTATTCTGTTAGATCGTGATTGACGATGTACAGCGGTTTTTGTCCATGGACGATACTAGCCAATCAGTAAGGCAAGGGGCAAACGGTGACAATATTAACTCAACTCTGAAGCTCTTAGTGAACTCAACACGCCTGGCTCAGAAGCAACTGTTATTGCCATTGGTTGCTAGCTGTTCTGCTGTTATGTCCCCCAAGATCGCCTGGATGTTTCCCCAGAAATCTCAAGCGCTCCAGATTTTCCAGGACGAATGGCCGGAGCTGGTAACTCGCTGTTCGCAGAGTTCGGTTCTGTCCGTTCGGTGCTTCAATTGGTTGGCCCACACGGGCTTCGGTCAAAAGAGGTGTACTAGTAACACCGAAATCACTGGCCCTAAGGCCATGCAAAAGCTCTAATGTTTCATTGGGCCGTGTTGAGGCCCAATCCAAAGCGGCGCGAAGGGGTGGTTCATGCCCTGCCAGTGGAGTCGCAGCGGAGAAGCGATGTCCGTATAAATACTGTGTTGCTATACCTCTTACACACCTATACAAGTTCAAAGCACGAATGA
>CAXAMN010024029.1:735713-787762 GCA_963970005.1 Durusdinium trenchii | reverse complement strand
TACACACCTATACAAGTTCAAAGCACGAATGAGACTTCAAAGCTGTGGATTGCTGTGCGTGTGTAGAGGTTATGAGATTGATGCGCAGCAAGCTCCTTCCCGCGGCGTAGGACCTGAGCTCCACGAACTCAACAAAACATGACCAGGACACCATCACAACACGACCGGGACACCATCAAAACATGACCGGGACACCATCACAACATGACCGGGACACCTTCAAAACCTGACCGGGACACCATCAAAACAGGACCGGGACACCATCACAACATGACTGGGACACAATCAAAACATGATCGGGACACCATCACAACACAAAAGTGATGTCTAAAAGCTCCAACAGGTCCGTGGCAGGCCCAAATCGTCTCTCCAATGCTCCGTCCGGAAGTCCAGCTACCACGTCAAGGATGGTGACCCTTTCCTTTGCAGCCTTTGCAGAGAGGGCACAGATCGTAGACTTTCCTGTGCCGGGAGGCAGTCCAATCAAATAGTGGCCACGCGCTCGCAATTCTTGCACCAGCTCAGGTAACACTGCAGCCATGGTGCGATCCTTTGGAGGCTTGACATAAAGCGGGGTTGCATGAGATTCCTTGTGCGTCTCCTCAACCCGTGACTTTGCCGGCACTACAGTATCAAGAGTGATGCGCACGGGCTGATCATCAGGTGTGGTTGTTGTCCAGTGATTCACCACCGCTAAACAAGGCTTCACGAGCAATGGGAACGGTTTGCGGAGAAACTTCTTTGCCAGTTTTGCGAGAGAGTTCAAAGCTTGCGGGTTGATCACAATGGCGGACCTTCGTAGCCTCTCCAGATCACGCGCCATGATCTCAAACTCCATCTGGGCAGTCGGAAGACCCACTGACCGCAACCAGGCCCGTCCTGATGCAGTAGCATTGAGCCAAGATCGTGTCGCGCTGATGGAAATGGACAATTTGTGCCTTGTGAAAGCAACGTAGGCCCAGTTGGGATTGCAAGTGAATGGAGTAGCTTCGTCCTTCGAAGTCAAGAGAAGAGTGTAGTCGAACTCTTGTCCCTGTACCTCAGCGAAGGTAACGATCTGTGGGTCTGCTCCTCTCTGCTTGATCACGAGACTGGCTGCCATGAGCTTCTTGACAAGTGCCGCCTGACCTGTGTAGACACAAAGGATACCGATTTGCGGTTCATAGCGAGCGTCGGGGTGATTGAGTAGGAGCTCCTCCGTGCGTTTGATGGCCCAAATCGCCTCTTCTTCATTATCCCAGCTCGTGCCTGCTCGCCGTGGGATTGAATTACGGGCGCCGTCGGGTCACCGTCAGAGCTGGTGGGCGGATGGTGTCCCGGTCATGTTTTGATGGCGTCCGGGTCATGTGATGCTGGTGTCCCGGTCATGTTTTGATGGTGTCCCGATCATGTTTTGATTGTGACCCAGTCATGTTGTGATGGTGTCCCGGTCCTGTTTCGATGGTGTCCCGGTCATGTTTTGATGGTGTCCCGGTCATGTTGTGATGGTGTCCCGGGACAACCGGGACACCGTCACAACATGACTGGGACACAATCACAACATGACCGGGACACCATCACAAGGTGACCGGGACACCAACATGACATGACGGGAAAACCATCACAAGATGACCAGGACACCATCACAACATGACCGGGACACCGTCACATGACCCGGACACCGCCAAAACATGACCAGGACACCATCACAACAGGACCGGGACACCATCAAAACATGACCGGGACACCGTCACAACACGACCGGGACACCATCAAAACATGACCGGGACACCATCACAACATGACCGGGACACCATCAAAACATGACCGGGACACCATCAAAACAGGACCGGGACACCATCACAACATGACTGGGACACAATCAAAACATGACCGGGACACCATCACAACATGACCGCGCCACCATCACATGATCGGGACACCATCAAAACATGACCGGGACACCGTCACAACATGACTGGGACACAATCACAACATGACCGGGACACCATCACAAGGTGACCGGGACACCAACATGACATGACGGGAAAACCATCACAAGATGACCAGGACACCATCACAACATGCCCGGGACACCGTCACATGACCCGGACACCATCACAACATGACCGGGACACCTTCAAAACATGACCGGGTAGAAGGCGCTAGCGGAGTTGTGTCTGGCGAACGAAGTGAGTAGTTAGGCGGGAAAGGTACACGTAAACTCAGCACATGCTGGGGGAGGAGGTGCGTCGAGGGAAGGTTTTTTGAGGTTGTGTTGGAGGTGATTTTTGAGGGGTGGTGATGCAAGAAATGCCAAATGCATCATTTGCATCATCTGAATGGAAAGGTCTAGTTGGCACCTTACCAGGTATAGTACTTCAGGTTCCCTTTCCGTCAACCGGGCTGGCTTTCGTAACAGTTTTTGTGGAAAAAACAATCGCATACAATTGCTCTGAGTCAATAGTACGCCCCTCTACAAACCTTGGAACCTACACTGATGTGCTGTTCTCCGCCATCTCCATTCGGGTATGCATTAGCGTTATTTTCAGGAGATCCTCCACCAAAGACGCCCTGGAAGAAGGAACATGGACCAGTCTACCCATTGGCTGAAGCTGACAAGCACGACTTGCCAAACAGCTGTTTTCCCAGCGAAGCTTACGTCACCTGAGGTACTCGGTGCGGCAGTCCGGTATGCAGGAGTCGAAGAAATCCGTAGCAGTTGGAAGATGGAGGATGACCCACAACTTCTACGGACTATTCATAGACATGCCTGGAGGCGAAGGTCCTGGTATGGAATATGTACCTCCATTGACCCCTGACACCACCCCCACTGCAAACAATTATGCCACATGATGTCCCACATGTAGTGTCTAGGAGAGAACATCAGCATCCTGAGCCCTGATGCACGTTGATTGGGAGGAATGTCCCTTCAACATCCAGGAAACACTCCGGGGACCCGGGAGCCACTGTGCTCAGCTGTATACCAACTCCCACTAAATGGCTCACCCCAGCCATCAAACCACATCCAGCGCTTCACCATCCTCCACCGGCGCGGTGGAAGCGGCAGATGGTGCTGCAGAGCCAGATGCACCACCGCTGGGCGCATCCGCTGGAGGAGCGTCCTGGCTAAGGCGGAATACCGTGCTCCTTGAGGTGTTAATCAAAGATACACTCCCTGGAACTAACATGGAATGTGGAGAACGGCCCCGTAAGGAAGACCATGACATCCACTACAAACATATGGTAAACTCCACTTCCATGTTAGTTTTCGGGAGTGTATCAAAAGCGCATGATATTTGTTTATCCGTATCCCAGATATGTCCCAAATATTCCCAGATGCTATATCGCTTTTTCATCGTCCTTTCCAAGTTGTGGCCGAGATGGAGGGTTTTGGAACTGCCACAGCCCAGTCGCTGCCTATCCGCCACCACATCATGTCGTGTGAGTGTGCATGGAGAGACCAAATATGATCCCCTATGACCCGTCAATGCTTGCTACCCAAATCGGGGTTTCCCATGGGAGCTCCCATGATTCCGCAACAGCCTAAGTTGCCATGCGAGTCAATACCAGAATTGTTCCCATGAGCTGCGGTCATCAGTATCTCGACAATTCTGTCGATACAGTATCTTGGTATCAGTATATTGGTATTTCTTGGTCACCAGTATCAGTATCTTGGTATCTTGATAATGCCCCAAACCATCTGTCTTAATTTTGTCGACACATGCCTTTTTTCTTGGCGACTTTGATGGTTTTCGTCCAAGTCACTGCTCGACTATGATAGGAAAACTACCCCAAAAAAACTGTCACACAACCCCTTCGACACGAAGGTGATACGTAATCAGCTATGAAATTGTTTCATCATGCCCAAGATCCTGTGTACCAAGACCTATCTGTTCAGCAATGGATTCCACAACATGCCCAGTATGCCTTCCACCGCCGGAAAGTCCGAATCAGAACTAACACCCTAGGGCCCGGAGAGCCCTGGCCCAGCATGTTTGAACCACAGCTTCACATGTTTTTTGATACTGTCGCATTCAACATTCATGACACTGCCGCCCTTGACACAATCGAACAAGCACAGTCCCAACTTCTTAGCCTTTTTCCTAGTGATAGTGACACCGCGCCAATCTGGCTGAACCAAAGGTTGTACAGGGACTTGTCCTTCCATTCTATGTTTGCCCTTCTCCCAAAAGCCGTGATGTAGTCAGGAATCATGCAACTTTTCAGATACCCCGTTGTACTGGCGTCCGGGGTCAGTACCGGATAATTTCCAGGGACTGATGGGTTTTTAGCCAAAACCGGTGGATAAATTTGAAGGCCAGAGGGCCAACATAAGGCTCCCCCCCAAAAAAAGTACACAACCAGTGCAGATAGATAATCTTGAGAAGGCCTGAGGTTAGCAAGCTAGACGAATAGGATCGAGGAACCCCCCACCCAAAAGTAGATGCTAATCGACAAACGAGACAAAAAGAAACGATCCCAGGCCCAGGTTTTTTTCCAACGCTCTATGTGCTCTGTGGTGGTCTGCAAAACTAAGGATTGTTGCGGAAGTCTGCAACCCTTAGAAGGTTGGTTGTGGTTGCGGTTGAGGTTGGTCTGGAATCAATGGATCCAACCACTTGCAATAGAATGTTGATTGCATGGCCCGCAGTGCTGGTCGAACAGTACATTTTGGCCGGTATTTTGTGGACTTGACAGCCGCTCTGGACTTAGGAATGCCAGCGGGAGTTTATCAGGGTTACGATGCCCAGAGCGACAGGGAAGCAGCTTCTTTGTTGAACAGAACTTCTGCATTGAAATTGTTTTGTCCAGATGTCATTCATTAGTTCACAATTAAGCGTATCCCACAACTTGTCATTTGTATATCCCCCCAACCTTAGACCAAGGAAAATATCCAGGTTGTTTTTAGGACGCACATGTTTCACACATGTCCTTTTCACGTGCCCCACCACTATTTTTCAGACTCCTCATGTCGAAACACAGGGTCCCACTGAGAATGATCCAGAGCTGAAAGGTGCTGACCAAGAGTGCTTCCAGCTGTTGGAGCAGTTGAAAGCCCGCGGTGACTGATGCTTTGACGTTCCGTTGGCAAGTTTCGCTGACAATTTTTTGGTTCTCTGTGATCATGACGTCCATGGAGCTCGGAAAATCTAACGAGCGGAAATCTAACGAACGTCCAGCGAGCGATGTTCTATCTTTTCTTTCCTTTTCTACTCCCACTACCGAGTGGATAAAATTGGAGCGTTTATTCTGGATATTTTTGATGCACTGACCCCATTTTATCCACCCCAAAAAAGAATTATCCACTCCTTACTTGGGTTGATTTTTTTGGAGGACAGACCCCCTGGATAGGTTGCTGGCAGGCTGGCACACAGATAAAGTCCAGGCACTGACCCCTCCAATTTTATCCACTCACTACGGCCCCCTATTTTTCAGCTTGAACTCAGAAATCGCTGAGGTACGTTGTCATAAACGACATGCCAATACGGACATTACGACGCTTACCAGTCAATCAAACCGCAAGAAACACCCTGCCACATGGTGAAACATGACGAAATCACTTCGCCCGACCGACACAGCGACCTTGGATCCGCCCACCTCTGCTTCCTCCGGCCGCAGCACCGAGAAGAGGCCCCGCCTGAACCGCGGGGCGGGGGGTCAACGGCCCACCAGAGGAAGTTATACGTTGGACCTGACGGACAAAAGGGTTGGAACATGGAGAAAAAAAGAGCAGGTAGGTATAGTATAGTAGGTACAAGACTTACTTGTTGGGTTTGTCCGTTCTGACCTGTAACAGTCAGGTTTCACAAGCAAATGACTATTCTTGAACAAGGCCTGCGACTGAACCATCATCATCCACTGTTACAGGTATTAGATATTAGGAGTCATCCAAGCAATATCCGGATACCTTCGTTGCTGGCTTTGCCAGGAAACCACTGTATCAAAGGGTCGAAATTTACTACAAACAAATATTGAAAACAGGCGCTCTCCAATGAAAATTGTGTATAAGTCTAAGTAAAAAGAACATCAGCAAAAGCACCCTTGAACAAAAGAAATAGGAAGCCTAGCCTCCTGTAGACTTTCCCGGCATCCAACGGATTGCGGGCTGAATGTATACAATGAATACATCATCACTGAATCTATTGATCTGACTAACTTTTACTCAAGCCCACTTCCATCCACAGGCTCCGGCCGTTCCAAGTTCCTACTCTGCCCATCCTCGCCACGTCCTCCTCGCCGTCCTCCGTCGGCGATGGCACCGGTCCGCCTTCGCACACCCCGCGTCGACTTTGGAGCCGTCGACCTGGGGAAAGAGGAGCCACGGTTTTTCACAAGGAGAAGGCGGCCTTTCTGTAGAAAACTGACATGGATTCTCATGGATGATCGGGAGCTGTTCAGGGCATGAGTTATGGGCCGGCAAACACCTGAAACCACCGCCAGTTCACATTGAGGCTGTGGTGGGAGAGTGCCCAAAAAGCTCCTCACCAGCTTCTTCTTCGTGAGCTGAGACCGACTCGTGAACGCTTCCTAGGGCGACTTACGCCCGGTGATCAATGCCAATCCTTTGAATGCTTGCACAGAAAGACACCCGTGTAAATTCTCAAAATCAACCACAGAAAGCCTCTGACAACCATGCAGGCAACTACCAGGGCCCTACCATCATCAGTCTTTGTTCCTGTCTGCACATGGTCGACCAGTTCCTGCACTCGGACCTGTACATACCGAACGTGTGCGTGCAAGTGCTAGGTAGTACCGTTTGCTTTTGTTCGGGTCATGTCATGTCTCATGTTCTAAGGTATACGTACTTTTGAGGGTCCAGGTTGATATTTTTTAATAGATGCTCTCCGCATCAGAGCACTGCCAACCGCCATTCATACGTGAACATTTCAATCGATGTGCCAATTCCCGTGGGAAGCGGTAGTTTCCCTGCTATGGTGACCCGTATGTTTGTGGGTTCAATCATGGTGTTGAGCCAAAGTTGAACCAGAATTTCATGCACAGAATACTTCATCACCACTGGAGTAATACCTGTATGCAAGGAATCTATAGAGTCTACCAGGGGATGTGTGGTTTTCCTACATGAGCATGTGTTGGATGTGAACAGGGCGACGATCCATCCCGTCCTGTCAGCCGCCCTCTAGAAGTTGATTGAAGCCTCCTAGAGATAGGGACCGGGGTTGCACAGTTGACATCGAGGTTGAACAAAATCAACCGAGGTAGATGGAACATGGATGGGGTGCCTTCCGTCGGACGCCTTCAATCCACCAAAGTCCCCGCCGCGCCACGCGCCACGCATGTTCCTGGGCCCGACGAAGTAAATGGGACATCATGGGACATGGGCCCTGACCCTATTTAGAAAAAAACAACCACAACCTATAGTATGCATCTATGTAGTGCCTTCCCACTTGCCTTCCCATATTTTCTGGAGGTATTTACTCAGGTCGCCTTTTCAGGTTCCGGCTGCGAGTCGCGCATTTGCCACGGGACTCTTGGACCTTCACGGCTTCGGGCTTTTCACCCGACGGCGCTGGAAGCTCGGCCGGCGGAGCGAGCGACGCTGGCCTCGGGGTGGGAGTCACCGGTGGTGACAAGGCGCGAGTGCTGTCAGTTTTGTTCATTCTTATCATGAGAATTGTTTCCTTTTTCACTCTGTGAACGTAAGAATTTGGATATTACTGTGTGTTGTTGTCTGAGGATACCAATGTTTGAAAAGTCATGAACAGGTAACTTGCCTTGATTCCCTGAGTTGTATTGTCTGGGTCAAACCAGTGTTTCAAAAGTAATCAACAAATAACTTGCTAGGTGAATACTGTATATATATATATATATTTCAAAGCGATCGACTGGTAAGTTGCCTTGGTACCATAGACTAACAAGAGGTGGCTTGACCCTCATCCAAACAGAGGTGGTTTGCCCCTCATTGCTTGCCTTGAGGTGGCTTGCCCCTCATTACTTGCCTTGATTCCCAGTGGTGAACATATTTCAATAGTGATCGACAGGTACGGTAACTCCCCTTGATCCCATAGACTAACCAAAGCTGGTTTGCCCCTCATTCCAACGAGAGGTGGCTTGCCCCTCACATTCCATACATCAGAATTTGCAACTTGTTCCCACTAAATCCCACTAACTTAGCTTTTGAGTACTAAGAACTAATCAATCCTGTGTGGCCTTTTCAACAAGTGGTCTAAAAGTCACAAATGCACACTGGACCTGCTGAAAAAAAAAACAAATTTGAATACTCATTCGTTTTAATTTGGAATGAGTCACAGCACTATGTTTGCAACCCTGAGTGAATTTGTTGGAAACAAAACAAGTGAGCGTTGTTCAAAACCTGTCTTTGAAGCAACGTTTCATAAGGAGGTGCTTACGCACACGCTTGCGCTTTGCTTATGCGACTCACGTTTCAGCTTACGCGCCATGCAGGGAACATGAAGCGCTTACGCGGAGCTTACGCAAACAGATACGGATAACATGTCTTCACCACACCACAACATGAGCTTACGCACTTGACTTTTTTCATCTTTTTACTTGGCGCCAACATCAAAAATGGAAGCAAACACACGTGCAAATACATGGAGAAGTCAAGCTTACGCACTTTGCTTACGCAGGCGCTACAGCAAAAAAACCTACGCAACCTTACGCAATTCAGGTTTTTGCTTACGCACAGTCTCCTTATGAACATGTCCTTACTAAATATGAACACCTAGGTTTTGAACAATGCTCAAGTGGCTTGCCCTTGCAAAATCAGAGTGGCTTGCCCTCTGATTGAAAAAGGCTTCCTTCATAGCGGCTTGCCCATGTCCAGGGTGGTTGTCAGAATAAAAGGACTGCAAAGCAAGTGCCCTTACCAAAATATGTTCTTGATATTCTTTCAAGCGTTGATTCATAGAGGCTTGCCTTTGTATGAGGTTGCTTGCCCTCCAGTAGGAAAAGAGAGTTACTGGGGCGCACTTAAAAATGTCAAAATGTCATTCCAGCATTTAACAATAATTGCTGCTGGGACCGCAGCTCGGAAGTACTCAATGATGAATCAAAAAAAGTCAATAACTAACATTAAAACCCGAATAAAAATGTGGGTAAACCTGCGCGTAGGGTAAGGCAAAGAAGACCCTCATGCAGCCAAACCGGAGATCTGTCATGCAGCCAAACGGTCCTGTAGCCATAAAGTTCACTTCTGGTTGTTAAATGAAAAATCGGTCAGGCAGCCAGTCTTCACACCCCTCTCTCTCCTTTTGATAGAGGATCATCTCCCTGGAACTTAGAATTAATACTTTTCAAAAAGTGTCATACCTGCACTTGAGGAAATCATCTCAGTAGTGACAGGGCTTGGTATACCCTCCCTTAGTGAGGTCGGTAGCGCTACCGACTGCAGAAAGGGCTGCTTAAATCAATTCAAAAACCATGCACCATTGATTGAGAGCCATGGGCTTACTGAGGTCGGTAGCGCTACCGACCTCCCTAAGGGGGAGGTATGGCATGTCCTCCCCTTACTGCGCTGATTTCCTTAAGTGCAACTGCGTTTTGAAAATACATATTTCCTACTTCCCAATCAGGGTGACCAGCAAGAAAAAACATGTCATCATTCGGGGAGTCCAAACAGGGGTCAGAGACTTGATGTTCCAAATGTTCTAGGGAATCATATCCTTGCTTGGATGTGTAGACAGAGATTCCATGGCAGCACTGCTGCTGTAATTTTGTACGGATGGTATTCAAGAGCACATGATGGTTCCATGCCCCACAGAATCACAACGGGTCCTAAAGACAGAAAGCTGTGACTTCAGACATCACAGCCTTCTCCCCAACTCATAGGAAGTGAATGTTTGACTGCGTTAAGTGCTCAGGTTACAGTAATGCAAATGCCATTGCTGTGGCTGTGTAGTGCAACAGGAGGGTTAACAACACATTACTGTAATGAAACATATGCGTGGAAAAAAAATCAGGATTGGTGGCCCATTGAGCCACATATCAGATCATGATGGCACAGTAATTGATGGGCCTTTGAGCCACATATCAGATCATGATGGCGCAGCAGTTGTTGTTTTCTCAGTTTTGTGTTGCCAGTCTTTGCTGCACAAGGCGGAGCATCTTTGCCAATCTCCTTCTTGACCTTGCGTTCCCAGTCCCTTGTTGAGGAAAATCCTTCCAGTATTCCTCGGTTGCGCAAAGGCATAGGTGGTCGACGAAGTCCCTTTGCCTCAACTTGTTTTCATGTAGCCTTCAAGGGCCAACTCAATGTCCGTGCTGTCCTCCGTGCTGTCCTCGCCCTCAAAGACTCAAAGACCGTGTCCTTGTCTGGACTGACGGGCTCAACAGCAGCATCTTCCCGCTTGTCGGATGCAGCTCTTCAAGGGTCTGCTCTGCTGTTTGGGCTCGGTCGCCACCGGCGTCTTTGGCAGCTTGTCATCATCATTGTCCATGAAGGCGCCTTCCTATGGTGGCAAGGGCTGCCAGGTACTCCATGCCATCGATCTCTCTGCGTTCCAGTCGGCCGTTGATCTCTGCACATCGGCCCAGCAGAGCCTCTTGGTCGAGCTGTGCTTGCACCAGCGGCTGTTGCCCGCTGAACGATGATGTTTTTTCCGATGTCCCGATGTCTTCGCACTGGCCATCATGGTTTCCACAGCATTCATCCACCGAGTGCTGCCGAAAGATAGGAAAAACTGAGAGAACGCCCAAACACACAGTTTAATACAAAGAAATTAAGCAATTATATGCAATAGTGTACACCTATACTGTACTGTATAATTACAAACCAACCAACCAACCAACTCCCAATAGTATCTCTAAAAAGCTAAAGTTTTCCTCTTCTAGGAGTGGTCTTTCTTAGGATCAGATCCTCTTTCCAGACCTGCCCAACGCCCTGAGCCACCGAAAAAGTCGGTCCCATCACCAGACCTTTTTGCCCCACCGACTGGGTGGGACGGGCTTAAAACCTGTGTCCTATGACTGAAGGACTATCTTCTCCGCCAGGTCCGACACAGATCGTGTCACTTTGTAGGTATGGTTCAGTATAAGGTGTACCCCTATAGAAGTCCGTTCGATCGCCAGCCCCTCTGACCCAGGTCCAACCCCCAGGTCCTTGACCAACTCCCAAGAATGAGGTTCTTGACCTGTAGGGTACTTGGCAAATCTTAGGGCCCCCAGGTCCTTTTGGTATGTTTTCTTGACCTGTACATGTGTGTGTCATTTGTTGTCTCTATTGGTGTAAATCTGTATAGGTATCTGTAGGGCCCCCATGTTTTGTTGGAGGTACAAACAGGTCAACTGTTCCAGGTTCCGGCTGCGAGTCGCGCATTTGCCACGGGACTCTTGGACCTTCGAGGCTTCGGGCTTTTCACCCGACGGCGCTGGAAGCTCGGCCGCCGGCGGAGCGAGCGACGCTGGCCTCGGGGTGGGAGTCACCGGTGGTGACAGTGTGGTAGGCGTGGCAGGTGCACAGGCCGGGGGTTGGTGACGAACGCTAGCATGGGTTGAGAAATGCGAGGAGAGTGAGTCTACGAACAGCTTTGTTATGCTCCAGATATACCTGTGATCATAAACGGCTAAATGCATTTCTCCACACTTCCACTGTGTGTTGGAAGATAGGGAGAACTGGGTGAGTGCTCAAACACACAGCTTTAAGCTAAAAGTATCAATATTATCAATAGTACAAGTAATTATACACAGTATACCCAACCAACCACCTCAAAATAGTATCTCCAAAAAGCTAAAGCTTTCCTCTTCCAGGCGGTCTTTGGGAGGGTCAAACAATGTGATTCTTCGAAGTCACCTTTTCATCCCCTGGTTTGAGGTCACTTAAGCCTGGAAAAGGTCACTTATGAACTCCAAAAAGATGACCTGGAAGAAGCTGGAATGTGTCACTTGTGGTCTTGTGGTCTCGTTCAGAAACTTCACTTTGCATTTTCTTTTAAATTGCTTCCCAAGAATCAGGACTTGAAACAGGGTGGGGTATGCGGCACGCATGCTGAAATCCGAACCCAAGAGTGCGCATCGCTTGAAGCTTCGAACAGGTTGTTTTGGGTGGGCAACTCCAGCATCCCTTTTCAGAGGCCGGCTCATCAGGAAAAGAAAGCCAAGGAAGAAGGACCTTCTTGCGAGCGTGTAGTCCTATAACTTACTGTACTGTTATATATAAACATGGTCGTACAACAAGTTCAGCTTGGAAAAACATATGGAAAGTTGAATTTGGTTCAGAATTGAGCAAGTGTTCATTTGTTTGATAATCGAAACAAAAACATCGCCCAATGCTCCAAGCACCATCTGAGCAGGTACTTGGGGTGGTTTATCACATGCTTGGTCTAAGACCTTCTCACCCGGCCCTGGAACCCTAGCGATATAAGAAACCATAAGAACGTTGAACATCAATGTGTAAACAAGTCGTTTTTCTTGAAATGACAGAACAAACACAGTAACACAATCAACTCATCATAGCACGGCCTGGCAACCACCCCCTTTTTATGTGTCTTTGTAGGTCCATTTGACACCCGACCTTGGGCGCCCAGCGACGCTTCGAACTCCTTCAGAAGCGACTTGGGCGCCAGCTCGTTCGGCGGCTGGTCGAAGGGCCTTGGTGCACTTACTCTGGAGCCTTCAAGAGGTTTTTTCTGGGACATGCTTCTTCAGCGGGAAAAAGGACACCAAGTGGTTGTGGATCCAAAAC
Organism: Durusdinium trenchii; assembly: GCA_963970005.1. NCBI lineage: Eukaryota > Dinophyceae > Suessiales > Symbiodiniaceae > Durusdinium > Durusdinium trenchii. The sequence continues at coordinate 775,119 of CAXAMN010024029.1, read as the reverse complement.
GGAAGCCATTGGAGGATTTCTATCGGGGTCTTGGCATCTTGGTCTTATAAGCTATTTGTTGGGTGAGTATTGTGGCAGAACATATTTAAGCAACTCGGTGATTTGTCCGGGATTCATTGAAAAGAAGGGATCAATGGACCAATAGCTTTGGACAGCTGAGTCTGTACCATCAAATCTGCTTTCCAATCACTTCAAGCTAGATGGAGCTATGATGGTTCTGAGGTGGTTTTGCAAGAAGTTCACTGAGATTCATGTGTTTGTTTTCTCTTTGGGTCCCTCTACCCGATGCCGGCGAAGAACTTTGACATCTGCCAAGATACGCCTCTAAGGCTCTGTCAGGCTCATCTTCCAGCCTCAGGCACAGAAACACTACGAGAAGAAGAACAAGACTCAGACCATGGAATTCTCATTCAGCCGGAAGGGCACTTGGTGGTGCATTGAACATCTTGAACTGTGAAAGATCGGGCGTCATCCTGGATGGCGTCATGGTCATCCTGGCGTCATCAGTCTTCAAGGAGGTGGACCCTATAGAGTTCACCTTGGAACCCAATGTGCTCCAAGTAGTATTTTCATGTATTTTCTAAGGGTTCACCCTAGGGTTCCCTATAGGGCTCTGATTCCCTAGTGGGCCCTAGTGAACCCTAGGGCTCCGATTCCCTAAAGGGCTCCAAGTAGTATTGTCTAAGAAGGTGGTTTAGGGGTGGGTTTTCAGGTTCCAACTGTACCTTCTGAGGAGGTATATATACTTGGAGCCCCTTTGGGACAGATCTTCACTTTCACCCATTCGTCCTATCTTCCGATTGGCATGCTCCTTGTTCCAACAATTATCTCTCCTGAACAACCGTGCACCGCGTGCAAAGAAGCTGCAAGTTCCAGCGAGTCATGTAGATCTGAGCAAATGGAAATGGACCAGTCATGATATCAAACCCTAGGCCCTAGGCCTCCAAATAGCTTCTGAGAAGGTGGGACTGGGGGCCCGGGTGCGAGGGTTCAGTCATACCGAACCGCTTCGGAGGTATGACTCCTTCGTGCATCGGACCCCACTCGCCTCTGGTGGCTCATGCAACGTCCCAAACACGACCCAAACGTCTGTCAGAGGACTGCCGCCTCCATGGACCCCTCTGGCCTCCATGGACCCCAATGGTCCCAAGGTCCAAGCATTCTCAAGGGCCAAACACAATTGCTGTTGTGTTGATGTTCTTTGTCGAGCTGTGAGTCAAACACTTCAATCAGTCCACTTTCAAAAACACAATGAATGTCACCTCTTCTGCTAGGAATAATCAAGTCCGCTTGCACATTAAATGACGTGACACTCCTCATCCCCTTTCTGCTGCTCTAGATCCCCCCCGCCGCACCGGGCACGTCCCGCAAACAGTCCAATGGTTCGCACTGCAAGAGACTCTTCAACCACCACATCCTGATCGTCTTCGAGAAGCTCTATGTCGGACTCTTCGTGCCTTGGTACGTTGGTTGAAGGGAACCGTTGGTTGAAGGGAACCCGGAACCGGAGGTGGAAGAGACCCCGGCCACCCCACCGGACCCCGTCAAAGAAGAGTTGGTCTATTGAACAATAGCCCTTCAACTCCTCAATAGAAACTATCACTACCCACGGACACCGTCAAGCCGTCAAGCTTAGAGCTTCGACTGAGAGTCATTGCCAAATTCGACTGATATTGAGGACCCCCAGTTTCAGCGGAGTTCGAGAAGGACATGAATTCCTACAGAGGTTAAGTGAAGTGACCTGAACTTGGACCCTACAGAGGTACCTATATGATAGTCTATAGGGTTCTTCAACCTCTGCTGCTTCCTTCCAAAAAAAGAGATCAACCGACTTCATGGAGTCGAATCTCCTCTTTTTCGGTGGCCCTGGCAACCGCCCTGCAGGCCATGCCCTTCAAACAACATCCCAACAGAGGTTAAGTGACCATATTGTACAGTAGGACCCTACTGGCACTACTGGGGTACCTGGATAGTCTTTTTAGGATTCTTCCACCTCTGTGGGTCCCGGCTCTTCTGCTCTTCTCCAGTTGCCGAGAGTCTCTTCGACCAGGACATCCAGGTCCTCATCCTCCAGCTCCGAGAGACTCTTGCGGTCCGGCTCAGGCCTCGGTGTCGACGATCCGAACAACGGAGTGGACGGTATAGCGGCCGAGCGGAGGCCCCGGAGGCCCTACACTGCAAACCTTCATGCTCAGTATACAGGCCATATGCATATAAAAGGCCGGATGCCTGCCTCAGTGATTGATCGAAAAAGACACAGGCACCAGGTAGAACCACCGCAACCAAAGGCAAATCTCAAGATACATGTAAATGCATTTTTGTATTTATCTCGGGTGGTGCAAGATGTCTGCCTTCAACTACAGCAAGTTGGCCGACCGTCTAGCCAGTCATCACTTATGGTGGGTGACATTCCGCATCTCAAGCAGCAGAGGGTGCTTGTTACATGGGGACCGGGGTCAACAAAAATGATTCTGATGCAACCTAAACATCACAAATCACCTTCTGTTTGAGAAAAGTGGCCCGCAAACAACGCTACGTCTCAACAATCTGGGCAACATGATGCCAACTGCAGTGAATCTTGAACAAACAATGGATCCCGTTATCTAACAGTGGATTATAATTGGCCTTTAAAAAGGCCTGATCTTCCAACGTAACATCTACCAACTGATGGGGATGAACGTTGAACCATGATGAACCCAATGTCAATGAACATCAGCTCAATCCAAGCTTCTTCTGGGCCTCTTCAGCCATCTCCTCGTCAGAGCTTTGCCTTGGCTGCGCCGCTCGGCGTGTGATTCGTGCGCGCGCCTTTTCGGAAACCAACAACTGCTTGAACTTGGGAACATGATATCATACCGTACCATTCTCCCCGGGCCCGTTTTTGATAGTTGGGTTGCAGGCCAACTTCTCAATCATTTGTGACTTTTGCATACTGTTACTGTTGCTGGTTTTGGCTACACCCCAGGTTGGACCCCAAACCGCAAGGCTCATCAAATACCGTGTTTCGTGCCAGTGCTATTGGATTAAACTGGTATAGCAGGACTAGTTTGTGGCCCTTGCCTGAGGGTTTAACCGGTTGACCTTGAGTGTTTTAGTGAGAGATCCCTTCTAAAACAAAAGGACTACACCGCCATTATAAGGGTCTATAACAGAAAGGGTCCAGTTGAGTACGCCTGAGAATCGTCTTGCCCAACCTCACTTGAGTGGGCCAAGCGACCCACCATCGGGCAATATCTTCCGCGCGAAGCTCCGCGCGACGGTCATGCCCTCCTCTTCGGTGAACTCTGCTTCTGAGATGCTTGGCCTCGGCGAGCATCCCTGTGGACCAGTGCTCTGGTTTGTTGGCTGTGGGATGTTGGAAGGCAATGTCGACTGGCCAAAACTTGCATTACTTGTCACATTCTCAGAAGTTGAGGACACCAACTGGAAACAATTGAATTGTTTTGTAGTTGCAGGACACTCGTTAAATCTGCTATAACATCTCCATCTGCCCACCCTGCTCCACCCCACTGCTTCTCTTCTCAGCCCGGCTGCTTCTGCTTCTCGGCCGGCCATCCGCTCACATCGGACCTCGCGCTTCGTGAGCGAGACACACAGTCGACAGGACGAGTCCACCTGGTACCTTGGAGTCGACTCGGAGGGCCCCAGGAAAGTACCTGACACGACTCCCGGGCCCGGGTCAGACGTCCCATTTTTGCTCTTCGGTACTTACGACGTCGGGTTCAGGGATCAGGGATCAGTCTAGGGCGGGCGCGTCCGTTCCCTGCGTGTTACTTTTCGTTACGACTCCTTTCCGAGCACATCATGCCATGGCCCGTGGTGGCCTGCGTGGAAGACCCTCGTGGTCTCTGCGATGGATCCGATGGGCCCACCCGATGCCTCGATGCCTCCGGTCGATCCACATCCGAAGGACCAAAGGACCTGAAGGGCACAAACTGGCCACATTGCACCAGGCGTGAGCACATCCCCGTTGCAGCCCATGCAGGTGGCATCCAAATTCAAAGGAAGAAGGTTGAAAAAGAAGGTTGAAAAAGGGGTCCTATAGGCTGCTTCCGTTCGGGGTCACCAATGGTTATCTCCAGACTACTTAAACAGGTCTCCAGACAGGGCATCCCGACAGGAAGCGCTAAAAGGAAGAAGATTGGAGGGTTCCCCAACCCCAGACCCCCCTGGCACCACCCCGACCATGATCGAAATGGAGGTAGTTGGAGCCCTGCTTACCAAAAAGCTACACCCACGACCTTCGCAACCAAAAAAACATTGATCTGTTTGATTCCCTCAACGCCACGAGACCCGCCATTCAGAAGCCAACCTGTTCTCAACATGGCCAACCTGAAACCCAGTCAGTCCATGTCAGTCCCATCTTCACAAGCGGCTGATCCACACTTCCACGTTCGCTCCACCTCATTGTCCCAGGTCAAAGTGGTCGGGTGTGGGCGGCTCTTTCTGGGGGTCCAGTCCGTGGTGATGCTACGGAGTCTTAGGTGTGCTGGGTGATCTAGTGATCTATGAAACATCATGTAGAATTTGGGTGTATATTTGTAAAATGGTGAGCGGAGGATCAACAGCAACTTATACAGGCAACTGTCACAACTCAACCAACGGGGATCAAAGAACTCCGTCACGATCAAAAGCAAGCGGTGCGCTCACTTTTCCATTGCGCAACCGTCGGGGGCTCGGATGAGCCAGACTCAAGGGCCCTTGTGCCAAAATGGTCACATGAGAGGGCCGCCATCTCATATCATGATATGCATGTTCCAATGCATACAAATTCACACGCCCTCATGGCGGTGCGAAGATGGGACCATGCTGTCAGCGACACTGTTCAGTCACGCAGCTCTCGGCTGAATCCGTACTTCTCAGCAAGACCTTCAAAATCAGGCTTCTTCCATTTCACCTTTTCAAGGTACATGGCAAAGTCCACGGCCTTGGTAATCTTGGATGGCACTTTTCCACCAGTACCATACTTTGACAAAATGAACTGGAGGTACTGACGCATGTCTTCTCCTTTCTTCGAATTCGTGCGGGCCGTCATGATCATTTGATCATACGTGAGGCTTTCAGCCTTCACCTTATCCATACGACAGATGGTCTGTCCCCATTTCTCTACGGTGCTGATTCCTTCAGGCAAGGGAATCAAGGGATCAGTCACATTGGCCACTGGGAACAAGTTCACCTTTCCAGCTTCATATCCCTTTGGGCTCACAGCAAGGTGCTCCGGTGTCATGGTTGAACCGGTAGGCTCATTGGCATTCAAGAGCTCCCACGGATTCGAGGCCTGAGAGGTCTCATCGGCATCCATGCGTCGCTTTGCAGCATCAGTCATGGCGGACATGGAGGCATCCACGATGACCTGAGCTCCCACAACATTTGGTCGGAGGTCTGGACGAATCTTCACCCAGTCGTTCACACGCTGGAGCAACTGTGCACTTTGTCCGAAACGGACAGCTCGATGGAGAAGGCCGGCACACATGCTAAGATCCTGATCCGTCAGTGGTGACCGGATGTGATATTCTTCATCATCGGTCTTTGCTGCTTTCGACATGATCCTGCGGGACTGAATGGGCGACACTTCACGGTCGTGCGCTCCTTGGAGCAAAAAGGCTGTGCAAAATTCGGTTTAACCGATGCGGCACAAGAAAAATGAGAAAAACAACCAGGACGACTCCTCAGCAACGAACTGGTTCGAGGTGGCTGGCAATGGATGGTTTCTCAACCTAACTAACAAATTCTTAAGTTTCACCAAGCAAATGTTGGATTCACTTCACAACATGCATGCATGGGCCCTAGTGCTCATCTAGTTGACGTTTCTCTGCTTCTGCAGCTCTAGCCTTGGCTTTTTCTTTCTTACCTGACTCTACTCCGGTGTGGATGGTGTATTTCCAAGTGTCAACGAGTTTATAGAAAGGTCCTGTGTCGGCTCGTAGTTTAGTCAACACGTCTGCACACATGAAAATGTTACTAGTCCAAAAGACCATGATGTTCTGCAAGGACATGCTTTCCTTTGCGATGGCATAGTCGATCTGAAGTCTCTTCTCTACGCTAATAGTAGGAGAGCTACACGATTTTGTGACTGCATCGAAGAAACCCTTGCTATCAACAACGAGGCATGCTGTCTTTTCTGGGACTCGTTCTCGAAATGTTCGAGGCGATTGGCCTTCTAGGATCTCAGCAAGCAGGGATTGAATCCACTCAATCGCATCAAGTCCATTCTGACCGGACATGGTTTCTGCTGCTACTGAGGAACGAACTACTCGTCGTAACTTCTTAGAACTCCAATCTACTATCCATACAGGGGATTCCTTGTTCTTCATGATGTCTTTGGTCGTAAGACATAGGATATATCCACCTTGACTTTCACCGTTAGCTCTAGTACACCAGCCAGCATCAGCAATACACACGATGTGCCAATCTTTTACTGGAACGTGGCTAGGGAATTTCAAACAGATTTTTCTAGTTTTCATTTCCCTCACGGCTTTGTTGTACAAGTGGACGTGTTCAACTTTCCCCTTATCCTGAACCCCTTGAAGATACGAAGCCAGGAATGCCTGTTCCGGACGTGTCGAGTTCGACACCCAGGCTAACTGACCGGCGCAAGTTCTAAGGATAGAAGGATCTGTAAGGGACGTTGAAGCGTTTCCCAAAGTCTTCGTTTCAACATGTTCCAAATTCTCGATGTAATTTTCTTGTCCTACTTCAATTTCCATCGTATTTGGATTTTGTCGAATCTCTACTCCTGTATATCTTATTGTGAAAGTACGATAGTCACCGAACGGCAATTTCTTTCGGAGTCGGTCCAAGGCTTGGTCCATTTCCTTGCAACCTCCACCTAGTAGGTCATCTACGTGTACTCCACATATGCCTTTCAAAGTGTTATCGGACTTACTCCTCAACATAAACAAACATGGATCCAACTGGCTCTGGGTTAGCCCTGCTTCCTTAAGTTCCCTGGTCAGGCGGGAAAACCAAGCACGTGGTGCCTCAGCCAGGCCGTAGGCAGCCTTCTCAAGACGAAACAGGTCATCTGTACTCAAGTTCATCCATTGTTTGATTTCTGCTGGAGGTCGAAAGTAAATGTTTCTGCAAGATTCATCACCTGACAAAAACGCTGTTTTTATGTCGGCTCCCCATAGCTTCCACTTGGATGCTGAACAAATGGATAGAACAAGGTGCTTTGTTTCCTTACGCAAAGTTGGACTGTCTGTTGCTACCTTTCCTAGGTCCGGGTCCTGCCATCCTACCAAAACTAGACGTGCTTTTGGAGTTTTGGATGTGATATCAGGATCGGATGACTTTTTCCATACCAAGACCCACCTTGCTCTAATTATTCTTTCTGTAGGAATCCCTCTAGCCTTGCAAAGTGAAGTCACCTTATTGTCAATCCAGCTTTGCCATTCCTTTTGCATAGCTTGGAGAAACAGTTTCTTGTCGTGTGGATTGAGTTTGCGGAACTGGACTTCAACCCTTCTTTGCTTCGCCTTGGACTGCGGCGCAGCTTGCAAGCATTCTTCAAAAAGATTCCAGAGACACAGAGGATTCTCAGTGATGTCTTCGGGATGGACGTCAATGGAAAGTTCGAACACATGTTCTGCCTGTTGCAATCTGGCTGTTACCGCTAGTTCGTCTTCACCAGCTTCTGGAACGGGAACATCTATGCCAGATGGTTCGATCTCGTTCGATCGTGAGTCTACTTCAGGCATTACTTCATCGGTGTTATCGGGTCTATCGGATTCGGGCGGATTAGTGTCTGTCTCTGGTTCCAGGTGTGCAGGTACAGCACCTGGGTCAGGCATGAGCTCATCAAGCTCGTTGTGCATTTGAAAGCCTGACTGAGATCCCTCTTCTTCAAGAGGAACTGGCGGTTCGGTGGGTGCATAACTTGGAGATGAATCAATTTCAACAACCCTTCTACGTTTATCGGCTGGCTCAAGTCTATCCTCGGGGATCTCTTCAGGAGCAACAGCGGCAAATGGCTGCTGATTCAACTCTTGTTCATGCATACTGCCGAGAGGTGGAATCTCGCCTCGTGATCTCTTTTGCCAATATTCAGGGGAACGATAGAATCTACGTCTTATCTTATGTGGTCTACCCTCCGAATCAGGTCTGTCATCGATGGTCTCAGGATGAGGTTCGGCTTCTACATCTTCCTTGAGTTCGAAGTCCTCTGGACCAGGGATGTCCTTTGTGAGATCATGAAAACGAGCGACGCCCTCCGACAATGATTTACCTGCAGCTTCCGTTTCCGGTGCCAGCTGGCCTAATGCAAGTTCTCTTGCAAGCGCTCGAAACTCAGTTTCGTCTTCGGACATTGGACGGAGGCCTTCTGGTCGACATCTATAGAGATAGCCATTATAGCTTGTCCAAACTAGGCGTGGTATGGGACTATTTGATGAACTTTCTACCCCAATTACTTTGGCAGGTCCTAACCACTTACCATGTCTTGTGCTAAGCTGACCTCTTCCTGCTGCTCGAAACATGTATACAAGTTGACCTTGTACGTATGGTCCTCGCATGGGACGATGTCTATAGGCTACAGCTCTTCGCCAAACATCCTTCGCATGTTCTTCATGAAAGGCCTTGGCCGCTTCTTCACGAAGGCGAATCTTGGATGCAAACGATGGATCTGACAGGATTTGCGACTGGGCAGCAAAATTTCTTTGCTCATCCAAGTCGGCAAGCATTCCCACATGGCGTGAGTCCCTTCCCAAGAACCATTGTGCTGGGCTGAAACCATGCTTTCGAAGTTGTTCATTACGGGTTGTTGCACACATTTCTATTACCTCTTCTGGTGGACGGTCAGTGCCTGGCCAACAACGATTGGCCATGTTCCTGAGAATGCGATTGGCAATTTCAACTTGACCTAGCTGATAGTGTGCTTCGGCAGCCGCATGCAACAACTGAATGCCATGGTGTGTTAGGTACTCTTGGAAATCCTGGGAGAGATTAGTCTTGGCAGGGTCCATGAATATTATCTTAGGAGTGCCGTAGGGACGTGTCCACACCTTATGGAAAGCTACTGACAGCTGATTGGGACCGCGTTCAACGATGATCTGTTGTGCGAAACCTGTGGCCATATCAACACATGTCAACACGTTGAACTTGACTTCGGTCATTTTCCCATTACGTCCCTCTCTCTTGAGTTCTACTTGAACAAAATCAATACCCACTATGTCATTCGGGTTCTCTGCATGGGGGATTGCACTCTTACGATATGACGGTGGAGGCTTGAGTTCATTACAAATGGGACACTGGAAGTTCCGAATGCAGTCCACAATTTCTTGACTGGCTTGGCAACGGTTCGCGAGCCTCAACATTTGTTCTGTCGATGCATGACCTGTGTTCACATGCAATTTACGAACCAATGCGGACACTCGCAGCTGCTTGGGATTCAAACTTCGGCTGTTCGAATTTGGCTCGTCATGGTCTGGCAGTCTCTCTGATCGATCTTCTATCTCTTCTTCTAGTTGATCTTCTTCTTCATCTTGAGCTAAGATCTCTACTGCATCTGGACCCAAATGTCCATGGAGACTTTTGGCAAGACCATCGGCCATGACACGTGCAAACTTATTAGGATATGTCTCGGCCCAGGATGTCAGATTTCTACCTTTGTAGTTTCCTTCTAGATGATCATGACCATGCTTATGGTCGCACCGAAATGGGACAAGGTGCTGCATCAAAGACTCCTGAGTGCTGACAATCCGAGTTGGCTTCAAGACAGGGATGTTGGATTTGGGGCTACGGAGCCCGAGTGCACATTGGTCAATTCGGATTGACCAGGCTGGTCCAAGCACTAACTCCTGCCACATATCGGACGAGTGCGGATTCTCAGCATGTACATGACCTCCAAGGATGGTTTGGAGATGCCATGTTTCCGAAACACATTGCAGATGTCTTCTAGCTTGATGTCTCTTTTTCAATACTTCTTGTTTCCTAGACTCGGAAAATGCCATATTGAACCTCGACCAGGGACCCCAGCACTTACATGGGGGAGCAAACCAAATGTGATCAGGCTTTGTCAAGGCTACCAGGTATAGGAGATTTCGTCTATCCCTCAACCTACCAAGATCATGTCCATAATCTATCCCAATTTGGATTGCTGTTTTCTGGTTTCTCTTTTCGTACTGTTTGGACAAATTGGCTGTTCCTGTGAAAACTTCTATGAGTCCAACCTTGGAGTCAAGTTTACTAGCCTGGTTGCCCAACCAGTGGCGAAGTTCTGAAAGCACTTCCTGCCGATTGCTCTGCAGTCGCGACAAAGCCATGCGTACACCGACACGGCGTGCAGCTGTGATTGCGTCTTTCAGTTTCGTTTGGGTTTCTTTTGGAACATCCTGCAAGTCAAGATCTACCCAGTCAACCTCTTCATACAAAGTTTCGAGGGTGTTTGATTGCATGGTGTATTCCCAATCCCCTTCTATGTCATCATTACAACAACAATCACATTGGTGCGCTGATGGCGTCGGCTCTGCTGGTTCGACACGATCGGACTCACTGCCGGCACTCTCAGGTTCAGAGGGTGCTTGCTCGGATCGAAATGCAAAGATCGCAACCTGCATTGGGTTGACAGGTCTTCTGACCCGTCCGGCTGGACGAACGATCCATCCTGACATGAGCATGTTTCCACCTTTATCCATAGAGACTACATTCATATCAAGTGAAGTTCGTTCGGCTTCGGCAGGAATCCTTTCTAGTCTAGGTTTATATGCTACATAGGCATGCACCACCGGGTGTTCGGGACATGAAAACAATTGGGACAGCTCGGCACGAAAAGCACTGCAATCGACGTTTCCTCGTTTGGTATGTTTACACACAGTTTGAAACGCCCTCCGAGTATCACACGGGGTTGGCTCCATTTTTGGTGCACTTAAAACACTGTTTTTGTTCGTGTCCTGTCCTCTGAGTTCTTGGTGGTGCTCGAGATCAACGGAGATGGACTGGCGGTCCATCGCTTGGGCTTCATGCGGATTGGGCTCATTTGTATTCGAGTCGTTGAGGACTGTCTCCCACTCAGCAACCTGTGGCACCAGAGACAACAGCAGATGGCCATTTGCGGCCTGTTTCAGGGGTACATCTTGCATACCATGTTTTGGACTCGTGATGGTCATTCGGCCCAAGTCCAGTGTGGCCTGCATACCCTCCAACACCCTTCGTGACAGCAGGAATGGTGCGCTTCCAGGAACAACATATGTCGTGATATTCCCTTTCAACGAACCCAGCTGTACTGTCCACTTCAAACCAACAGCTGTTGTTTCGCTCTGACCATTAAAGCCACGAAGCTCAACTGTAGGCATTGTGACACGCACGGGTGGAGGAAAATTGCATTGTCTGAAAACCTGCTGATATCTCTGTGCTGTTTCCTCGCCAACAACGGATGTTGTACAACCAGTATCAATGATTGCAAAACCCGATGGAATTGAGGCCAGGAGAATTTCCAGTTCAGCAGCGGTGGACTCGGTCAGGGCATAGTTGAACTCGGTCAATGTCCTGTCAACAATCTCCACAGCTTCTGTCAGGTTGGCGTCCTCACGCCTCGGTGGTTTCTTCTTTGGGTCCTTTTGTGGTGACTTCTTGTCAAAGGACCTTTTCTCATAGCGTGGTGTTCTGGACGATGCAGCCTGAGTTCCCAGTGGAGCCTGGGACTGGCCGCCTTCGGTGGGTGGAATGGCCACCACCGGCATGTATGGTTGTCGTGCTCTTTTGATTTCCCTCACCTTCTTCTTTGACTCCTTGTAGGTGCGAAACTGTTTCTTGAATTCTTTCTTTGCTTTCTTCTGAATCTCATAGATCTCCTGCAGCTCTTCCTCAGAACCTGAACCCAGAGATGTTTCGCCACCCTCAACTTGGTAGGCCTCTTCACCAGACCCGGAGTCAGAAAGTGGGTCGACGGAGGTGGATGAAGCTTCAGCAACTTGTTCAACAGCATAGGCTTCGCGTCGTGGTCTCACCTGTCGACGATCGTCCAGCCGTGGTCGCCGGTCATCCAATCTCTCCTCATAGTCACTAGCACGCAAAATCTTCTCAATGTCAACAAATCGACTGGAGCCGCCTGTTGAACGAATGATGTGGCTGCGTTGCTCACGCGACAAACCAAACTTTCTCATGAACAAGTGTCCCAGAACTGACTGTGGAAAAATCGGCTTGGGCTTTGTATGCGACTGCTCCAATGTTCCAAGAAGACGTTGCATACGGAGATGATCTTTTCGCTGGTCACCTTTTTGAGTCCCAGTGGACTTCCCCTGAGAAGCCTTTGAGCTCGACTTCGCACTTCGGACTGATGGAGTGGATCCGGTCCGACGATGAGGATCAAGGGGAGGATCAAAAGGACCTGGAGGAGGTGCTGCTTTGGCCTTGGCTTCTGGCCGGACTTCATCTCCAGCTTCTTGTTCAGTTTCATCTGTTTGTTCATTGGGATCGTCTGGAGGTAGGGCATGTTCGTCCGACTCTTCCAGACTACTCGAATCTTCCTTTTTCTTTTCTTCTTCGACTGCGGACTTCGGTTGCTTCTTCGACAGCTGACGCTCCTGTGAGATGAGCGTTTCCAGGCGATGCAGACTTGTCTTGAACCGGGATGTGAAGGAAGTGGCTCCCTCATGTCCTTTCCGCTTCAACCCAAAAAGGAACTCATCTATGGCCTCGTGGAGCTCGGTCTCGGGCAAATAACGGTAATGCTGATCAAGCGTCCGAACAATTTGCAGCCAGCCTTGTTCACATCGAAGGTCAGCAATTGGAATGTTTTCGGTCGCTTTCCAAGCTTCGCCAGACAATCTTCCGAGGACTCGAGGACCGGCCAGGTGTTGTTGCTTGTCCTCAAGGGATGCAACACCAAGGATCAGCTTGCGTCTGAACTCACGATATCCGCTTGGCTTCCCATCGAAGTAGAGGTCTTTGAGAGTGTCTTTGTAGTCCATGGCTCAAACTGCCAACAACAAACAACAATGTTCCACAACCAACAACCAATGCTCAATGCTCAACAATCAACGTCAACTCAACCTTGCACCACTGCACAAGCAATGCACCTAGATGGCACGAGCTGCTCTGCGGTTTGCACCGCACCCGGGATCAGGCCGGGACCTCACAAAGCAATCCTGGAGCTTGGCAGCTCCGCTACCATGTAAAATGGTGAGCGGAGGATCAACAGCAACTTATAAAGGCAACTGTCACAACTCAACCAACGGGGATCAAAGAACTCCGTCACGATCAAAAGCAAGCGGTGCGCTCACTTTTCCATTGCGCAACCGTCGGGGGCTCGGATGAGCCAGACTCAAGGGCCCTTGTGCCAAAATGGTCACATGAGAGGGCCGCCATCTCATATCATGATATGCATGTTCCAATGCATACAAATTCACAATATTATATAGGTATAAAAAATCCTATTACCAAGGGCCCGTTTTGGAGGATGATGGTTACGTTGGAGGCCCTTGCATCTCTACAACTGTGATGTTCTTGTTGGACCGATCTGTTACAGGTTTACTAGGACAAACTGACCTGCTAAACTCTTGACCAAGTCCGAATGCTCCAAGTCTGAAGAGGCTTTGGTCAATGCCTGTCTGGGGAGGTTGAAGTCTACTGTCTTCGGATTCATCGCAGCTGCTTGGCCAATCAAAGGGCCACAATCTGAGTGAACATCGAGTCAGCTCCCAACTGCAGTGCTGGATCTTGATTCCAGGTTTTCCCCCCCCAAAAAAGTACTGTCACAGGATGGGTGGTCTGCCAACTGCACCACCCACCCAACTGCATGGTCTGCCGCAAGAAGTTGGTGTGTTTCAGTTGTGGGTATCATCATTTATGGTAAGTTTGGTCCATTCCTGACACTGTGAAACAAAAAGTAACTTCTCGATCCAAAGCTCAGGTCGCAAGCGACAGACATCAAGAAGGGAACGGTTGCACCCTGCAATCCGGCCTTTCCCACCGCAACATCTAGTCACCACAAATGATCCTGTTTGCGTTGTTTTTCCACATGATATGAGATGATCAACTGACCCTCGAACTGAGAATTGATCGAAACTAACCTTGTTGAACATGAATGACATGAACATACATTGTTGAAAGTTCACCTGTTCGTTCTCCGCACTTTTGTTCCATGTTCCACAGACATCTGCTCCAGAACCAGAAGCAAAGGAACACCACTGTGGCATGGGGTTCGCCATCAGCACTGCCCTCACCGGCCCGTTGGATGCATCCGGGCGACGGAGTGTCAGGCTCCGCACTACTCCTCGGGAGCTGTTGGGAGGATCTGGAGGAAGTGGAAGAACAATTAAAACACAGGTTATATCCACTAATCACTGCTATGATCTACTTCCACACAAAGCTGGTGATTATCTCGAACAAGAAGGTTTTGTACATGTTTGTACTATGTTCTACGTCCACGGAAAAATTATCAGGTGATGTCAGTTGATAGTCAGGTGATGTCAGTTGATATGTGTCCAACAAATCCCCTTACAACACCATCATGGGATTAACTCAAGGAAACAACAGTTTATGTCCAGCAACCACGAATCCACCCCGTTTGCGCTGGTGCCGCTAAAAAAAGAGGAAACAACATGCTATTCGACATGCCAACAATCAGGTGTTGGGACGTTGAACCTGACACACTAAAACTAACATGGACCGTTTTCATACCCACATGTAGATCTTGTGACACGGACAAATACACCTAAACCTGTGAGCAGTCCTTGGCCCTACCTGTTAGTCAAAGGGGGTGCCCACGAAAAGCAACAAAAACAATTACGCCGGCGTACGCGGGAAGTCTATGTATGTCCTCTTGGTTAAAAATTAGATTTATCAAACGCAAAGGACCGCGGCTATCGGTCAAATTTTTGCGATACAGGGCTCAGAATGCAAATTGAACCTCGTGAGCGGCCTATATTCTTTCCAGAAGAGAATATACAACACATGTCTCTCCTCACTTGAGCGAGCGATCTACAAATGATTCATGCTGCAAAATGGACTCCTTGATGTAAGTGGGCTTGGATTTGATTTAGGAATATTAAGACTTTTTGTTTCTTTTTGATATAATTTCAGTGTTGTTCGTTTTTCGTGGCAAGTGCAGTACTTTGTGGACCTTGAAATGCAGATATCGTGGCAGGCGCAATACCTTGCGGTCCTTGAACTGCAAATTTTGTGGCAGGCGCAGTGATTTGAGGACCTTGAAGTGCAGATTTCGTGGCAGGTGCAATACTTTGTGGACCTTGAAGTGCAGATTTCGTGGTAGGCGCAGTACTTTGTGGCCTTGAAGCGCAACTTTCGTGGCAGGCGCCGCACTTTGTGAACTCGGAAGTGCAGATAGAGAGAGAGAGAGATATAGTGAAAGAGAGAGAGAGAGAGAAATCGATAGATAGATAGATAGTTAGATAGATTAGAATAGAATAGATTAGAATAGAACAGGTTAGAGTAGCACAGATGAGAATAGAATAGAACAGAAAAGGAAAGATTAGAGTAGAATAGGACAGAAAGGATCGATAGATAGATCGATCACTGTATTTAGACAGGAGATAGATAGATAGATAGACAGATAGACGCGTAGGTAGATCCATATATGGACAAATGGATAGAACAGTGCGGAAAGAAGCTATGTTGAAAGCTGGTTGAAGTGGCCCTCAGCCTCCACCATTGTGGGTTTTGGGGAACTTCTCGGAGACGCTCAGCATGGAGAGCTAACGCCATCGGCTCCCGGCTATCCATGAATATTTATTTTGTTGTCCAACTCCTGTAGTCGTTGAAGGGCTTGACTCAAGCGGTTTGTCACATGCTGCTTGGCTTGCGCGTAAAGATGCGGCGCTTCCTCCGAGTGGCCTTCCAAAATGCACACTGCGTCCTGTGACATCAGACGCCTCAGGGCGTGCAGCTCGCTACCTCTGTGGCGCTGTCTGCTTGTCACAAGGCTGAAGCATCGGACTTGTTCGCCCATTCCATGAGAAACACGAGCAAAATGTGGCTTTTTCCCGCATGGACACAACCTGCTTCACGCACCAAAGCCTCTGCCACAGCTCTTTATCTTTGCTCCTCATCCAAGTTCTGCAAAGCTGCTGCGCTCAAGCCTACTTCTTGGAAAATGTTCCTAAAGTGCGCAGCTGGTTGCACCAAGAGTTGCTGCACCACCGTGGGCGGCAAAGGTTGCGCACCATCAGTACTTTCGTCAGCATCCCATCTTTTCAACCCATTAAAGCCAGAGAACCGTATTCGAACACCTCTCTGCGCGAAGACTGAAAGCACATGATGTACAGTACGTCTCCTTGGTCAAAACGAAGTGCTTCAGGCATCATACCAGATTGACGGCCAAAGTGGGCCAACCATCCTGGGACTGGGACAAGCAGCAGATGCGTCGCCCAGCGGACCAGAACTGCTTCGCGTCATCCAAGGTCTGCCTCAAAAAGGTGTCATCATAGGTTGAGCGGTAGTGGGCCACCAACTGCGGAGAATCGACTTCGGCCGCCCACATTGGACAATATCTAGCAGCATTCCCGCTTTGCTTCAAAGCAGTGAAGTCGCCGCAGATCCGGAATCCTTTAGTGTGGTCTCCTGGCCAACTACGCAGACCATGTTCCTGTGACTGGCCTGTGGGCCATGCTGCGTGTAAACAAGAGGGCCACTGCCAGATGTGGCTTTGCTTGATATATGCATACGCGCTGGCTCTTTGCACTGTGAACTGGGCGGAATGCCCGTTGAACATACTTCTCATCAGCCTTGTGAATGACATAGATGGCCCTCCAATCATCAATATAGGTCCAATTCTGGCAGAAACTCCAATGTCTTGTAAAAATAGGTCAACTTCAAAAAATATACCTTCCTGACATTCCGCCAGAGACCAGGCAAGCCACAGGTCTAGTGTGTCTCATACACACATTTTTGATGCAGAAGACGGCGCAAAAGCGCTCGGAAGTGAGATTTGTTCTGGGAAATCTGGACACTGTTGTGTGGCTTCAAACTAATCGAAGGCACATGGACTTTGTCCCGAACAAACTCGGACTATGGAAGGCGCAGGCGGCGCCAAACATCCGCCACATCGATGCTTTCGAGCCAGGCCTCCATGGATCTGATGCTGAAGATCTGACCGTTGCGAGCTTCCTCAAGCTCCCGAAGCACTCCATTACAGCGGCGGCGCCAGTTGTTTCTGATATTTCAGGTATTTCGTTGCAGCAACTGCACCTCGTCCAAGTGTGACTCCAAGCTGTTTAAGACTGCTTGATAAACAGCTAAAGCCTTGAAAACCTCTGTATAGCGTTGTCAAAACTAAGCGATGGTGGGCCTTATCATCCACCTTTGTGAACTCGGGAGTGCAGATAGAGAGATAGATAGATAAGAAAGAAAGAGAGAAAGACGGAAAGAAAGATAGATAGAATGGAATAGATAGACAGAAAGATAGATAGACAGATAGATGGATAGATAGACAGATAGATAGATAGACAGATAGATAGATAGATAGGCCAGCCAGGAGTTTATCTTACAATCAGAAAAAAGTGTGCTACTGCATGATTGTTGTGATTGATGGTGGAACAACCCTCCAAACATAGACTTAATTTTGGATGGCCTCATGTTTGTTTGCAAGTGACATCAAGCAAGAGCCACATAATACATTTTCGTTTGCTTGAGGTTGGTCCCTTCGAAGTTTACTAATCTTGTTTCTTACGCTGCTTGTTTCATTATTCAAAGCCCTCGTGTGGGAAAGCAGTGAACTGCTTTGAACATCTCTCGCGCAGACTGATTTCCTGAATCCTGAGGTTTTGAATGCTTTACTGGCCAATTCCTGCCAATGTCCGCTTCTCAGCCTTAGCTGCCAGTTGGTTTACCAAAGTTGACAGCAACTCTTAGGCACTGCAAAGAACCTTTTCATTTCTTGGGCTTATGTGCGCGCTAAAAGATTACAGATTCTGAAATATTGTGACTTGGATAGTAGCTCTCTCTGAGTTCCACCAACCTTGCACATTGCACTTTGGTTTGTCAATTTGTTGGCTGAGTTTGGTCATTGACTGACTGGCGCGTGGGTCTGGAAACTTCACATCAGTACATCAAACACTTGACATCTGACATCCAACAGACATCCCACCCACCACAACTTTAAAAAACATCAGAAATTCATCAGACATTCTGCATCTGACATCTTTGATACCGTCTAACATCTTTGACATCCACACCTGGATGGAAAACAAATCAGGAAAACTGAGTAGAACAATCCTCACATATTTTGGCACTGTAAAGTAAACAACCTGATCTAACCTTATGACAAAAAGCTGCCTGCTATGTCTGAAAAACCTTAAAACAATGTTTTTAGGAAAATAATAGGAACAAAATAGGAATAATAGGAACTGAAAATAGGAAGAAAAAACAGAAGGACACAAAGAGGATGAGTCTCAAAAATAGGAAAAGAAAAGAGGTGGATTTAGAAATAGGAAAGGAAAAAAGGAAAAGAATGGCAGCACTCTAGGACAGGAACATGAAATGGATACGAAGAGCAAATGACTGGAAGCAACGTACTGGAAGCAAATTTCCGTTCATTTTCCTATAAAAATTGATTACTTCATGTCATTTTCCTTTAAACCATCCGTTTATTTTCCTTTAAACAATTATTAACTCAATTATATTCTTTTTAAAAATATAGATTCCTCTAATTTTCCTTTAATAAATGATAAATTCCTTTCGTTTTCCTTCGAACATTAAAAAATTCCTTTAATTTTCCTTTTAAACAAATAAATTCATTTCATTTTCCTTGTAAAAATTCTAAATTCCGTTCATTTTCCTTTAAAAAATGATCCTTTCACTTTCTTTTCAAAAAAAAGATTATTTCCTTTCATTTCGTTTAAAAACTAATAATTTCCTTTACATGTATATTGTTTAATTTATTGTTTATAACCCTATTGTTTTCATATTTTTGGGGGGGTGCCTGAAAATAATACTATTTTTACCTATTTTTTGGTGTGCCTGAAAATCGTCCTATTTTTCCTAATTTTTCTTATTTTCCCCTAAAAAAAAATGAAAAAATAGGAATTGAACATATGGAAAAATAGGACGATTTTCGCCGCAACCCCCCCAAATAGCAAAAAAATAGGAATAAAAACAAGTTACATAGACAATGAAATGAATTTATTTTTTAAATGAAAATACATAAATTTAAAAATTACTTAATTGAACATGAAAGGAATTAATCATGTTTAAAGGAAAATGAAAGGAATTTATATGTTTAAAGTGAAATTAATGGAATTTAAAAGTCTTAAAAGGAAAAATGAAGGGAGTTTTAATTGTTTAAAGGAACATTAAAGGACATAATCAATGTTTCAAGGAAAATGAAAGGGCATAATTAGATCTAATCTAATCTAATCATTCCAATCGAATGCCGGCCTAACTGTGCATTGCCGCACTGCTATTAAATATCAAGTTTCATTCACTTGTGTCTGACCATGCGTCTGATCGGAATGAGCCACCTGCCTTCCGGTAAATCTGAAATATTCGATCCTATTTGTTTCCAATTTCACGGTTGTTCTTGTTGTCAGCCCTATTTTATTCCTATTTTGTGTTGTCAGCACTATTTTATTCCTATTTTGAGGTCCTATTTTATTCCTATTTTTCCTAAAAATAACTAGTTTTGAACACTCCAGAGATAGCAATAGCTTTTTTTCATAAATCTAACTCTAAGAGGTGAATTTTAGAGGTACAGTCTTATATCCCACATGACGTGTGGGTTGTTTCAGCTAACAGTTCAAATTAAAAAATGGCAGAGTTTAACATTGCAAGTTCCTAGACTAAATGCCTTCCTTTCCAGTCTTGCAGACAAAGCTAATGTGGGCTCAAATGTAATGGACAAGTTTAAGTACTGGCTTGTGAACATTATTTGCCAAAATCAATACATATATATATATGTTGCACTACATTATGGACAAGTAAAGACAGCTGCCAGTTGGAGAGTCAACACATGTTGCTGATGGTGGTGAATCAGCTGATAGTTGCTGAATAAAACCATTGAGAAACAGATATGTCCCACTCCAACTCTGAAGTTTCATGATGCTCCAGACTTGCCAGATTGACATCTCAAATTTTCACATTGAGTATACTTCGAGTGATCCCAACCCTGAAAGTTAATGTGATTGGCAAGGATTGACATAATGTTCTGACACTTGTTCCGGCATCAAATCTGGTTTGTGCTCCGACACATCTATCTATCATCGTGTTCTGACATCTTTGGTGGGGCAATTTGTTTTGTGTGATGTGCCTGTTTCTCAATTATGCCAGAAGATATGTACCACACATACAAAGACCCAAATGCTATGAAAGTATTGAATACCTTGGTGATGGCTTCTTTCCGTCCTCGCAGGGAACTGAGTTAACTGAAACCCAATGTCAGAGTGTGCCACAGAGGTTGGAATCTGTTGACATAATATTTCCAAGCTGGAAAGGTCTCCCTTAATCGTTTTGTTTCTTTCTTGGGGCTGCGTTAGGCTGCAGACGCGAACACCACTCTCCAACAAGCCACGGGCATCCTTCCGTGTCTTCAATCAACAGCATGTACATGGGATGAAATTAAGACGCTGGAAAAGAAGACACCGAACAAGAATGCAAAACATAATAGAAAGCAAGTCATTAGGAAACATACGGAAAGATCAATGTCTTCAAAGTTTTTGTCCAAAGCACGAGGCAAATCACATCTTCCTTGCAGCTCTTCTTCAACGTGTTTGCTATGAGGTTGCTAGAGCTCTCTCTCTCTATCTCTCTCTGAGAAGCTTTCTAGAAGCGTCCTTGGGAATCGTTTCACCTGTAGTAACAAGAAGCTTACTAGTTACTCTCTCTGACACATGCGAAAAGCCTTTGCCGAAAAAAGTCCACAAAAACATGTGCACAATGGGCGCAAATGGGTCTGCCCTGCCATGCATCTCTAAGTGGGTTTTAGATGTCTTCAACAGCACATGGAAAAGCATGCGCGGAGCGGAGATGTCTATTCAAAGTGCCAGCCTGTTGGAATGTACAGTGACATTCTGGGCATGCGATCGCCTGAGGCGGAGACGCGAGTCGTCGACGTTCGGAGGCGGAGTAAGTTCACAGGTCCAAAGTGCTGGGACATGGACACAGACATCGAGGTCTTCCTGGGCCATGGCTGTGCTCATGAGACGATCTCGTCTCTCAGGTGACACGCGCCACTTGATCCAAAACCGGCGGCGCCAACCTTCCTTTACTCAAAGAGGTTTGGAGAGGGGGGGGCAGTCTGCATTACTGCACACCTGTTCTCACTATAAAAGACTATTAAAGAATATAAAAGAATCCGCCCACTCGGGATCCGGTGGCCGGTGTCGTAGGCTTAGCACGAGTGGGGTACGGCCACTTTCAGCTTGGCAAGCATCTTTGAAACCACTTGTGGTCCTTGAACCCCTTTGGTATATGAAGACGCCAATGTCTTCTGTAGGTCTTCTCCTTTGAAGCACCAAGTTAATCTTGGGTTCAACACTTTGCACTGAAGACAGCAATGCAACAAGTGATGCATTTTTGGCAGGTCAGGGACGAGCTGACCTTCATAGTGAACACCCAACTGTCTGTGTAGTTGGCAAAGAGCAAAGGCCAGGTTGATAAAATTGGTAGCATTGTCCCCTGCAAAGGCAATATCATACTGGCACTCTCGCATGATCCGTTCCATAGCAACATTGACTTTGAGCAATGTTCATATTATTTGTGCGCCTCCAAGCTTTCATTCATGAAAGCAGTCCACAATCTGAGCATTGGCTCACCAAGCGCTGCCACTTGAGAAGCTCTGCCTTTCAGCTTTGGTGGGCCAACTTTTCTTTTGAAAAGTGTCAATTTGCGTATCCCTCTGTACCTGTACCTCTCCACTATATTGAGGTCCTTGTACGAAGACAATATGTGCTCCCAACATACCTTCAGATTTTCGGTTGGGGCCCCTGGCAACAAATGATAGCACAACAGAAACAAGACAGCTCCGTATTGAATCATGTCCAACCCAAATATTTGCAGTGCATGCGGTCATAGCTGCAATTCAATGCAGTGAGCCCCTCGATGGCACCAGAAAATAGCTAACACTTTGGCCTTTGTTCCCAAGCTTTCCATGCATGTGAAGACCATTGAAGGGAGAGCCAGGGAGCATGCAAGGTACAATTCTTCCATGAATTGGGTCCATCATCGCCAGTGCAAGCGCAGAGCCCACAAGGCCCAGATTTGAGATTGAAGTTTGGAAGAGCCAGCCTCTGACTCATAAATTCCAAATCACCTAGCAAAGACCAAGCAATGGCTTTAAAGCCAGCTGTCAATGGTGTCAAAGCCCTCTTGCCATCCAAGGACTTCGTTCAAAACCTTGGAATATTGAAGCATCAGACAGGTTTACTTTTACACAAGCTATTAGAGGTATATACATTCACAGGTGTGACCTAACAAGTGTTCAGACATGGTGACACAAACTATACCTTCACAAGTGTGACCTAGAAAGTGCGGCGCTAGGGAGGTGGCAAAGAAAAAGTGATACCAGTTGAGCGTAGAAGCTTCTTCCCGTGGCGGTCAGCATCAGGCCAAAGACCATTCCGGAGCCATGAAAGGCTCCAGCGCAACAGCTCATGGGGTTTGTCCGCTGTGCCACCATCTGTTTCGTCGGGTATGAACCGGGTGGGCAGCAATGCCTCTTTGGTCAAAGCTGATCTGCAAGCCATGGAACAAAAGCACCAAGCGTGGTCATTTGCCTGGCACACAGCTTTCCTATGCCTACCACTGGTCTCCCGTCACCGTGGATGGCAAGAGGCACCGTCTTCCCTGGAACAAATTCAACAGAACTCACAATAGGGTGGCCTTTAAAGGCCTGGTAATGCCTTTGTAGATCTAAGAAAGATGCAGAAGGATACTTGTGATACAGGTCAGCCAAGACCATGTGAGGTAGCATTGCAGTCTGCAGCTGCTGATTCCATGGAGACTTGGAAGGCAAGAAGAAAGAATATGGATCTTGGGAATTACCCTTCTTGCTTGTGAAAGCCAGCAGCTCTGGTTGCATGTTGTTGGGGAACCTTCCACCACTGCCCAAGCCAGACAACTTCATTAGGTCACTGGGAGGTGTGGCATCCACAGATGTCATATCATGGATTGCTGCTGCTGCCAAGCTGTGTGCCAGTTGGGGTGACATCTCACCCCATGCCCACTTCTCCACTAAAGAATCTGCAAACTTGCTTGTTGAAAGAGTTTGGGCATGATATTCATCTTCTTTAGCGATTCTCTGCCTCTGGCCACCAGCCCTTCTCTTGAGAGGTGGCTCACACATGGCTCAGACTCCAAACAGCACTGGAAGCGCACACATGGAGAACACTGTGCATGCATACAAGAGAAGGCAGTGTGACATGGCCAATTGCAGGCGCAAACATGAAGAACACTGTGCGTCCACAGAAGGGAAGGGAGTGTGACATGGGCAGTTGAAATTGCCTGAATGACTTTGGCTCTAGCCACAGGTTCTGCACAACATGCTGGTTGCATATGCTTTCTTCAGCCCACAACGGCACAAAAACAAAACTTCTGAAACCAAAAGCCAGCAAAGCTGCTGAACAAAGCATTGCCCAGAAACAAGGCGGCTTTTTTCAACCAGCAGTTTAGTGCTTTGGTCTGTGGTGCTTCAACTAGATGCAGGTGACCTCTACGCAAGCAGTTGACTTTGACAAGTTGCCTTCCGAGTGCTCTTGCAAACATATAGCAACAAAACAACAGTCAAATAAAGACACAATGATGCTATACTGTGGTTGTTCAAAGGGCCAGCTACAGCTTGTCTGTATTCCAAAGTTTCCACCAAAGCAGGTTAGCTTGCGAGGCTTTTTCTTTCCACCCTTCTGCTCAGGATCTGGCTTAGTGCTGGGCT
Source organism: Durusdinium trenchii (assembly GCA_963970005.1). Taxonomy (NCBI): domain Eukaryota; class Dinophyceae; order Suessiales; family Symbiodiniaceae; genus Durusdinium; species Durusdinium trenchii. Next base: position 751,301 of record CAXAMN010024029.1, on the reverse strand, counting down.
TCTTTGTGACTTTTGGCTTGCTCTTTGCTTTGCTCTTGGGATTGCTCTTTGCTTTGCCCTTTGTTTTTCCTTTGCCCTTTCCTTTTTCTGTTGTTTTCTTTATTGGGCTCCCTTTTCTGCACCTACACCTTCTTTTTCTTCTTCCTTTGTACTTGCTTCTCTACTCTCTGTGTCATCCTTGTCATTGGCCTTCCTCTTGGGAGCCATGGCTGGTGAAACTAGTTGAATTTGCTAAGCCCAAAAGTAAGGTTGATATTTTTATGGAAAAGGCTGATTTCATCTTGAAGTGATTTTGTGTGAACCTTTGTCTGCCTCTGTAATTCTTATCCATCAAGTGATATGATGTGTTGCTCTTGTTGGTGTTCACCATCAGCTTTTCTTTTAGAAGAACAGGTGATTCCGGCGCCTTCTCAATACATACATGGTTCCTGATGGAGAAGTCCGTGTCCTGGTTTGTCCGTGCCCTGGTTCCTTCTCAACTCACATATATTTCCGTGAGTTCAATCATCCCAACTACAGGTTGAAAATAAACATATCCCAAAACACCACCACAGCCCGGGCCCTTTCACCCCGCAGCCCCACACCAAGGTTGCCGCTGAAAGGGAAGCGTCGACTTGGCTTTTGGAGGCCTCGGTGGTGTGGTCGCATGTGGTAATGTGGTCGCTCAGGGCCATGTGTGCTTGATGAAGTACCATGTCGCATCTGGTCGTTCACTACCTGTCGACCCTCCAGTGGGTTCTCTCGAAAACAGGAAGAAAGTCAGAGCTTCCCGAACTTGCTAAGTTACTTGACCAGTGCAATATGTCGAATGGTATTCTATATACCTGGACCCTGAAAACAAAATCTAGAGAACATGGGATATATGACTTGTTTAAACAAAATAGGCACTTGCAGCCCCGAACCCGAGGTACGACTCTTCCGGTCGACTCCGTCCTCGAATCTCCCAGCGTCGTTTGAACCAGTGGGCGACTGGGCAGAAAACGACTGCGCCGGGCGCGTGCGACCGGAATCCGGCCCAACCAACCACGAGTCTCCCTACGAGTCCGTATTGAGACCGGATTAGAGGTGGAGGGTGGCGGATCCATCGCTCAGTGTCTGACCTGGTTTAACGAATCGGTCAGCGCCTCTATGAGGGCTACCTTTGAACATGATTGAACAAACCCTTTTCCGGGTGGCATCTGGATGAACATCTTTCAGCCGTCAGACGCGTCCATTGAAGGACTGTACTGTGGCAAAACTGCACAAAATGCTTCACACGGCCACGAATGAACTATTTAGTGGAGCATTCCTGTAATGTTTTATAATGTTTAAAATATCTGCCCACTTGTGCTTGGACGATTCGTGCTTTATCTCAGCAGTTACCTGCACTGCACCACAAGTGACATGAACAAACTCATTGGGACAATGACTAGTTATAAATGACTACATCTTCCTGGTCGTGGCGACTTGCACTACCCCCCACACCACTGAAGTTTCTGGGAGCACGACGACACAGTGCCCTCTTCTACTTCAGCCGTCAGCCTTAGCAGTGCGCAGGAGAGATGAAGAAACACAGGGTCCCTACTATTAGCGCTATTAGGGGGGTGCGCTCTTCAAAGTGTAATTTGATTTAATGTGTCGTTGTTCATGTAGTATGTTACCCTTGTGGACTAGGATGTCTGCTCAGTGCCAGGGTGGGGGCTCTGCAACTTGAGCAACAAAAACCCTAGCACAATTCCATTGTTGTATTGTTGTGTCCTTTCACATGTGCCACGTGCGGGATCACGGCACCCACCACCCAACCAACAACAACGGACAGTTCGACCGTCAAAGCCGTCAGAGCCGTCGATGAGCCGCAGTTGGATCAACATGCAGTTGGTTCGAGTCCAGCCTCTATGACTCCATGGGCTTTCTGTCAACCTGATTTCACCAAAACATATGTTCAAGCTGTTCAGATTCATGTCAGATGTATTCCAAACATCGTTTCAGAATGTTTCAGAATGTGTTCACCCCAAAAACACTCCATAAACCAAAAAGAACTGCAATCTCTCTGCCTCAGGCCTCCCCCCAGGGAAAAAGGACCAACAACAACTATCTGCCCCATCTGTGGCAATTTCTTGGGAGTCCCAGACGAACAGGTCTGGTCTCAAAATTCTGCCCGAGCCACCCCTGTTCGGAACCCGGATCGGCTTCCGGAGTGCCATTCTCGGAACTGCCAAGGTGCCGGTAGTGGCCGGAGGGTGTGACCACCTCGTGCACCTCATGGCACGGCGGCGGACCCATCGTGTGTTGGAAAGGTGGGCCCAAAGAGGATGAAAGCAAAGACCCCAAGCAGCCTCGGATATGGCAATGCTGTAATAGGGCCTAGGGTAGTTATTAAGTTCTTGGGTTTTAGCATATGTGACCAAAAAACACTATACGAACCTGTTGCCGGGCCGGGACGGCGCAAAACTGTGGAATCAGTGGCATGTGCCATGATGTGTTGTTTCCCAATCAAAGAAGCCAGTGATCATGAGTGGGGATGGTCCTTATGCACCACATTCCTTCAAAGAGTAGGGAGCTGAGCTATCTCCACTCAATACAGGGTCCTCATCTATTTTGGCCACTCCGCCGTGGGGGGGCCTCAATCACGAAATCGTGCCAAGGCTCAGCTGATGAACTATTGTGACCAAAACGTGTGTTTACTACACCGTGGGTGTAGAAACTACACCCACTAGACCTACTGCTTCTTTCAAAAGGAATCTCTCCAAAGCAAAATGATGCTTTTACTTGAACCACTTTTTAATTGTGAAAGTGCCTAAAGGGCCAAAAGGCACTCCGGCACTAGTTCAAAGCACCTCAACTCCGCCATGCTGTGCCCCATCAAGAAAAACCATGTGTCACCCACTGCCACCTGCTGAGAAAGTCGTGCCTCCGCTCTGCTCCCAGTTTGCAAAGAATGACAGAATGGACCGGTCCCTTGGTCTGGATCCGTCGTCATAGTCCACCATGACTTCCACCATCTCATCCTTTCAACTGGCAGAAGTCATGAACATGTGGTGTATTACACCCTCCACACATCACAAGGCACTTTGGGGTTCGAAGGTTTCACCCTTAAGGCATCTTAAGGCATATTAAGCCCATTTCCCGAAGCTTGAACCCTGTGTCGTGTGTTCGCACCTGTTGAACTCCGCATCGGACCAAAGCTCCCAAGCGGTGCCCGGCGCGAACACGAACGGTACTTCTCCCAACCCCCCATCTAAGAGGTGGTGGCTTCACAAAAGGTTAAACCTCCCAAAAGGTGTCCCCACCCCCGGGGCGAAGCTCGTTGTATCCCCAAACACCAGCTTCGCTTCGCCCGACGAAGCCCTCCGAAGCCCTCCGAGGCGAAAAACCTCCGAAGCCCTCCGAGGCGCCAGGTGTTGACCGCACTGCGGGCAGAACCGACCGAAGTCGCTGCGCTCGCAGCTGCGGCACCAGGCCTCTGCGGCACGTTCGGCCACGTTCCGAGCGCATGCGGGGCTAGCAGGAAAGGGAATTAAGGTCCAATGGCTAAGTGTGTCCGGTTAAAAGCAAAACAAAGGTACCAAGAGTCTCAAAGTACCTTGGAAAAGGAGACATGACCTGAACCAAACGGTGCTTGAACCGGTGCATTCCAGAACCGAAGATCAGTTAAGGGGAACAAGCACACCATTGGAACTGGAAACGCCTCCTTCAGAGTTGTTGGTCGCATGTGAACCGTCGGGGTTGCTGTGTGCATGTGTGTTCCTATCGCACAGGAGTCTGTCATTTGGGTAGCAGGTAGGAGGCTTTGGGTGCACATTCCCTCCCATGGAATTCAGAACTGGATGGAATGGTTGTATGTATTTGTTTTATGGAAATAAATCTGAGCGACCCCAGTGCCAAAGTTTGGAAGGCCTGGACCACCCCACACTCAGCAGGGTCGTTCGGTTGAAAACGGCGTGCGTTCCAGGTTCCAAGCTAAGCGATGCTGAACACGGTGAGCACGTCCAAACATGCAAGGAACAAGAACGGCGTCACAAACACTATTACCAATAATAAAGGTTAAGTGACCCTACAGGACCCTACTACCTTACCTATGGGATAGTCTATATAGGGTCCTTCAACCTCTGTTGGTATATATCACTCCCTGAAATCATCATGGAAGTGACATGCCGTGTCACCCGCGCACAACTTGTTCAAGTCCTTTAAACTTATGATTCCTTGTTGTGCTTGTGTGCTTGTGTACCATACAGCTTTCCTAACTAAGGTATATAACTAAGACCTCATGCTTCACGTGTGGTTTGATCCTCCTTATGTAAACAGTGATGCTGCTCTTGTGTCTGAGTCTTGTATCATGCGTGTCACCACAACAAAGACAAACATGGCATGGTTGGAACAGACTCGTTGCAACCCACACTTTTTGCAAACAAGGGAGTCACGTAAACGTTCTTGGCGTGCATTAAACTAGGAAGACCTCCCAGTTCGACCTGCTGGAAGAAAGGAAGTATAGACCTATCACATTCTGAGGTAGGGGCGCTCCCTGCTTGAATATACAAATAATACACAACCGTATGGAGACTGATTGACACGATGGCCTTCGCCACAGCCCATACCGCCGAAAAGAACTATGGCCAGATATGGTTTCCACGAGGCTCGACATGGCTAAAAACCACTCCGACCGCTATTCCACCGACAGACGTGGACAGATCGATGCTCCAGCCATGAAAGAAATCGCACACAATTTTCCATCACCAGAACTGCTCTTTGGACAACATCTCTTTTGGATCGATTCTGTAAGACTTGTCTCTAAAAACACAACATGAATCAACATGAATTGAAATACGGTCGACCTAGACTGTACCGAAGTCAAATATCTTCATGCAACTCGTCTGACAAGCACTATATATATAACACCCTGGACCCGACAACACGTCCATGTCGACCAAAATAGATCTGGACCCGACTTCAATGACTCTAGAAAATGGGGCATGACATGACCCTATCAAAGCAGGTACCACTGAGGCCCCATTATCTATAAGGTACTCACGAAGTCGGTCAACTCCGAAAAAATCACGGGGCGCCTTCCCTGCCAGCTCCTGACCTGCAAAAGGCACGTCGAGACGCTCCATCACAGAGATCAATCAGGTTGGTGCGAAGCGGAAGGCTGGATGAACTTATGGATGGGCAGCCCTCGACCCTCAACCCCCCCTTGACCTAAGGGGTTGTTAAGTATTTGAGAGCAAACAAAGAAGTGCACATATTGTCTTCTTGTTGTTATGAAGTCTGCAGGATGAGGTACTATGGACTATTCTTGATTATTTGATATTTGATTTGGATTCTGAAGTTGTTTTGCGAGACTGGGCCCGTTACGTCAAACATTAAATAGCTGGAGCTGGGTATCACTTGACTCTTGCCGTCTTAGCGTGGGCACCATCAACAACTGCCGCATATCCTCCAACAAAACAAACACAAATCAATGAAATAGCTCTTAGGAATGCTGCTTTAAATATGACATTTGACATTTGCACTTCAATTACTTACAACATTTGTTGACATCATTACTTGTCAAAGACCTTTTGTGGCAAGACTCCCAAGCATTCAGTCTGAACTGGGTCACTGGATCTTGCGAATCTCCCTACGATGCCAAACAAGCAGGGAGCTTCCACGAAACAATCAGGGTCATTGTTGGCTGTTGCCTGTTGGCTGGTACTTGCACGGCTATGTCCTACGTCATGTGTGGATGTCCCTCTCCATGCCATGGAACTGTGGAACGTGCCCAGGAAACCAAGCTGGTGTCTGTACATCCAACGTGCCAACATCTGCCACATCCTTCCTAGACCTCAATGTAGGTTAATATTCCAGTCCCATGGATGGTCTGGGTTCATATACATCAAGCTACATTGATCCATCCATGATCATCCATGTATATATGGAACATGAACCGAACACCCAAACCGGACACATCCGAACCACCCAAAGACTTTGTCCGAGCAGTCGAGATGTTCGACCAGCTTAATCGAGAGCTGGGTACTCGCTCGCCTGTACTCACTCGCTCAGGCTTTCGCACCTGGAAGGAACAAAGGACAGGAGAGAGTGGTCAGTTAGTCAGTTAGGCTAAATGGACTTGATCTATGAAAGGTTCAGGCTATCAGCGCTAAGATCTTGAGAACAAAGGTCAGTTTCAGCTGCTATGACCTCCATATACGTGCCAGATTCTTTAAACCGGGTTGGTCTCTAAACCCCATCAACCTGCGATAAGATTTTGTGGGTGGGCTGAATCACAAAGGTTTCATTCATCAAGTTTTATCCAAACCACAAAAGAAGGTACGGATGTTCAAGGCCATTGGACATGCTTGGTGTATGTTGGTGTCTGACGCTTCCTTCCGTCCTTCCTTCCGTCCGGAACGTCGGAACGGAACGTTGCTGGTTTATTGCGACCCTTCGTTTTGAACATGTACCTGGAGTCTCGGTATGTGCCTCAGAAAATCAGTACAAAGTGCTTGTTTTTTGGTTCAGGTCATGTCCCATGTTCTGGCGTAATTACTTTGGAGGGTCTAGGTAGACATCATTTGGCCGCATCTTCAACGCTATGTGAGAGAATATGAAACAGCGGTGGCCTTGATTCTTCTTTTGTAACCTTGATGAGTCTTTGCCGTCCTCAACGGCAAAGGCGCAGCTTTAAACGTAAAAAAACTGTTCACCACACGAAGTGCCAAGCGCCACGCGACACCCGAGAAGGTGACACGGTCACCTGGATTTGGGATCAAAACGTGGTGAACATCGGCCTCTGTTCCGGTGCAACGTCATCTATTTTTTGGGTGTGCAACTTCAACACGTCTGAAACATTGGTAACTATTAGAGCTGCCATGGATGCCAGGTTTGCAAACGCCGTTGATGTAGTTGGGATCTTGAAGAATGACAAAATGTAATCAAGAGTTGGGAAGTTCCGCAACACAACATGGCAACTCACACAGTCCCAAAAAAAACAATCAAACATTGAACACGTACTTTGTAGTGACTTGGTTTTGCGTTTCGAACAATGGTCTGCTTGCAGCTATGCACCGGGACCAATTCAAAACATGACAAATCAACCTGCAGGTTCAACGGGTTGACTCCTGGAAACATATCAGCAAGGCCCTTCTGACTCTGCTGAGGGTGCTACCGCTGATGCCACACCTGTCTGTGCGTGAAGGGTGGGGAAAAGATATAGCTGCCCATTGGGACGGTTGGTTGACAAACACGGCGTACATGGAACCACCAGTTGGCTGGACTTTTGTTTTACACATGACGATTTAACGGGTACTTGTTTCATGCTGTTTCCCTGGGCAATCTGTGGCCTATTCGGGAAGCTGAACACATCAAAAAACATGCCTAGACCTATGCACACCCTAGCATAGAAAAGGTACAAGCGCATTTCGCGGTTCCATCACATGGTGCGCCAGCCGGGCACCCTCTTCAGTTATATAGTTTGTTAGGGTTTTGGTACTTTTTTTGCGTGCCTGCGTGGCTTGTCGGGGAAAAAATGCCAGCGGCCACCTTACTGGAGCAGGATTGGGTTTTCCAAGAATGGCCTGGGCCAAGGCATTGTGTCATTTTTTCCTGATCGATTGCACCCAACAACCCTGTAGTGCACCATGTAACTGGTTGCCACCGGTGCCGTAACTGGTTGCCACCGGTGCCGCCGGCCCCGGGCTTACGCATCATTGGATGGTGCAGGAGTCCCGCAAGCGTGTCCCTAGCGGTCAAAGATCTCATTTTACTGAGCTTGCGTTTGATTATGCACAGTCACTGCTCAATGCTGCTTAATACCAGGAGAACAAAGTAGCAATGTTGAACACACAGAGCTACAGTGTGACAAGGCCGCTTGAAGGTATTGAACGGCAAAGGTTGAGTTAATGTGACATGGAGTTAAAGTTAAAGTAGTGCTTGAGTCACCACAAATGAGCTGAGCAGATATAAGGGCAAAAGTATGTATATAACATGTGTGTGTAGCTGGCGCCTGCACACGATGTCGAGGGGGGGGGCGCGCTATACAAGCGAAGCGTGCAAGCCGGAAATCTTTCGGCAGCCCCGCAGCAGCCATGTCACAGTCATCTCAAATCACAGTTTTTGCGGCAACGCGCTGAATTGGGCGGAGGTTATCGTCCGCATGGATCTGCATGGTCCGGACGGGGTCAGAGCAGTTGGGGTCTAAAGAAGCACTTGCAGCTGTGCAAGCGAACATGACACTCACATAGGAATATGGATAAATGCTGCGTATAATATAGATAGAGTCGGCTCCTACAAGCCTGAAACGGACAGAAAAAATCACATGCACAAAACAATACCGCATCTTTTGTTAATTTCTTTTGAATAATACAAGGGGACGATACTGGATTCGCATGCTGGTTGAGTTTGGAGGCGAGTCCCACTACCATGACTGGTGGCAAAGCACGCACCCACAATGGTCTGGAAAGCTTTCGTGAGCCAGGTTTAATGAAAGTACTTTGCAAGAGCCTGGCCAATCATGCCAAAGCACGCCCACTAACATTTAAGTATTTTCCTTGAGGCCGGTGTTTTTTTAAGTGCAGGGATGCCAAAGCCCCGTCGAGCAAGCGGTTGGACCTCAAGCCCTCTCACCAGAAGCCTGAACGCAGCACAGTACAGAACACATCTTAGACTGTGTGACCCTCTTGGAGGCACTCCGCTTTCGACACTTTGGGGCACTCTTGCTGATGCTGAAGCCGAGCCCTGCAGAATGTTACACCATTGCCCTGCAGGTGAGGAGGCAAACATCTTGCTCCAGGAGCAGCAAGCGGCAGCAAGCGCTTCCTTTGTAGGGTCAGTCCGACGTGTTCTTCAAATCCTATCCTAAAGGTGACTGCAGCACCCTCACACACCGCTTGGCGTTCAATCTGGAAGGACCACAATATATATATATATATACAATATGCTTCGATCAAACGCTGCATTGGTTGGAAGTGGGCCTCTAAGGAGCAACAGCAAACATCTGCTCCAGCTGAGCCAGCTTTTGTCTTCGCGTTCATCCCCACGGATCGGAACCGCGGCATGGAGGGGCGGTTCGGCAGGATGTTGGAAGAACGGCTTTGTTCGTTTTGAATCATATACCAGGACCCTCCGACCATCGGGGTGCCCTGTCTGGAAGCCGAGCGGCCCGGCCGGTAGTGTGGGGTAGTGAAGCGCCAGGACACCCCGATGGTCGGAGGGTCCTGGTAGTCTATGATTCTGACCCTGGAGATGCAACCAAAGCATCTTTGTTCGATTACAGCAACCAAATCCAAAGCTATTTAATCCTAGAGTCCAGTGTCCACTGAATGTACCCTGAATGTACCCAATGGTGATCAATTAATATATATATATATATATAATCAATTGTCCGATATTTTAGTGATTGGTTTCAAGATGTATCACATAGAAGAACAGCAAGGTCGAACCCTGCAAAGGAATCCACGTGCGGACCTCCGTGGTTCATCTTTTAACTGGTACTGGCTGGGGGGGTTTGATCTGGCGGTGTCATTCTTTTTGTTGGACAGAAAACGACATCGTGCCACACGTTTTGACTTGTGCTGCGGCTCCTTCAGCTCAAAACTTTGTTTGATGGGGCAACACCATCGCTGAGTAGACCAAAAAAAAATGGGTTCCCAAAGGCTGAAAACTGGGCGTCCAAATCATAGCATCATCCTTTTGGCACCACCCTCACTATAGTCATGATTTCTCACTAAGTGACCAACAAAGGTCTCAATAACAGGCCTTCTATAAGGATAAACAACATACATCTCCTCCAAAATCTGTGCTGAAACTCCGTCTAGAAGGCCTGAGCTGGGACCTGGCATCGTGAAAAACGGCCGACCACGGAAAAAAACAAAAAGGACACCAACAACGACCCGCTCGGCTCGTCCCGAGCCGCCTGCTTCCTTCCGTGCTTCCGGCGCTTCCTCCGCCTCCACGCGACGAGTCGGACGGACAGCGATTCGACCTGCCTCCAAGCGGTGGATGCTTCGTGTTCGGTGCTTCGTGTGTATTGTGTGAGCGTTCCATTTGTTTAATGGGTGGCCTTTTTCCAGTGTCAAAACAAGAACGACATGAATAGATTCGAGATAGACTTCTTATAGCAAGCAGGTGAGCCTGTGAATGACATTGTCAAAACAAGAACGACATGAATTAGATTCGATATAGACTTCTTATAGCAAGCAGGTTAGCCTGTGAATGACATTTGGGAGGTTCTTTTTCTTTGAAACATTTTGAAGCAAAACAAGAACGACATGGAGCGGGTTATGTGTTGTCTTTTGGAGCGCCTGGAGGTGTATGGCCTTTGTTTCATCCCTTTTTTCACAATCAGAAGGGCTTTAGCAACGTTCAACTGACTCTACTCAGGCATGCAGCATGCCACCAATGAGCTAATTGACACTTGGCCCGGGCATTTAAACACATGCAAAAACATCAGTTCATTGAAGCCCAGATCTGAAGAGGAAAAGAAATAAATATGAAAAAAGTACTGGGAACATAGTGGGAACTACTGGGAAACATGGAATCCCTGCTTCTGTTGGTGTAATACCAATGGATAAGACCCGCAAGTGGATGCTCCGCAAGGGAAGGTACCATGTACAACAGCTTTTCAATGAACACCATTCTTCAGGCCGGCCCACTCCTTTGCGGAGACCTGGCATGGAATGTAAGAGCAGGATTCGATCTGGTCAAGCAAACCACTTGGACTCACTAACATGGAAGTGATCGTAAAATACTGTCACAAGTAAAACTAGGCTTCCATGCAGTGACTGTCACCATTCCATGTGAACATGTTCTTCAAAGAACAAAATATGTCATACACGGCCGCAAGGCTAAGAAAGTCGTATTTTTCTACGTGCAGAATGGCGTCAGGAATTCAGGACTGGTTGTTTGAAGTTCCAGCAAAGTTGGAAAATAAGAACTTAACTGGAAGGACATGGGGTGAAACAATCTGTTGCATTGAAAAATGTGAAGCCTTGTGAACCAACCCGATGACAATCTCTTGACTAAGCACGAAGCTTGCTACATCTGTCAGTTCTGAGAGATTCTTCTCAACACCATCTCCTCGGTCCTATATTATGAACAAAAAACACTCTCAAGGAATTCAATCAAAGGGGAATCGTCAGCTGGAGGATGAGCTGGATCGCGGTGAGGGAGCTAGCGCTCGCCTCGCGCGGACGGCCCAGGGCCCATCGGACTCCCGCGGCTAAGGAGGCACGCATGGTCGACACCGGCCTGGAAGTCGATGGTCTGGAAGAGAAGGAATTGGGAGGGAATCAACTACTTGAAGGTGTGAGAAATCCCCCAAATTCACCAGATTCTGGGAAGATGTATAAGGGGAAAAAAGCTGAACATGTAGATCCAGCCAGTATAATTGGTAAGTATAGCCTAGTATAGCTTGGAAGATCTGTTGGGTCTATTATTAAGAGATAGAAGACTGGGATGAAGCGTCGGTGCAAGCCGAGCAGCAAGTGCCTGCGCCGAGCCCAAGCGCCTCCACCCGGGGATTCTGGAGGGCCAAACAGCTGCAGGTCGATGGTTCTTTTCACCACAAAAGCTGGAAGGATTCGGCAAATAGTTACTAACCGCTGGGTTTTTGGGGGATGGTCCAGTGATCATTCACTAACTTATATAATATAACAATTAACTACCAGAATCCGCTTGGGAAAGCAGTTGAAACATGTTCCAAATGAGTGGAAACATGTGGAAACCATGAGATAAAACTATTAGAGACAAGGAACCTGGAAAAAGAAAACTCAATGTGGAGCATGGTTGAAAGAGTCATCTCCCAAGCCAAACCAGCGGACCGTTGTGGAGCTGGTGCCAAAGCCCAGGCCGAGGCGGCTCCGCATCGGTCACAGGAGCGTCTTGGACCACCAAAACGTTTCTTGTTGGTCACCGATGGTCACCACCAAAACGTGAAGGAACTTAGTTGGTGAACGTGAAAAAAACGCAGAACTCATTGAAACTCAATCATTTGATCAGCTTCTGTAGCTGCAAAATGTCACTTCCAAGGGGTGTGGAGATTCCACTCGGAGTGGGGTGCAATGTGTCATGCAGCAACGTTGCACCTCTATGCCGAGTTGATAGTCCATTCCGTTTCCGTACCTTCTGTCTTATCCAACCTGCAAAGGCGTCTAATACATCGCAACAAGCAAGAACACTCACCAGCCACCATCTCCTGACACCCAAGTAAAACAACCATCAACCAAAGCCCATTGCAACCCTCCCCCTCCAGCTGTTCCTTCACTTCCTGTCACGCAACGGGCTTCGCACTTCGCCACCCTTCTTTCTCCACTGAACTTTCCGCGCCATCTCCGCCTTCCCCGCCTTTCGGCGCGTGCGGCTCGCTGCACCTGTGCCATCGCCGCGAACCGAAGGGCTGAAGGGGGAGGCTGTTGAGGCCCGGAGGAGAGGAGGAGAGGAGAAGGGCTCTGATTAAATCTAACAACCCTCACCTGGCAGGTGGGGCACCCGAAGCACTTTCCATGGGATTCGTTCCAGGGATGTGTGATGTGTCAGCTTCCGTGTGCCGGACAATTCGGAACACCTGACGAATGGATTCCAGCTATGGATTCAAACAGCGTCCACCAGCCTGTGCTTGACGCTGTCGGACGTCGGGACGTGTTTGTTTAGGTTACCTTCACCTCTCTGGAGGGCTGAGCGAGTTACCCAACCTCCAGTGCCAGTTGGCATGCATTTGGTCGAGAGTTGGGGTGGTTATCGAAAAAAACGAAGCCGTGAATAGACTTGTTTGATCTTGTTTATAAAATTTAACTGTACACTGAGTCAAGAAAAAGCAACCGCCAAAATTGCAAGAAAGGACATGGGAGAACAAAGTACAGAAAACACGCCGAGAATGGCCTTGCGTAACTTGGACCTTGCGGAACTTGGAGCTCTCTTGGCGCAAGGTCATGAACACCTCAGTGGCCACAGCTTTGCTTGTCCATCAACTGGTTGGGGCACACTATCTCATACTATGTCCAACAGGTATGTCGAACAGGTATGTCGAAAAAACAGTCACAAAAAACATCTATACAATCCAATCACTATCCATCAAGAATGGTTGGATAATGATCCAACACAGCCTGGTCGTCAGGAATGGCGAATCCCATGAGAACCCGATCTGTGAGCTGTGTCTAGCAGGACTATCTCAAGCAGTCCAAGCAACTGGGATCAATAAGAACCTGATGAGATATTCTTTTGATCTTGGCCAAGTAACCATGCTTTTCTGCCACATGGTACAAGTAGCATCACCACGGGCCACAGGACGTCTAAGTAATTGCCACAAGTTTCCCGAACCAGGAACATCCGCGACCCTTCCGACACCACCAGTGGCAATCCAGGCACTGGCACGAAGCCGACCTGGCAAAACCGCTGAGGCACGCTGGGCGTGTTCCGTGGGCTGATCAGGAGAGGTACAAATGCCTCCGGATTAGCCCAAAACAACCACATCAGGAACATGTAGGAAACTCTTCAGAACCATTCAGCAACCCTTCTCTAAACATGATCGGACTTATGCGTGTCCCGAAGTACGGGCGAGAAGGAAAGGAAGTCGCCTTACAAACACCTTGGAATTATACCATCGTCTACCCACTTGCTGGAGTTTTTGTGGTGGTCAATGATGTTACTACTTCGAGGGTTGGGACGGGTTGGGAGTTCCACCTGTCACAACACACTGGTCATGTCGAGTGTCGACAGTGTCGAAGTTCGCGCAAAACACACGTTCTGGTGAGTTCGCATGTTTGGGTTGGTGAGTCCAAGCCACGAATCGTGCTTGTTGTGTTTTGTATATGTTTCAAGGGCACAGTATGGCACACTAATATGTTCTTCCAACAAAACGTATAAAGACCAGGGGGTATAGGGCCCATGCAAACGCATTCTACGGACCCAAAAAAAAACGGACCCCACATGACGGACCAGACTGGGCGAAGAGTACGGATAGAAACATCCTGCACTGTACTCTTGTACTCTGCGTACTGGTCTTACTCTTCCTCTAGGAAAAAGAGATACTCACAAGACTCACGCGGAAACTTTGATGATCTTGTATATGTATTCAATAGTTTGTGCTTCCACTCAGGCAGAACAGGACGTTGCAGAAATACTCTTAGAGTTGGTTTGTTGAGCCTGCAGGCTCCCCAAAAAAGGGCCGCAAGAACCGGTGCAACTCAGGCGTTGCCCAGCTAGCGTTCCCTGCTTTCTACTCTCATCATTTGAAGGAAAAGAACTGACCAAACCTGCACTCTTCACGATCTTCACTTCCAAACCCTCCTGCATTGCCCAGCAACGACGCGCGCGTGCATCCCTCCGCCCCCCCTTCTGCCTTCGGCGCTGCGCGTTTCCGGTCGCTGCGGTCACCAAGCGGATGGCCTGGAGGGACAACACCGAACGGATGGCCAAGCGGATGTAGAGGAAACTCACCGGACCCTTGGGGCGACATGCAGCGAAACACTCCGAAACACAGAGAGGTATATTGGTGCCCTGCAAGGTGGCCCTGAAAAAAGATTGATGAAAACGCTTTGGACGCTTTGGACCTGTTCATTCTGATGATGTACCTGGCAGAGTTGAAGCCTTGAGATCCACATCCAAGACCGTCTCTTCCAGATCTGCATCTTTTTCGGTGCGCGCTCGCTCGCTGGAAAAAGGTGCGGAGTTTCACAGCGAATGCTTGAAGATACAGTTGCTGTGTGTCTTTAAGCAGCCTGCAGCTTGCCGAACTAGAATTCAATAGATTCGAACTAGGGGCTCTTTCAGGTACTGGCACTGATGCAGTGCCTGCTTCCTAGCCCGGGCCGACACTCCTGCGAGCTCATCGTTCTTGGAACGTCCAGACACCCAGACTGCAGAAGCAATGCACAAAAAAATATGCTCAACATTGGGTGCGCAGCACTCCTTCTACCATCATCTACCATGGTGATCCAAAACAAAATGGTTGAAACATGGTGAAACTGTAATGCCTACCTGCCTACCTGCACTATATGCCAAGAACGGCAAACACCATGTTCAAACAAGTTGACCCAAGTTCCTCAGAGATAGAACTTCCTGCAGCCTCCAATCAACGCAGCCCTTACTCTGCAAGCGCAACACCATTTGCGACAACTCCTGCCGGTACTTGTGTGCCTCTTTCAGGTCTCCAGCCTGCACGGTGACATCGCCAAGCATATGCAGTGTGACTGCAATGTCTGGGTGGTCACCGTCACCGTGCAAGGACCGCTGCATTCGTAAAGACTCTTTCAGGCAACGCAGGGCCTCTTTCCAGTCTCCAGTCTGAGCGGTCACATCGCCAAGCATGTGCAGAGTGAGTGCAATGTCTGGGTGGTCAATGTCACCATGCAGGGACTGCTTCATTCGCAAAGACTCTTTCAGGTAACGCAGGGCCTCTTTCAGGTCTCCATTCTGAGCGGTGACATTGCCAAGTTCCTGCAACGTGACTGCAATTCCTCGATGGTCTTCGTCTCCGTGCAAGGACTGCTTCATTCGCAAAGACTCTTTCAGGTACTGCAGGGCCTCCTTCGGGTCACCAGTCTGAGCGGTCACATTGCCAAGCGCATGCAAAGTGAATGCAATTCCTGGGTGGTCACCGTCACCATGGATGGACTGCTTCATGCGCAAAGACTCTTT
>CAXAMN010024029.1:715034-725517 GCA_963970005.1 Durusdinium trenchii | reverse complement strand
ACCAAGCAGGGACAAAGTGACTGCAATTCCTGCGTGGTCACCGTCACGGTGCAAGGACCGATCCATTCGCAAAGACTCTTTCAGGTACCGCAGGGCCTCTTTCAGGCTTCCACTCTGATGGGTCACCCGGCCAAGCACTTGCAAAGTGGCTGCCACTTCTCGGTGGTCGCCGTATCATTAAAAAAACCGCTTCATTTGCAAAGACTCTCTCAGATACTCCATGGCTTCCGCGTGATGCCCTTGACATCCGTTCACCTGACCGAGGTTGTGCAGGATGACGGCCAGTTCCGTGCTGTCGCCGGTCTGCCAAGCTGTCGCTTCAAGCAGTCGATGCTCGAGCTTTTGCAATTCCGCCAGATCAGCTCCACCGGGCATCGACTCCGGCACGTCTTCTGGTCCTGCACCCGGACCCCCACTGTCCTCTGTGATTGTCCCTGGGAACTGCCGCGGCTGAGAGGGCCGAGTCCCGCTCTGAGTCTGATCCGTCACGGAATACACTGATTCTGTCTCAAAAGGAGGATTCATGGGCGGGTGCAGGACAATGGACGAGGAACGTAGACCTGAAAGGCAGCTGGCAGCACCAAGGCAAAAAAGGTAGTAAGAAGTTAGCAGAGTGGCCCATCTAGGATATTTAAGAGACATGAATCTAATTGAATCTGAATCTAGAGGATAGCATTCGTTGACTTGTGTGTACTATGAATCTGGACAACTGGTCAACCACAAGCAAACCAAACTGCGCTGGACAGCCCAGTTGCCTGATACAAGTCTTCTTTGCAGGATCGGTTGCAGCAACTTCTCCACTTGCCGAGTAGCATGGATGAAGCTACAAGCAGCTTCTATATGAAGCTTTCGGGTGTCCAGGATTGCCTCATCCCTGACGGCTTCGTGCTCTGCTCTGACAACGATCTCGGCCAAAATGGCCAACAAATCCTCATTGGTGACTTCAGCACCCAAGAGTTGGTGTTGAGTGACTTCCAAGAGCTTCAGGATACCTTTGGCCATGTCTCGAACCTCCTTCATGAAATCCCACAGTTCCATTGCCTTGTCGATCGAGTCCTCCTCCACCTCTTCCTGCAGGTCTTCTGGAAGTTGCTCCAAGACCGCTTGCACTCGGATGTCAATGTCATGAAATGCTTTTCGGATTTGTTGGAATCTTTTCCAGAGCTGCTGGTCACATGCCTGATGGAGTGACCTGACAATGTGGGCAAACAATGGCTTTAACTACTCGACTTATTGTCGCATGCTCATGCAAAGTCACAGGGCCAACAGCAATATGGCATGAAATCTGAATTTTATGTGCGGACAATTTATATAGCGATCATGTACCAGCCACTTCAATGTGTTCTTTGTTCCCAATCCACACGAGTCACCGTCTATCCACTCGGTGAGTTGGGTAGGCATCATATCCCAAAAGCGGGGCAGCTTAACGTGGCTACGCCCTGCGCCTGCACACCCTGCAGAGCTGACTCAGCTGCTGAAGGGGCAGCCTTTCAACCATGTGGGAAGGCCACAGCACTTCGGTTGGAAGACCAAAGGAGCCAGCCATGGCGTCAAACAAAGTTCACTGGCTCAAAGATGGTAGAGACATGGCAATCTGTGGAGGACTTGTGTACTTGGACGTGTTTGAGACATGTCTTTACTTTACGCCAATCCTTATGTTTCTTGGGGCGCAAGTTATATATATTTTGAAAAAACTCAACTCACATGAGGCTACGGTAAGCATAGCAAAGCCACCAAGCAGTTTCCGACAAACACACAATATGCGTTCACCAACATCCAAGCTGCTGCACAAGCAAACAAAACAATGACAAACTGCGTTCCTCTGCCATGGTGAAACAAAAAACATCAACAACTATGTTTTCGACATTGTCCTCTATCATCTCTATCTGTATCTTGTTCTTCTGCCATCTTCAAAGTGAAAAGACAACGAAACCGTGCTTTTTCGGGGTGGAAGGCGACCTCCTCGCAGCCGAAGCAGCTTTCTCCCCGGTGGAGCCGTCCTTGGAGCCGTCCTGCACCGAGCTATGCGGAGATGGGGCCGTGCCCAGAGGCGTGAGTGCCCGTGAGGCATTTAGTTCGTCCCTGCTTGTGTGAGCAATGCAAAATGACAAACAGAAACATGACCCTCAAAGAAGAAAAGCCTCATGAAGCTTGTATTCCACTATTTAAAACATCGTTTTCCAGGAGGCACCTCTTGAAATGTGTGTTCCTCTTCATGTTCAAAAAACATATGGATCTATGATGATCTATGTGTTTCCTTCATCTTCAACAAAAAATAGTAACAGCCCCTGCCACGCCTTCGTTCCCAAACGCCCACCCACTGCGCTGTCCTCCCGTGCTCGCCGAGTCCGTCCACCTCCGAGGCTCCGCCCGGCGACCGCGGTCCGTCCGGACCGCCCGACCTCCGCTCCGGGCGATCGAACCGGGTGACCTGGGAGGCGAGATTGATGGTTCGATCGAGGCCTTTTCTGTCGGTGAAGAACATCCAACTGAGGCACGTACAAGTGAATTCAAGGCTGTACACTGTACAGTTCGTTTATTTTAACCTATAGCGAATGCATTGTCGTTATGGAGGACCAAACAACAAACACCCTCCAGGGATCCTCAATGTGGCCAACATCAACCCCAAGTCGACCATGATTTCTTTTATGCAGCATTTAACAACGTTCAATCACATGAGACCATGGACTCGATGGGCCTTTGCAATCAAAAAAACAACCATCGCCCTTCCTGGCACATGTCCCATACCAGCTCATCACCAGAAGTCATCCATTTCCTTTGAAGGTGACGCGTCCGGTGTGATGCTGCTGGAAGCAACATGTCTCGTTCTCATCTGCACGGTTTCCACATGGCTAGGGCTAGCGGGTGAGTTGCGGGTTCACCAATTCGTTGGACATCTTCATTCATCCTTCTATAGATTCTAGATGCAAAACCTCCATCATAGTTCACCCCACACCCTGTAGACTATCAAAGCTTCCACTACGCGATACCTGGGATGCTGACATCCCAAGAGGGTGAGTGATCGACTAGAAGATCCAAACGGATTCACATAGAAAGATATGACATCATAAAACACTTTGAACAAAACATGACAAATCTCAAAACAAACACGTCACAATGAAGGACCATTCAAAAACCATCTAAGATGTGAGCCCCATGGCCTCTCCAGTCATCCGTCAGGACGTCGCAAAGGATACCTGGGGTTCGCCGATTCGCTCTCACCCGAGGTGGACGGATGTCCTTCACCTCGCCCCGCCAAGAAGGTGAACCGCCTTGCTTTCCGACTCACTTGGAACATGCTCCGGCTTGGTGGTAACTGACCGGCAACTGAGGAGACCATAATATACACTGTATACACCCCATGTGATGACACTTCCAAGGCAAATTGAAGGGGTTTTGGAACAACGCATGCATGGCTACTGGATGAGTTGAGGATTAACCAAATCGCATGATACGCTGCTGGAGATCCATCACAGTACCCTTGGCCATCAAAACCTACATCTCAAGAGGGTGAGTGATCCACTATCAGACCCCAAACAGATTCCGCCAACTCTCAACAAACATGTTCAAGACAACAAAACAACGAAAGAAGCCTCTTCCACCCGTTAGGGAGGCACGCTACCACAAACATACAACATCGCAACATCACCACTGCACCCACTCCACAACCGACACCTATAAGCCACTGTGCTGTCCCCCCAAAACTTCCGCTTCGACTTCGCCACTCCCTCCCCCGGATGGCCCGCCTCTCCGATGATCCGGACGTCGCATTGGGGTCACCAATTGAGGTCGATCGCAGCCTCCGAGGTGACTTCGCGGCGGAGGTCCACCCGGTGACCGAGCCAAACACTCGAAAACGCACGGCTCTTCTCGACTTATTTGGAACATGACTCCCGACCTTCTGACGGACTGGCTGACTGGCTGGGGAGTATTTATACACCTCATCTGAGTGAGGCCCTCTGTAAGCAAAAATGAGGTGGTGTTGGTGGCCAAAGTTCTGCACACTGTATTCTTGTTGAACTATGTTGAACTCAAATGTTTGTTGACGTTAAGCATCTTTACAAGCAAGAACCACAATGAAACACAACGGACTACCCAAATGCCTCAGTTCCCCCCCTGTGCCATATATATCGCCGAGGGGCCAGGTCAAGCGGTGCATCACCGGTGGTGCCTTCGGCGCGGTGGGAAGAAGCTGCGAAGGGCTGAAAGAGCTGAGACTCGGTGGTGCAAGAAGTGAAGGACCTAAAACCATGAGCAGCATGGAATACTGAGTGGGCTTTGGTGGCCAAAGAGTTCTGTACACTCCAGTTGTTGAATTCACCCCTCTCGCATGAACGGTGTTTGGGCCCAACTCATGATATGAATCATCATGTACCCTAATGAAATTGCAGGATGGTGGTCGCAGCACTGATATTTGAAAACACAACTTTTGGCGCGATATAGCACCGAGACTATGTGTTCAACCAGGTGCAACTCCAAACAACAGTTGGTGTGTTTCAACATGCCGTTATACTGATATACAATACCTGTTTCATCGGAGAGGGGAGTGCTGCAGGGGAGGGAATGTTGACCACTCAACACGGAACAATACCGCAATACCTGATTTGCTCCAAACACAATGTTTCGTAGCCTAATATCCAGTGGCTTCAATCATCCCAGGCAAAGGTTTAATTTTTTTAAAACTATCTGAAAAATCACCACCCAAACATTGCCAGACTGGTTCCCAAGCAATTACAATCCTCCACCGCCGTATAGCCCAGGCACCTGGGCCCACTTCGGCCGCCGCCGCGGCCAGGCGGCCCATGGCGGCCTTCGGTGCGGAATGGGTCCCGAACGGCTGAAGAAGGAGAGCTGACACTCGGTGGTGACGTGCCACTCAAAAGCATGAACAGAATGGGGTTGAAGCATTTGCCGATTTGCCCAGTATGGGCTACCTGGAAGATCTACATCAAACGTCAATTTTCCCAAGTGACAACTTGTCAGTAAGTACAAAAGCATGACACTTTGCACCCGCAACCTTCAAAGATCTACGGAAATTTTCCTCAGGGCCATGTTCACGTGGCGGCCGTTCTGATGCTCTAAGTCGGTCTCATCTGCATGGTTTGCTAGGCCAATTTGAACGCATGGCTATGGGGTGAGTTTGAGAGTTCACCAACTCGTTTGACATGTGGACCTCCATCACACATCAAGGAGCGAAAACATCTAAGGAAACCTTTTCCATGTGCTATGGGGGACTAGAACTCACATAAAACATCACCAATCCACCCGGCACTGCGCCATACTTCCGCTTGACGTGACACGCCCCTCGCCAGTCGCATGGGTCACCTTCCTGAGGACTCTCACCGAGGGATCGGTGGATGTCGGTCATTCGCACACAAACACAAATCGATCGCCTTCTTTCCAACTCATGCCTGCTAGGCAAAATCATGGTGTACAATGGCAACTCTTGTTGACCCCTGTGTTTGGCAAATGGCAATGAGGTGATTTCACATCTGTTTTCAGTTTTCAACAAGAGTTAGCAAAAGTTAAGTTTATGTTGTATTGTGATTGCTCCTTCAGCGATATTTTCCTCAGGCACTAACATCTTCGGTACAAAATCTCGGCCGTGACAAGCGTGCAGGGACACACAGGTCTCTTGCGGCACTTGTCCAGCTTGTCTCAAAAAAAATCAACCCTCACTAACGAGCAAAGCTGCCTGGATGTAGTAGAGCTCCGCAGCCGGTGTCATGTTTCCAAGCCATCCGAATGCCTCTATCGAGTGGCCCACCCAGAGTCTGTTCTCCACGAAAGGCTCTTGAGGCAACATCACCCACTGTAGAGGTCGCTTGGAGGCGTCCATGATTTTTTTTTGCAAAGGCAGCTCCCTTTGCAATCAACTGTCTCCCGTCGTTATCGAAGCCACGGGACTGATGCCTTTCTTCTTCAAGTTGCACGGCCTCACGTACAAACTCTTCACCAACAAGCACTGCACGATCAAAGCTTGTGTGCCAGTCTGGTTCTTCTGGGCAATCATCATAGTACCAAACGGAGGTCGTGTCAATGCATAGAACAAATCGCACAGAGGCAGCTAGGCCACACGCATGCAATGCATTGAAAAGGTAGGCATCACGTCCCTTCAGAAAGCTTGTTCCAAAGGATTCGGCAGTATAAGCATAGAAGAGTGGAATGGCCAAATCTGCATTTCCTTTCAGCGTCTGCTTTACCAAGTCAATGGCTCTGGTTGGGAGCTTGGGCAAGCAAGGGGATGGGCTCATCGAACCCTCAAATCGCAGCGTGTAGTTGAGAACCAATCTGTGACCACTCTTCACATCCAGCACTTTGTGACACACGTCGGTGTAGAAGGCAACCCATGAGCAGCAACCATCCTTGTTGATATTTGCGACATCAAACATGGCTGATTTCTCCCATGATGTCTGCAGCCGAGAAAGTTGCAACCCGCCTCCTTCATGCTCGAATGGAAGAAAGAAGAGTAGACTGGCAAACATGTGGCTATGCTGCTGGGCATCCTTGTGCATGTTGAAGAAATCTCCTTTGTTGTAAAGAAGTAGCTTGTATAAATCAGCATGCACTCGAGTCGCCCCAGGAGCCAACTTGGCGCGAATCTCCTCGCACACCTGCTCCAACGGCCAAGGCCTGTCGGCATCCGTGACTTTGACTTGAGAAAACTCCTTGGACCTTCGTGCACTCGTGTCGATAACAGTGCGTTCGAGTGTCCCGACTTGAGACTGCTCTGCCATGCTGTAGAGATGCTGCACCACGTCCCGCTGGTAGGGTGCTGACACCACGATTGATTCACCACTGCCCGACTCAATCGAGAGATCGGGACAGGTATCAACAGTGCCTTCGACAAAAAATGGCGGAGCCCAAGTGTCTAGGACCGAAGTGAGCACGCCAGGTAGGGATGAGTCACTTCTTTCTTGCCGATATGCCATCGCAGGGTGCAAAAAGAAACAAGCGTTAAATATCTCGATACCTTCTCTGGAGCCGATGTGGAGGCGTGCGGAGTGGTTCAAGGAATAGACCAAATGCTAAGTTTGTTTGTGAGAGTGGATGATGAAATTTCACTGTACACTCAGTCAAGCAAAGCAAGAGCGAGAATTGCAAAACACGGAGCCATCCTTAAAATGGGAGAACAAAGAAAAGGAAACAAGGAAACACGCCAAGAACTGCCTTGCGTTCATGACCTTCCGGAAGTTGAAGCTCTTTTGGCGCAAAATGAACACCTCAGTGGCCACAGGTTGTGTTTGTCAATCAACTGGTGGGGCACACTATGTCATACTATTGTCCATTGGACCTTAACAGGTATGTCCAAAAGAAGAGTCACAAAAACGTTCTACAATCCAATCACGGCCATCCATCCACCAAGAACGGTTCGAGAAGGATCCGACAGCTTGGTCATCAGGATTGGAGAATCTGTGAGAACCCCATCTGCAGAGCTGCGTCTGTCACTATCTCAAGCAGTCCTGCAAGCAACTGGAATCAATAAGAACCTGATGACCTGAGTTATTCTTGTGATTTGGGCCAAGTAACCATGCTTTTCTGCCACATGGTACAAGTCCTATCACCACGCGCCACCGGACCTCCATTGATGGCCACAAGTTTCCCGAACCAGGAACATCCGCCACCCACCCGACACCAGTGGCAATCCAGGCACTGGCACGAAGCCGACCTGGCAAAACCGCTGAGGCACGCTGGGCGTGTTTCGAAGGCTAAGGAGAGGCATTTGCCTCCGGATTAGCCCAAAACAACCATATCAGGAACATGTAGGAAACAGTTCAAAACCCTGAAGCAACCCTGAACTATAATGTTCGGACTTCTGCGTGTCCCGAAGTACGGGCGAGAAGGAAAGGAAGTCGCCTGAAACACCCTGGAATTATACTTGGTCTTCATCCGTCAGGACGTCGCAGGGGAGACACCTGGGCTTCGCCGATTCGCTCTCACCGAGGTGGACGGATGTCCTTCACCTCGCCGCGGCCACGAAGGTGAACCGCCTTGCTTCGGGCTTGGTGGTGAACTGACCGGCAGCTGAGGAGACTATAGTATACACTACCTGGGATGGTTATCTCAGTATAGTTGAATGGTATTCAATTACTGGATAACTATTCCAGCTACTGTATACACTGTATACACCCCATGTGACGACACTTCCAAGGCCAATTCAGGTGGTCTTGGAACAACGCCATGGCTACTGGATGAGTTGAGGATTCACCAAAATTAGTGATTTGCTGCTGGAGATCCATCACTGTACCCTTGGGACATCAAAACCCTCAAGAGGGTGAGTGATCCACTAGAAGACCCCAAACAGATTCTGCCAACTCTCAACAAACATGTTCAAGACAACAAAACAACGAAAGAAGCCTCTTCCACCCGTTAGGGAGGCACGCTACCACAAACATACAACATCGCAACATCACCACTCCACCCACTCCACAACCGACACCTATAAGCCACATGAGCTGTCCCCCCAAAACTTCCGCTTCGACTTCGACCCCCCCACATCGCTTCTCGGACGTCGCATTGGCGCAGCCTCCGAGGTGACGTCGCGGATGTCCACCTGGTGACCGAGCCAAACACTCGAAAACGCACGGCTCTTCTCGACCCATTTGGAACATGCTCCCGACGTTCTGGTGACTGGCTGACTGGTGGTTGCGTATATACACTTCATCTGAGTGAGGCCCTCTCTAAGGAAAATGATGTGATTTCTTGGTGGCCAAGTACTACGTATAAGTTCTGAATAGTTGAACTCGCCCCTCTCGCACAAATATTATTGGGGCCCAACTGATGACTATGACTATAACAACTCATTATGTATGTTGACTTAAAGGATTTCAAGCATCTTTAACCAAGAACCGAGACATCACGTAGATTTGTTTGAAAGATCTTGAAACACATTGATTGGCCCCCTCAAATTCCTCGGTTTTCCCAAGTAGGCCTCTCGGTTCGGTTTGCGCCACGCTGCGCCATATATCGCCGAGGGGCCAGGTCAAGCGGTGCATCACCGGCCTTTGGCGCGGTCGGAACAAGCTGCGAAGGGCTGGAAGAGCTGGGACTCGGTGGTGGCGGTGTTGCAAGAAGTGAAGGACCTAAAACCCTGAGCAGCATGGAATTCTTCAGCTCGAACCATAAGCAGCATGTGATTCAGCATTGCCTGGTACAGTAATTATAGGAATTTTCATGGAGAAACAAGTAACTGTCAGTTTTCATGCCCATTCCCCCCCAAAAAATGCACCTCAATCTGCCCAAATCAGCACCTTTTCTTCAGAGTTCACTTCCACACGCAGAATCTCACATACACCAAAGCTGGCTTTGGCCCAGCCTCCAAGCAGCTTAGCAAGCTTGCTCTGGTCGATTCCATGCACGATTTGAGCTTGGAATTGAAACTGTCGATCTTTTGCACCTGCAGGGTCTACCGGTGCCCACGTTTGAGCGAATGCAGCAAAGACCGGTTCCGAGATGGGAAACACAGATCTGTTGCAGCCATCAATCACTGCATTCGTAAGGAACGTAAGGAAAAGAGCATTCGCTCAAGCTCAAGTCGGTACTTCTGTGCCTCCTTCAGTTCTCCAGCTTCTGCCATCACCCTAGCCAAGCTCATGCAAAGTGGCTGAAATTCCTGGGTGGTCACCGTCACCGTGCAAGGACCGCATCATTGCAAAGACTCTTTCAGGTAATGCAGGGCCTCTTTCATGTCTCCAGTCTGAGCGGTCACATCGCCAAGATCATGCAAAGTGGCTGCAACTCCTGGGTGGTCACCGTCACCGTGCAAGGACCGCTTCATTCGCAAAAACTCTTTCAGGTACCGCAGGACCTCTTTCAGGTCTCCAGTCTGAGCGGTCACATGGCCAAGCTCATGCAAAATTGCAGCCACTTCTGGGTGGTCACCGTCACCGTGCAAGGACCGCTTCATTCGCAAAGACTCTTTCAGGTACCGTAAGGCCTCTTTCAGGTCTCCAGTCTGAGCTGTGACTCGGCCAAGCTCGGCCAAAGTGGCTGCAATTCCCGGGTGGTCACCGTCACCGTGCAACGACCACTGCATTCGCAAAGACTCTTTCAGGTACCGCAGGGCCTCTTTCATGTCTCCAGTCTGAGCGGTCACATCGCCAAGCTCATGCAAAGTGGCTGCAACTCCTGGGTGGTCACCGTCACCGTGCAAGGACCGCGTCATTCGCAAAGACTCTTTCAGGTACCGCAGGGCCTCTTTCAGGTCTCCAGTCTGAGCGGTCACTCGGCCAAGCTCATGCAAAGTGACTGCAATTCCTGGGTGGTCACCGTCACCGTGCAAGGACCGCGTCATTCGCAAAGACTCTTTCAGGTACCGCAGGGCCTCTTTCAGGTCCCCAGTCTGAGCGGTCACTCGGCCAAGCTCATGCAAAGTGGCTGCAATTCCCGGGTGGTCACCGTCACCGTGCAAGGACCGCTGCATTCGCAAAGACTCTTTCAGGTACCGCAGGGCCTCTTTCAGGTCTCCAGTCTGAGCGGTCAC
>CAXAMN010024029.1:701328-715024 GCA_963970005.1 Durusdinium trenchii | reverse complement strand
CCGCAGGGCCTCTTTCAGGTCTCCAGTCTGAGCGGTCACTCGGCCAATCTCATGCAAAATGACTGCAATGTCTGGGTGGTCACCGTCACCGTGCAAGGACCGCTTCATTCGCAGAGACTCTTTGAGGTAATGCAGGGCCTCTTTCAGGTCTCCAGTCTGAGCGGTCACATCGCCAAGCTCATGCAAAGTGGCTGCAACTCCTGGGTGGTCACCGTCACCGTGCAAAGACCGCTTCATTCGCAAAGACTCTTTCAGGTATCGCAGGGCCTCTTTCAGGTCTCCAGTCTGAGCTTTCGCTTGGCCAAGCTGATGCAGAGTGGCTGCATTCAAGGACGGGAAAGCTGACCGGCGCTGGGAAAGCAATGCCAACGGGATGCAACAGAAGATAAACTTACTCAGAACCCAGGGCAGTTCAGTGGAACTATCCAATGACCGCTGCAGTTGCAAAGACTCTTTCAGATGCTCAATGGCTTCCGCATGATGACCTTGACGCATTTTCGCCTGACCGAGTCTGGCCAAGATGAGTGCCAGTTCCTGGCTGTCCCCGGGCTGCCGAGCTCTTGCCTCAAGCAGCTCGTGCTCAAGCTCTTGCAGCTCCGCCAAGTCAGCTCCACCGGGCATCGACTCCGGCAGCGCCGAGTCTTCTGGACCCGCACCCCCTGTGTCCTCTGTGATGGTCCCTGGGAAATTGGGCGGCTGAGAGGGCCGAGTTCTGCTTCGAGTCTCACCAGTCACAGAAGAAGCTGATTCTGTTATGGAAGGAGGATGCATGGGCGGGTGCAGGATAATGGATGAAGAATGTACTAGACCTGAAAAACAACTGAAGCAGTCAAGAAAGCAAGAATAGATTATCGGATAAAAAGAAACAAGTCTCCGGACTCCAAACAAGTCAATATTGATGATATAAGAGCAATGTTACATAATGTTGCTATTTGTTTCCCTAGCAACAAACATGAAAAGGTTTTCTGAACTGCCGCCCAGCTGCCCGAGCCAAGTCTTGTCCGCAAGAACAGTTGCAGGAGATTCTCCACTTGTCGAGTGGCATGGGTGAAGGTACACGCAGCTTCCACATGAAAGTTTCGGCAGAATCGGATATCTCTGACGGCTTCCAGCTCTGCTCTGTCTTGCATGCTATGTAAATCTGCAAGATGCCTCCATCGACCACTTCGGTGCCCAAATAATTGTCTCGAGTCACTTCCAGGAGCTCCAGAATACCTTTGGCTTGGTCCCGAACCCAAAACATCAGTTCCCAGACTTCTTGTGCCTTGTTCTCCGCTTCGTCTTCCTGCAATTGTTCCAGAAGTCCGGTCAACATCCACCGAAGGTGGCTGGCGATCTCCACGAAAATCTCTTGAATTTCTCGAGATCTTTGTTGGAATAGCTTGTTGCATGCCTGATTGAGTGACCTGGCAAAGCAGGACAAACAATGGACTCGTGAATGCAGGATGAAGACGGTGTCCCAAGCGATAGGAGAGTTTGGGGACTAGCCAGCTTATATATATATATACATTTCATAATGGCATAATAATTGATATTTTAGATTTGTTCGTCATCAGACAAAATCACAACACACAACAACAGCCTCCTGGCAACTTTAGAGCCGCGACCCATTTGGGTAAAAAGCGTTGACTCGACCAAGAATGCGAGTAAAAGGACATGGAGACCAGGCATTTGAAACGCAGAGAAGTCAATTAATGGCTTAGGACCCGCGCCTGCAAACCCTGTGGAGCTGACTCAGCTGCTGCATTGGCAGCTTGTCAACCATGCGGGCCATGTGCGAAGGCCACAGCGCTTGCGTGGGAAGATCGGCAAAAGAAGCAGCCATGGCACCAGCTGCTTGCTGGTTCAAATGATACAAATGGAAGCAACAACATTAAAACGTCTCGATTCATTGTCTCCGAGCACGTCTGGAGAATGTGGAAGACATTGAACTTCAAATGATTTATAAGATGGACTTGACATTTTTGGGAAATATATTCATGCCAATCCTACCCAATTCTCATGTTCGTCGTCCAGTTGGCCCTAGAGTGGCCTTTATCAACCTTGCAGCAGGCAGTGGAACATGCACAGCCAGAAGTTGCATGAGTGATCCCTTGCAAAGCCCGAATTACTCGTTCAATCAACACATTGCCACATGCGTTGCTATCAACAAAAATCATCGAGAAACCAAATCCCTTTAGACTCCCTACCAAACAAGAAAATCCAAAAGCACACCACAAACCCGCATTATCCGCATTCTTCCATACGTTTCTATGACAAAATATCGCACACGCACACAAGAGAGCACGAGCACGAGCACGTAAATCCGAGGCCTCAAGGTAGTCTTCCGTGAAGACATCATTCTCACCACCCTGAAAGTGCTGCAAAGGTTTCCGAACCAATGGCGAGAACCGGCGCTCCGCATCCAAGAACCACAACTACAACGTAACAGGGCTAGGCTATAGACGGAGACCTTTCAGCCCATTCTCCCTAATCTAACGTTGTTGCAGGAGGCCTTTGAACACATGGTTTCAGTTGGTTTCCACCTACCATTTTCACCCCTGCGGTTTCGCCTAAGACAGACCTTCGAGACTCTGTTCCATCAGCTTCACGCTCGTGCGACTCAAATGTGGTCGTCTACGTCACCTTGCAGCTGGTCGCAAGTTTCGGAAACATCCCGAGGTGCCGGAACCTTCCCAAGGTCTTCAGACAGATCTTCACTTGGAATCACCTGTGGGAGCAGGTGCCCAAGCCCAATTTAGCCGTGGCTCACCCACTTGCAGATATACACCAACTATTGACCCATTGGCTAATACCCTGGTGCGAGATACAATTCCTGTAAGTAAGTGAAGGAGCACTCGAAAACTCAAACGTGAACAACATGTTGTGGAACACTTCAATGAGACCGTTCACTGCCAATCAAAAGGTGGCCTCAAAGTGATCCACCAATGGGCCGTTGAAATAAGCATTCCCTGTCCACTGCGCCAGGCAGCCGGGCATCGTTCGAGATCAGTGCCTGGGAAAGCTCGCATGGCATGGAGGGCGTTCCGAAACTCAGCAGCTGCGCTGAGGTTATTGGGGTTTCCATTTTGGGGGGGTGGGTGACCTGCCAAAGCAAGAGGACCAGGGGTGGCTGGGAAGGGTGACGCGCTTAAAAAGAGAAACCATGGCGCAGCTGGGTCAATCAAGACTTCTTGTAGCGGAAAGGCACGCCAAATGGGCTCCGGTTTCTCATATGAGTTGTTTTACACACTCTTCTGAACCCACATGCACGCAGATCCATTTGTAAAAAGCTCTGTCACTTGCTTTGATGTGTGTAGTGTGACAACAATTTTCAAAAACAGGATTGTTTCTTGCAAAACAACACCAGACACATCAGGCCATTGACCCGGGGGAATATTCAAGAAACTGGACCGCTCAAGCGTGTTTAGCTTGCTGAACAGTTCTAACGACACCTTATTGTTTTCGATGTTAGTCTTTACATGTCTTTACTAAGGGCAACAATAACACCAGTACTATAAAATACTATAGATTACTATATAGTATAGACTATCATGATCAAACACGCGCTTGCATTGGGGCAATGAGTGAGAGAGAGAGAGAGACTTCACAAGAATGCAGTGCTTGGAAAGGCTGAAAGAAGCTCCGTGGCCAAGGCTCCGTGACCGCAGCTCCACAGTGGGTCACAACCAGCTGAAACAAATCGAACATATAATGTAGCTATGTTCCAGTCGTAGCTGCAGAATGCATGTGACATGTGCGGTTTCAGTCTGTTTGGTTCTTTCTGAGTTCGGTTGGACTAACACATCAAAGCCTGTCCTATAAGATATGTTTCTGTATTCCACATGTGTCTCTGAGCCCCTGGTGCATCGACACAGGTAGCTTATTACAGCAAGAATGCCCACTTCCGAGCCCAACCAAACCCGAGTGAATCAACCCACCTTTCCACCCGCAATTCCAATCCAAGCGGCCGAGCTCGGCAGAAACTGCTTGCGTCACCGGGCCCAAATGGCTAGCTACATCAGTTCGATGCACCAGGCTGAGCCCAAAACCAACGTCCGATCCTTCTAGTGTCGCAGCCAACTTTGTGGCACCCACCACCTGCAGTATTTGCCACATAGATATTGTTCGGAGACTGGACGAGATGTTAGTTCTATTTTTTTAACCGCCACTACCTTCATGATTCATACCAAGAATCATTGTCAGGTATTGTTAGGAGGATTGAACAGTAAGAGGTTGACCCTTCTACGAGGACAAGCACCGTCAAAGCTGATAGACCAATCAATGCTCAAGAATCCATGCTTCTGCTGAGATATACATTATATAGGCATTCAATGAACTGGACATCTCTCCATCCCCGCCATACCTGCCGGGCACACCACACGCGTCTTTCTTCACTCTGGGGGTTTGGCTCGGTGCTTCCAGCGGCGTCGGCCGAAGACTTTGCGGGCGATCGCCGCTGCAGCGCGGAGAGAGGTTTTTTGGCCTAGCTACTTCACGAGACCTGGAGTCCAAGAGCAGTTTGTTTGTTGAAGGGTGGTTGTCATATTCATCATCTGTGTGCTATGTGTCATCTTTCTTCAATGAATTGAGTCGCAGCACATCCACTTGATAAACGTTATAGCACTTACGCAGTAATTGTTGAACAATTGTTGTGTTCGTTAACTCAGCCTTTGTGTCTCAAACCAAAGCCAGCCACCAAAAGTCATCCAGACTTGGAAACTCTTTATAAATGTTGATCGTCTCGAATCGGAGAAAGCACCTGTCTGATCAGTTTTGCGGAGCCAGTTTCCTGGTGGTTGGCAAACTGTTCACCTCCTTTACAAAAGCTATCATGACATGAATGAATAGAAGTGGTTGGTGGTGTCAACTCACTCGATTAAAGTACTAGTCGGCGTCGGCGGGTTCTCAATCATTCCAACTATATAAAGGTTACGGTTGAATAGTGTTGTTGACAACTATCACCGAGGTTGAAAAAACAACTGATGAGTCACAGGAAGCCGCTTCGAGTCGAATCAGAAGAGCAAACATATCATTTGTCGAAGGAACGAACCCATCAGATGCTGCCATACCAAGAACCCATCAGATGCTCCACACATCTAGTAGAATTCCCATGAATGCTCACTCTCCATAACCAATCCCTATGCTCTCCACATATAGGGAAAGTATATATAGAAATCCATTGGGTGAGAAAAACAACACAACAAACTCTTGCAACACAACTCTCTCATAAGGAGGAAGGAATCCCTATACACTCTCCATATATAGGGAAAACATGGGAAAACATTATGGAAATCCAGATAGAAAAAAATAACACATCTCCATAGGGACACCCATCTTCTCAGACTCCAAAGGTCACTCGATGGTCCCGTGCGAATCTCGCCGCATCGTGTGGCGGGCTTCACCCGCCACATCCACGGGCGTGCTGCGTGGCTCTTTTTCTGCGCCAGGGCCGAGGTATTCATGGAGATAGATCTGCATGTGTGCCAAATGGGTGGACATGAGGGGATGCGGGCGGGTTCCAATTCACAAGCATTCGTTGTAACCCGGAACAAGTGGAGGTTTTTGGTTTGTTGGAGGATACATCGGTGCATGTTTTATTGGAATGGACATTCCTCTGAAGGGGGGTCGGTAAATTTACTAGTCTTTTGCACATGACAAACGCATCGAGCAATTTGATCCAATGTTTGTCATCTCATGCACCACCGCAAGACAGAATCTCTCCTTCATCCACCCTAGAGGGATCATACATTATAAACTAAACATCAAACAATGATGACCACGGCATCTGGCTGTGAAACGGCTCATTAGCGCCTGCGGTTCGCGAATTCCCATGTGCTCTAACTGCTTCCTCAACATGCACAGACAGGGTCTGCTCAGAAGCTAGTTGGGAAGACAAATCTTTATGTGGAATGGATATATAATCATGGATGGTACAAAACGCAAGAGATGCAAGGTGTATGACGACCCCATGCCTGTACCATCCTTTAATCTGTGGGGAACATTTAAAATTCAATGTGTTTCTGCGCAAAATGGCTGAATTTCTCTGATTGCAACTTGGATTCTTGCCCTCCACCCAACCTGCACCCGGGATGATAAAATCCAAAGGGTTACATCTTGACGGTTTCCACACTGTTAACAAGAGCATTGATAGAAACTTAAATATAGCGTCTGTTGAACCGTTTCACAAGTATTCCTTGGATTTGAGCGTACTGTTAGTACTGCTTCTGTCAAAAGTTTGCAACCTATACCAATCCAAGACTCTCAATATATGTCCAAGAAGGGTCCCCCATAAAGCAGCCTTCGACCCTCTCTGCACATCTGCCTATCTGACTCCGCCAATCTCCGCCACGGTCACAGGGTGGCATCCCCCAAGGGCCATGAAAGAAGGTCTCAACACACAAATTTTATGACACATGCAGTACATAAAAAAGGCACGTAAAATCATGTAAAAGCAACAAGGCGCGCTTCATTCATCCGACTTCGCCCTTAACTACCTGGAGAGCCACCCTGAACAATCGCCTCTCTTCACGTCCCAGCTCGCTCACCACATCAGCAGAAGCACCCAGCTGCACAGTCCCAACACGGCGGCTCGCGGAGCCGTGCCGGTCACCGGCGTCTTGTTTCCCGCGTTGGTGGTGCTCGGCCGCGGGATGTCGATGCCCCCCGGTGCTGTCGATCAGCTCCACCACCTGACAGGAGAAATCTGTTGAAGCGAAGGCACTGGAGGAGGGATGTCTTCCAACAGTTGTATCCAAAGTACTGACCACCAAGTCGTCACCAAGTGATGTCAAGATGGTTTCCAACAGTTCAGTCACTTGATGATTTTGGACAATTGAGATTCAGTCACAAGGTAGTCTGTTGTGTCTTTTGTTTGGTCAATTGAAAACAACAAAACAAAACAGAACAAACGAAGAGGCACAAGAAAGGAAGTACAAAAGAACCGTACATGCACCAAAGCAACTTCGATTCTGTATACTGTATAGTACATGGCCCACCCTTTGGCACAGCATTTAGCCTTGCCCAACCAGCCCAAGCACCCCCACACACCCGCCGACCGACCTACCCGACCGGCCCGACACCCGCGCCTGTCCAGTCGTTAAGCCTCGGATCGTGACCAAAAGCTCGGTCGCTCCCTCCTGAGTCGATGAGATGACGAGCCTCGATGAGTCGGATGATCCGTCTCCACCATCGGGATCGTCGTCGAAACGTCGCCCAGTCGTCAGTCGATGGTGGTCTCGCACGCGGCCACGTGGCACGTGAAAAGATGTTGAAGTGGCTAAGACTCTGAGAGGAGGGTTTTAGCAAGAACACTGGGGTATGCCAACCAACTACCATGTATCCAATATCATCCAATATCCAAGTATTGAAATTGAGGCTTGGGGTTGTCTAGTCGCCATTAAAAGCAAACCTAATGGGTGGTTCCATCAGTTGGGCTTGACAGCCGCCCAACAGCTCCTAACCTGTTCCCCACGTCCCCCTCAAACCCAAGTCTTCTGACAAAGAAAGCAAACCCTCCACTCCACGGCCGCAAAAACATGACTTTTGTGTTCAACCCTCCCAACTCTTCGGGTCGTCGTTTGCACGTTCGCGTCGCCGCTCCGACTCCACCCTACCCGTTCGTGCCGCTTCCGCTGGTGCCCCAGTGGCCGGGATCCAAACATCCGTGAGCTGCACCTGAAGCATCGGACCGAACGGTCCGAGTTGCCCCCCCGGGGCGAGTCTTCAGGTTCGTGGCAGGAACGGGCAGGGGGGGAGTTGAGAAGTCTGAGATATGCAAAACGCACTGGCAAACTTCTAGAATTCTGGTGGTGGCGGTGGTAGTACTTAGTAGCAGTAGTAGTAGTAGTAGTAGTAGTAGAAGTAAGTAGTAGCAATAGTGGTAGTGCAATGATCGGAAATGCTGGATTGGTTCCGTAGTTGGAGATACGTTGTTTGCTTGTGAATCCAGAAGCTGGGTTGTCATGCTTTGGATGAACTTCATTCCAGTCACACCCAAGAAACATCTAAGTTGCAAGTTTGTCTAAATCCATTCGATCCCTCATGGCGAGGTCCTTCTCTCTTTATGTTTATGATGACTTGCACCTCCTTGCTCAACAAACTTCTTAGTGCGTTGTCCTGAGTTAAGCGCAAATCAGTGGCCAAACAATCATTCGGAGGCGGCTCCTAGGTCCTAGGCGTTCCTTCTAGATTCACACCAACTATACCGCCCAACTCCATGTATTTGGATCTTGAAGTTGCATTGAAACCTGGCAATTTTCCCGGAGTTCTCCACATTCCCCCCCAAACAAACCTCCACCACCTTTGTAACCGCGCGCACTGCGCACTCGGCCCAGCGAGGCGCCACGTAGTGCATCACTTCGCAGCACCCGCCGTTGGCGGGCAGAAAGCCTCGCGGCACCGAGGCCACCGAGGAGCCCACTGCCTGGCCGAGCACGAGAGGCTGCTGCTGCTGACTGGAGCGGTTTGCTTGGTCCCTTGAGCTCCCTGATCAACTGAGCTTGGTCGTAGGTGAAAACTCCACAAGCTCCAACGAAGCAACTCAACTGAACGCTGGTTTGCTCCGACTGTGGTTGTTGAGATCAACTCCTTCAGCTCCGAGCAAAACAAGCTATAGGAGTTGGTGTCTATTTTACCGAACCAGAACCATCCACTACCAAACACGTGTTCGTCTATGTTCATCTGCATGGTCTCGGTAGGCCATGGCAGGCCTCATGGCAGTCATCTGCGAAGAAGATCTCGTAGCCTTCCTGGGAGCAAAGCAAAAGGTTTCTGCATAAAGCTGCTGAAACTGATGACAGGATGGGTTTAAGCATGGGTGGTTATGTCCCAAAATGCCTGAAGAACAAACTGCTGGACCTCCAAGCAAACGGCGCAGTTGAAAGGTGTTGTCATGTGTTATCGGAAGAATGACTTGTGACAACTGCAAGCAGGTTGGATTCAACTACCATTTGACTGCTTGCCTATGCCATATGCAAAGCTGTGCTTCATTCAGCTCATCAACTCCAGGCTAGGTCCAAGGTCCAAGTATTAGCCCAGAGTCCTATGCAATTAAGGAGGTTTATCCATGGCCTCAGCCTATTGCCAACCACTTCTCTTTAAGTATAGGTTATTATAGGGACAGTTGATCCTGCAGTCTGTTGAATTTTCTCCATCAACACTTGGATGCGTCGACAACATGAAAGCCAATGGATGATGCTTGGGAAAACACCTACACTAATTTGTTCACTGCCAATCTTCACAACGCAGCATCTTGTGTAGAGACAAACGTCTACTGGTGGATAGTCTCTGTCCCTTCAACAAACTGTGGTGACCAGTCAACCTCCCAGTTGACTCCTAGGGTTCTCCTTTCCATTGCGTTGCAAGGTCTCAACACAACAGTTCCACGTGACGTGCCTTGTGCAAAAAGGTTTAAAATTGACAACAGTTCATGGAAAAGAATAGGAATCCAAGACTTTTAGACTTTTAGAAATCCAAGTTGAATGGACATGTTTTGGTTCAAAGAAAATCCCAAACGGACTCACCTGATCCAAGACTCCACCTGCTCCTCTTGGATCACCCCAGCCACCATCGCAGGACCAAAGGACACCTCTCGAGTGTTGAACCCCTTCGAACGAGCGCAGGACCCACCGACTGGTGCGGGGGCTGGATGAGGCGAGCGTGGGCAGCTGCTTCTTAACCAGCGACCAGTCATACGGCTAATTAAGAAAGAGAAGCTCCCCCAGTAGTTAACGTGTCAAGGAACATGTTTTCTTCCTTAAGGCAGTTACCGTTTTTTCTTTTGAGCTGGTTGTGGAAACCCAGTGCTTAGGATCTGAACGCTTGTGGAATTTCCATCTTCCGCACTTTCACATCGTGGTGCTTCCCATGACTAAGGCACAACCAACACGTATTGAGCCGCCTATCTTGCTGAAGAGTCTGGCCTTCCCCGTGATGAGCCCAGGGCTGTCGTTCTCATCCACGAAAGGCATGACATGACCTCAAGGAACGGCCACCCGAAGGGGAACGGCCACTGGAGTGAGAGGTGAGGTGACCAGAGAGAGTGGTCTGAAACGGCCAAGAGTACACAAGAGAGGAAGAAAGAGAAGAAGAAGTGGAAGAATCCAAGTGGCAGCTGGGTGAAACAACTAGAGAAAATAATAAACAAAACAACTAGAATTAGAAACTCTTTGACAGAAGGATATTGCAAATTATTGCAACAAGCACGACATGATTGGCACGCAACCATCTTTTAAACGAGACATTGACATACTTGAGCTTCTCATTTCGGGCGCTGAGCCGCCGGTGACTTCAACATTTAGGTTTGGTGAATTGAGAAGTGCTGCTTTCTGTACAATGTCCATTCCATCAAGCCCAGGAGGTTGGAGCCTCCAGTTCCTGTAAATGGGGTATGGACAGGTGCATTTGGAGTCCAGGAATATGTTAAACTTGTCTGACTGGATGACCCGAAAATGGCGTTTCCTTTATACTCGCATGGTGTCAAGAATAGCGCGAGAAAGATAAAAACAAAGAATCAAATTCCGAAAGGTTACAAGAACTCACTTGCTAGAGATGCAGTGGGGGTCATCCCACAGCTATAGATGGCAACAAGTCTGCCCATGCTCATCAGCGGATTTGGATGGGTTCCTATCAACTCCTTCTCGACATCCAAAAGGAAGTCGATTGGTCTTTGGAAAGGTCAAGGGGAGCTTGGGTCGATACCGCCTAAACCGCTTGGCTTCGGTACCAACCGTCCCAAATGGGATGAGTGTGTGACCAGAAGAGTTTCATGGTTGGTTGCTGTTTCTGCAGAAGTGCACACACAAACATACACATGTGTCAACAAAGGTCCCTTGATATACACTGATAGATGATCACTTGCAGTGTTTAGCAAATGTTTGGTGTATCACTGCTGGGTGATGTAACCATGAATATTGGCCTCCGTTTGTCCAAACAAACAGGCTTCAGCCAAGTGGCAAACATCTGGAGAGACACATCCAGCTAGCTCCTGCGGTTCGAGGTGCTTGGCAAGTCGCTCGAGACTGGCCCGGATGCCTATGTTTTAAGCTCTTAAAATATTATAACATATTCCTCCAACTGCTTCTCAATGTCCGTCAAAATATCACTATCACGGTGTAACAATATGTTCTATTCTACTTGGGCATGACTGATGATGATTCTTACATTGACAGGAGTTCTACGTGTTCATTGAAGGATTAAGGCCTTGCGACAATGAGTGCTATGGTTTCCTGATGGTACGAAATAGTTTCGCATACAGCATGTTTTATATTTCCCCAAGTGCATGCACTGTAACAAGTATCCAGAAACCCGTAAAACATTATATAAATGTCTGGACTCTGGACAAACATTTGTTTTTTGTTCTGAGGCACTGTAAAAAAGGAACCCAACGGCTCGACAAACTAATTACTCCACAAAAGAAACCAACCCCACCATGTGACAGTCTAACGTCGGTTTCGTCTTGTCTTCCACCCTTCACATCACTTCACCACATTCGACGCCCCTTCGCCCGCGTCGTGTCTCCGACTTCTGAAGGCACTCGAAGCGCGCCGCTTGGCAGCGCTTCCGCGGATGACCCACGAAGCCCGGCGCGCAGGTGTAGCCACCTGGCTGGTGGCGGTGAAAACCGGCTTGGAAATACCGGACGACAGTATACATCCAAGTTAAAACAAATCTGCATTCTTGCAACAGCAAGAGAACCAATATATGGTTTGGTGTTCTACTGCTACTGTATCTAGAAGCTGGGTGATGGAGAGACTTTGAGAGAAAGATCCCTTGGGCTTTGGGAGTTGGAGTCCGCGGTGCCGTTCTTTGGAGCAAAACACACCCATCACCTGATCAGTGATATCAGCAATTTGGAGCTGGCTGTGTGTATTGCTTGATCGCTGAGGCATCATCATCTGCAGCATCTCCTTTAACAAAAACCGCTCACAAATGCTCACAAACCTTGGGTTGCTCTTTCAGCACGCGAAGCGCCCACACCTTCTCCATCCTCCGCAAAGCCCAACGGAACCTGGAAGCGACACCAATGGGGCAACGGCCGGCGACACCAACTGGCCACGATCCAGCACCCGGTGGGTTGCTGTTTTCTTTTTTGTTGCCTCGGATCTTTAAACTTTAGTCGTTATAGGCATCTTTTTCCAAGCCTGAATGCCGGAAAGGCTATGTGGCTTTGGTTCTCTGAACTAACATGAACTATGGACCTTTTTCGCGGTGAACAGAATTCAAATGATTCTGAGGAGGTTCTGAGTACTCCTTCTGCTGGTCCGAGAAGCTTGTGAACCGACTCGGTTCCCTAGGCCTTTGGCATAATGCAACTCCTGCAACAGCACTTTCTCACCCGGCCTCCGTGTGTTCTGGATTGGTGCAAAAGCAGTATGGCTCCGCCCATTTCCTCAGCAGGGTGTGCAGTCGAAGACATGATCCACGGCAGATTTTGACCAGGCACGACGTCAAGAACTTGGAGTGGGAGAAACAAAAACACATCATGCAACACTTGAGATATCTTACTTGTAGAGCTGAGAACCACACATGCCCCTGTCCTCACAAGTGGATGCTCCACTTTTCTCTGGGCCCTGTGGCCTTCGAAACTGAAGGATCCCAAGCCACGACCGGTTCCGTGGCGTGGGACCGATCCCGACGCTTCAGCTCCGTCGGTCCTATGCGCAAGTTGCCCGACGGTCTTCAAGTACTTCAAGTCTCCAGGCTCTATAAAGACTGGCATGGGAACTGGAAGGCAACTAGTCCCTAGATTTGACCCCCTTGGAAGAAGAGAAAGGCACATACACCAAAACCCATTGGTGGGGTGTCTCCGTATTATCCCTATTCATTATACACACCCGTCACTCATCTGGTGGATTCCATCGTATCATGCCCAACTGGGTAAGCTTAAATCAACACCCAAACATGCAATCACCATACTCCCTCATGAAACACTCAGGAAACTGGTCTGCCTAGTACTAGAACTACTACTGCTACTGCTACTAAGCTACCTGGGCAAGATTCAGCACTCCACAAGCTGAACGAAGCACAATCATGCCCCACAACCCAGTCAACCCACGAATCAACCATTCCTTGCTCCCACGACCCAGTCTTTCTTCGATTGAACCAAGTGGCATCACATACCTGGGATCCGTGTTGCCTCAGGAGACATGACGACACGCTAGCGTGACATGGGAGATCGAGGTGAAGCACCTCTCATCTCATCTCAGAAAAGGTTGGAGTGAAAAAGTTCACATTCAAACGGCCTGGCACCAAAAACATCGGTGATGATTGCTATCCTCATATATAGCTCATGCAATAAAAGGACCGGATAACCCCACATGATAAGTTTTACAAATTTCAAATGTATATGAACATCACACGGGAGACGGAGTAGTGAGATGAAAAGTCAAGAACGAAGTGTGAGGAGAGAAGGTATATGATGCGGTTGTGCTAAGACGTGTAGTATAAGTGATGATGTGATGGACGAGGATGAGAATGGGGAGGGAGGAGGTGTGTGTGTGGTAAGATGGCGTGCGTAGTGAGTGGGTGAGTGAGTGGAGTGAGTGGAGTGAGTGAGTGGAGTGAGTGAGTGGAGTGAGTGAGTGGAGTGAGTGAGTGAGTGAGTGAGTGGAGTGAGTGAGCAGAGTGAGTGAGTGAGTGGAGTGGAGTGGAGTGGAGTGGAGTGGAGTGGAGTGGAGTGGAGTGGAGTGGAGTGGA
The DNA here is from genome assembly GCA_963970005.1 of Durusdinium trenchii. Lineage (NCBI taxonomy): Eukaryota > Dinophyceae > Suessiales > Symbiodiniaceae > Durusdinium > Durusdinium trenchii. The sequence continues at coordinate 701,347 of CAXAMN010024029.1, read as the reverse complement.
GTGGAGTGGAGTGGAGTGG
>CAXAMN010024029.1:643944-686328 GCA_963970005.1 Durusdinium trenchii | reverse complement strand
TGAGTGAGTGAGTGAGTGAGTGAGTGGTGAGATCTTGTGTTGAGTGAGTGAGTGAGGTGAGTGAGTAGACGGCGGGAAGGAGCGAGGGACGGAGGGAGGGACGGGCGGGCGGGCGGATGCGGGCGGGATGCCAGCCAACAAAACTAGAACCCCACACAGAGATGTGGGGAAATAAAACAAAACACAACCAGGCACTTATATGTGTTCTTGACCTTGGATGAAAATCTTCTACCTCCATGCAAACCGCTGGTCCTTGGTTGGTTTTTTACACTAGTTTCAGAGTAGATGGCACCAGCTCCCCAAGATGTCTTTTAGAAGCTTTTAGATGGGATGATGATGGGGGTGCCCTCTCATTCCTCCGAATCCTCCTACTTCTTCGGAACTTCGGAATCTCTTTGCCACGCTTGGTCTTCTTCCATTGCAAACCTGCAGTGCTGCGGGTTCAACCGTTTTCCCCGGTCCTCCACTGGACATCCGATTCGATTCAGGTGTCCGAACCCGTCCGTCTGACCGGTGCACGTCGTCGCGGCCCGGATCCGGCCTGCAGGGCAAATGAGCTTTGGGGATCCGCCAGCGTAGGGCGGCTTGCAAAGCAGCCGACAGAAGCTGCCCGGTTGGACGTTGCGACAGTCGCTCACGTCCTTGGGAACGGGTGAAAGATGGCGAGAACGCGCCGGCACTGACAGAATGCTGCAACTCGGATGGAGCCGGGCAAATTGGAAGGTAAGGTAGCTAGGTATAAAGAACATGGTTATGCTGTGGAAGTTGGTGGTGGTGTGTTCATTACTTTATCTTTTGTGCCCTTTCTAAATTAAAAGCTCTTACAGTATCTTACAGGCTTTGTAGCAACGGTTCTTGCGCCATGATTCATAGTCCATCTAATGTGCCTCTAGGTCGGAGAACACGTTTTCTGCGGCTCAGAGGTGGACCAAGACCTCAACAGGTGATTTGTCTGGCCTTTGGACCTACATAACTTGCATCACTTCAACAGTTACACACAAAGATTCACATTCTCCATACCCTGCCCTACACGTCTATAAATGGACACGAGAATGCTACTGCCTCACAATGTTCCGTGGTCCAGTGGTCCCTTACAAAAGCCATCCAAACATGTGCCCATTTCTGCTAAGACACCAAACACCCCATCTCACCAGCCACCCAAATCCACCATCTCCAGCCATGCGTCGTACATGCAGGGGTTCGTGGGCGCCGGCGCCAAGCACGGTTGCAGCTCCAAGCAGCCGCTGAGCTCCAAGGAGCTGGTGCAGGTGGCCTTGACGGAGCGAACGTCGCGCCGACCGGTCACGTGGTGAGGTGAGAAGGGAGGAAGCGACCCAGTCACTGGCGTTTTGAGCTGTTTCACCATGTGTTCACATTAAAGAAAGGCTTGGGCTGAACAAGAAAAAACAATTGGGATGATCTTGGGAGAGTTGAGAGGGGCCAACACCACCCAAAGGGACGTTAAATGACGTTTAACATGACATAGGTGTGGAGTAATGCCGCTTCACACTTCAAGATCAAACATATCATATAGGAAGCAACAAAAACAAACACAAAGGTCAAGGCAAGGAAACTATGATCTCAAAGAATATTGACGTGGCCAGGGGTGACGTTGCTGGTCATTGATCAAGCGAGCAAAGTGTTATTTTGCTGGTATCAGGGGCAAGCGACAGCTGCTGATGTCCAATTTCCCACCAGGTGCAGGGACAATTTTCTGATTTTATTCATGTAATTTTTAGTCAAGCACACACAAACTTCTGGCACAAGATCACAAAACAGTTCACACAAGTCAAGGGCTGAGACCCCCCCAAAAAAACCTTTTACAACATTTTACAACAAACGTCCCCTAATTAGTGGGGGGTGGAAGTTGACCAGCAAAATACAAAGCTTCTAGATGGAGGAACTCTCACTGATCTCATCGTCCCCTCTTTCGCCTGGTCCAGCAAGCAGCGCCCCACTGCGACACCTGAGTCGACCCAAAGACCACGGGACGACGAGGTTTTGAGGAAAACGTGAGGATCTCTGCACCGGCCATTTTGGGAGTCCTGATGCACTTAGAACTGATGCACTTAGAATGCCCCACCATGTTCATGTCATTTCAGAGGCAGTCAGCGCCTAGCCCCCCCCAAAAAAAAACACACCATCTGCTTGACAATGGGGAAGAACACCAAGCCATCAGGTGTTGAACATCTTTTTGTGTCTTCGATGTTCGTCCCACATGAAATCACCTCGTCACTCGTCACTCCCTGCCGTCCCACACAGCGCCTGCGGCGCGAAGCGCCGGCCTTTCTCTCTTCGGAACGTGTGGCCGAATTGCGTGCGTCTTGGGACCCGGCCCGAACGGCTTGCGCGCGGTGAAACGGACGAAAGAAAAAACCTTCTCCAGACTGGGCGACGTTCGTGCGATGGGCTGGGTCGAGGGGTGGATTAATTAAATGACGACTATACATGTGAGAGATGGAAGGCCTCTGAAGGGATCGAGGGGATGACGATGACGAGGTCGCTTCAGAGGCCTCTGGCTGGCCTCTTCTTATCCTGGCAACATTGGGCATCAGTATCCTGGATGCTTTGAAACAGAGTATCAAAACTGACACCAGACCATCCTCCACCTGGGTCTATAACGGAGTTTGCCTGGCCTGCACAGGAGCTCAACCCGATCATCCAGCCCCCAAGTTGCCAACATGCATCAAACATACTCCGCCCATGGCTGTCCAGCAAGGGTCGAACCACACTAATTAGTGGTTTAGTAAGAAATCCCTTCTAAAACAAAAAAAAGGAGCCAAAAGCACCCTGCAGGGTCTGGTTGAATACGCCTTTTTGAAGACGCATAAAAACATGGAAGTAACAAAACAAATCAACAACCTGCTGCAGCTCAGCTCGAACCCGCTGCATCGCACGACGTGGTGGCTATATGCTCCGGCCATGCTCTGTATAAAAGTGGCGGCCACCCGCGGCTCAGCAGACGCAGGTGCTTCAGCCCATGTCAGGTGGACTGGAGATCTAGGGGAAAAGCACTGGCCACGTCCGATCCTCTGTGTCCGGCAACTGCCTACGTCAATCACGAAGAAAAGAAGTGGCCTACCTAAAGTAGCTATCTTAAGATATCTAAACAGAACGTTTTGTTATTGGACATCGTCAAGTGACATGAGAAATTCCATTTGGAGCAGAGGAAGATTGGCTGATTCCACCCCTTAAGATCTCCACTCCGACCCCTGCGAACTGGCGGACCTCGCGGGTAGTAAGTAAGCCGCTCCAAAGCAGCCGAGAAAACCGTCCGAATCCGGAGAGAAAAGACGTGTCTTTATGTTCTTTCCTAGCGGCGTGCAGCTGAATAACTCTGGCAGTGGCTCAAAAAGGTCCGGCAAAAGGTATGCACTAAATACAACTTATAAAGCTGCATTTTAGTTACATGGAATTGGTTCTCCAATGTTCTCCATGTGCAGTGTTCTAAGAGCTGCATGGAAGTGGTTCTCCAGTGTTCTAAGTCACCAGATCGGAATGTTTGCTGCTGCTACAATCTATGCTCTCTAAACCTCCAAGCCCAAAGGTCTCCTCCCAAAACTATTTGGCCTCCAGGTGGGGGACAGGATCAACCACTTCATGTCATGTCGGCGTGTCTTCATCGTTGTGTCGTTGCACCTTTTTGGGCCAAGGCCAGACCTCAGCTAGATCGCCTCACTGCCCATTTGCACAAGCCTGGCCAATGTGACTATACAGTCGGCTAACGCAGTATATCGTTTATGCTTACAAATGCATTTCTGGTACACCACTCTGAATTACGCACGCTATACGAGCTTTTTTTTTGCCAGATGGACTTTCAGTCCGTGGGTGAAAAAAGCTGGTTGATCGTTTAGTTTAGTGGTGTGTTGTCATCATCCCATGTTTCAAGGAAGTCTAAAACATGAAGAGTTTGAAGAGTCATTCACCGGATGACAGGTGAAGGAGCTTCCGCCAAATTCTCAAGTAAGTGACTCCAAAATCTAAAGTAAATGAATTGATGGATCAAATACTTGTCATAGTCGGTCAACATTTAGTCCGTTCCAAATAGATGTGCGGTTTTTGAACGTTTTTTTGGAGTACAAATGTCTGACCCATAGCCCAGTACTACACCTGCAGACTCACGATTTTGTGGAGGACATCTTCCTTTCCATGTGGATCTTGGTGGATCTATTTAGACTGCCAAATTGGATCTAGACTGCCCGGCCTAACCAACTACAGCTATAGGCCAGGGTTTTTTGTTCCAACTTAAAATCTGCCTCTTCTACCATTCCCCACTCCACGTTCACCGTGTCCAACCCCGACTCTTCTCCGACTCCGACTCTGCTCGCCTCGCTGCTCGCTCACGAACCGCTCCGCTTCGCCTATCGACTCGACTCCGCGCCTGCGAGGGCCCTGCGGGCTTCCGAGTCCTTCGGAGCCACGAGGGACAAGGCCTCCAAGGCCTTGTCGGCCTGCAGGACTAGCGCAGTCGAGCGCAGGACTCGCAGGACTCGCAGAGTTGTTCTTTGGAGCGAGGAAGCGAGGGTTGTGGGAGGGTTGTGGGAGGGTGGGAGAACGGCGGTTGGGAGGGTGGTGGTCGGTTTTTGGGGCGCTCGTGTTTGGGGAAGGAGGAGATGGGAGGAGATTGAAGCCTTTCTGCTTTGGATGAATGCTTGGATGGGGCAATCCAAAGTGGAGAAGAATCAAAGTTATCATTAGAAGGTCATTGCCCATTGCAAACAATTATGTAGTTGAACACGCAACACCATCGACATTGAACACACCTACAACAACTTCACCATCCCTTCCAGAATGACCCCAGGGTTCCTTGCTTTGACTCAATCGGATCTTTCACCCTTGTTGTCTCCCTCCATCGATCGCTCCGTCCATCCGAGGGGCCATCTTCTCAGCCAACTTATTGGCCTTGGCACCGGCACAGCGAGAGGCGAAGCCAACAGCGAAAGGCCCACTCTTGCACATGGAGCAGGGCAGGTGATGTTCCTTCAAGTATAGGTACCCTCTGCACATGTGGATGGCTTTCATGGTACATGTATTCATCCCAACATTCCACCTACATCGTGGAGGATTCCCGCGATTGAGGCGTCTTTTTGCCACCCCTCAGGTCTCGGAAAGACCTGGACAGAAAAAAGAAGTAGAACAGTGAACCGAGAAATGGCTGTTCCATGTTTAAGTTGGAATGTTCAATTTTTGGAAACTCGTGAACCCTCTTTTTTGGAGGACCTGAGTGTGATTCCATGCTACTTGTATTCCTCTATATATTGTATACATGTCATGTCAAAAAAAAAGACATCTCGAACTTGGGAGATTTCCTCTCACCTGACGTCTCCCTCTCTGTCTTGCGCGCTCCCCATGGCATAGCCCAAGCAGCTCGCTCCACGCCACCGCACCTCAGGATCTCCATGCTTGGCGTGGCGGAGCGGCGTGCGGAACATCTGGCGGGTTGCAGCATGTTGGATGTGGAAACTTAGAACGCAAACGTATTCCAAGATGTTAGATCATTGGACTTGACCTTTCAAGGTGTTGCATAATGGACAAGATGTTCTTGGGATTTGTGATTATACATTGATTTTATACATGTTTAATCATGTATATATACCATGTTCTTGGGATTTTTTGGAAACTTGGCAGTTTATACCTGGTGAGACTGTGAACATATTTATATATAATTAGAGAGATAGATTATAGATGCAATTATTATGATTTTTTGCTTTAACAATACCAACTACCAACCTGTCATGTCCTCTCGAAAAAAAAGAAGGACTCGCCCAGCAACTATATAGACATTAAACACCCACCCCGACCCCCCCCCTCACCGAAGAACCCCCTGGTGACTAAGTCACCCCCCACCCCACTATACAGACTCCCCCACCTTACCACCTCCTTGAACCCTATCCCTCCCCATACCGGAACGACACGACGTGGACCCACGTGGACCGCACCGACCTCACCATCCAACGACCTTCGTCTCGAGGCGCTCTCGGATGATCTCCAGCGCCCGGTCCAGATCGCGAGGACCGGCGAACTGCCTCTGGATCAACCTCGCAAGGACCGTCGGACGCGGCGAGGTCGCGGCAGGGAGGCGAAGCACACGGAGGGCGCTTTCCTTTGGGTGAAGAGGTGGGAGAACTGCAGCTAGAGAGGGGGAGAAGGAAGTCTTGAAAAGTCTTGAAAGTGGAACATGAACTGATGGAAGTCCCTCCTGGAATGTTGCATGGTCTCTTCTGAAGGATCATGATGAGGTTTTTTCGTTCAGGTTTTCGAAACTTGGCAGGCGGATCAATCATCCCTTGACTGGCCATGTCTTCTTTGCTGTTGCCTTCGCTCGCAGCATGCAACAAACTTGGTCGTGAAGCAAGGAACTAGCTCATGGTCAGTAGTTTCCCATGGCCTTTGGTAAAGATCAAAGGTCCACGAAGAGTGAAAAAACAATCATCTGGCGCATCTTGCCTGGTCTTCCCCTTCATCCATCCCCGACAGCCCCTGATGAAACCTTCCAGACTCATCCGCCCATCCAGTAGCTCCATCCCATCAAAGAATGGACAGTCCCTTCTATCATCATCACATCCTTCCACTATCTTCTACGTTAGTTGCCCAATCTCATGCTTCACAGGTAAAATAACTTGCAGCTAGGAAACCTCCGCAGCTCCTTGCTCCCGCTAGTGGGTGCCATGCCCAAATCCTCCAGAGTGGACTCAGGTTATAAAAAGCGACTAATACACGCATTGGAGTGTTTGATCTAATGAGAAGCACATTGGTTTGCCGTGAGAGTTTTTTTTATCTGTGTTCCATCCTGGCTGTTCATCAGTTCGCGTTCATGTTTCAGACCTTCTCTCTGTCCGAAAGTACACGTCACATCCACCACCTGAGACATTCTGAGACTACCTCACTTCACAGGAATCTTCCATTGTTTCAACTCCAGTGAACACCTGCATTTAGCGGCCCGATCGCGAGGGGCTTGGAGCTTCCAAACAGGTGAGTTCACGGTCGGCGCGATCGAACCCGATCCCACCGCTTCCGTTCAGTCCGTTCAGTCCGAAGGTTACCGGTTCCGGGCTCCTCGTTGCCGTTCACGCAGAGGATCACCGGAGCCGTCAAATTCCCTTCGCTCAAGTCTTGCCCCACGGGCTTCCCCAGCTCTTCACCTCGACGAGACCGGTGAGACCGGTCCGGGAGAGTGGAGAGTCCGGTGCGAGCAGAAGGGATTGAATGGACAGGGAGAGGAGTTGTTGAGTTGTTGAGTGGTCCTATGATGCAATTGGGGTCATGTAAGGAAAAGAAAACAGTTAACTGCAGTTAACTGCTGCTTAGATGGCTAGGTTTGCTCAAACAGTGCCATTTTTGATCCGCCAACATTGAAAGCTTTTGGTGAACACTTGGATCCCTGGAGTATCCGTGACATACAAATGTTTTGTCTCCTCTATGTCCGGTGAAATGTGGTCTCAACCATCTGCAGAGTCGGCTCGTGGTTGCCCTAGGGAGTCGACAAACTTGTTTTTTTCTTCCCACCGGACCCTTGTTGATTCGTCACCAAATCCTCTACCATGCCCTTCCCCCACCCAGGACATTGAACTTGGTCAACCAGTGGCCACCGGTGAAGTCCAAGACATCGTCGGCGATCTGGAAGGCTAAGCCCAAGTAGAAGCCATAGGTGTAGAGCACATCCTTGGTTGGAGGGCAATCCCACACACATCAGCTTCATCTCAGGCTTCAAGGAAGACAATAAATAAACTTGGAGGCTATCTTCACATCTTAAGCAGCATGGTGAGAAACCTTCCAGTTCTAGTTCACTGTTTACGTAGAGCCGGTGGTTTTATCGCTAGCCAGACCCGATGCAATAGAACCGTTTGAGGCTTCAGGGAGTCCAGTTCTTGCTTTGATGGGTGTTGAATCTCAAATAGTAGGTGTTGAAGCTCCAAGTGTGCAACCCCCAGCTTCAACTGTTCAACTACATAGTGTGGTGATGAGTTTGCTTTTTCCCATGAGAACCTTGAAGGGCCTCACTCCCACTTTGTTATTTTTGGCCCACCTCCATCCATGGCAGCCCCTCCAATCCAGTGAGTGGGCCCATATCGTGATAAACCAAACATCCTGGTAAGTTCAGAGAGATTGACCAAACAACAAATTCACTACTCTGTGAATGCCCCCGAACCTTTAATTGCGTGCTTGTTGTATGCCGTATGATGCCAATCTTCTACACCAAACGGGCTACAGTGAAGGCAATCCCAGAAAGGCACCTCAAGGATATACTCTCCACCATCAATCTCACCAGTGCAACTGCGTCCTTTCTGAGTGGTTCGTTTCATCCTCCCCATGAAACCAATATATCCTTACCAATATCACCCCCACCGTGGAGAGCCGCGAGTCGCCTCACCCCCGTCTGCCCGAGCCGCGCAGACTTCGCAGCGAAGGCCCGTGAGGACGGCAGAGGCGCGGCAGGCCGCGGCCAGAAGAGAGGCCGTCTTGTAAAAACTCTTTTTGAGGTAGTTGAAGAGAGTGACCTGGAAAAAAGGTGGACACCCATGTTTAAAAGGTGGAAAGCCCGTGTTTAAAAGGTGGGCCGTCTGGTAGTTGAAAGAAGAGTGACCTGGTTCCCACGGAGCGGCATCGATCGGATCGGTCGGTCACAAAGAAGAGTCAAGGTCCGTTTAACCGCGGTCCTTTGGTCACTGGAAGTTGGCAGCATACTCTGACCGACTGAAAGGAAACATATGGAAGTGAATGGCACCAGCGCACCAGCTGTTTGTATGTGTACTTCATGGTGATCCGAGTCGACTCGGGTGCCATATATGCCTCTACAGCACTTCCGGGACCGACCGTGGTGGCCGGTTGACCGGAACTGGCGACGTCCCCTCAGTTTGGGAGGTGTTTGGTCAAGAGGTAGGTATCCCTTAAATGATCCGTAAGTAAATATGACCTACATTCACCACCACCCAAAAGCACACCAAATGTACTTAATTAGGCTATATGCCATACTTGCAGTCCCAAGAACATCGTCTTTGCGTATCGTCAATGCACAAAGTGAAGATATCTGGAGTTTTGTTGTTCCAAGTCTGCTCTGACCTCAGTGAGCTGAGGAAACTGGAACTTCCTTTAGTGGCACGGCAACATCGTCGAACTGGACTTCTAGACATCTCCGGGTATGTCATGCAGGTATGACCGTATACCCCCTGATATCTCCGGGTATATCCTACACACCCTGGTATATCTAGGAAATGCCTGCATCTTCCAACTATGCAGAATATATGCCTTTCCATTCATGAAACACAGCCAAAAGGATCCAAAAGGCACACGTCGACGTCGCCAAGCAGCATTGGTGTCAAAGCGTTTGGCGCTTTGCGCCAGCTCTCCTTGGTCGAAAGACATCGCTTCCGATCAGCTTTGACCGAAGAGATCGCCGAACATGTTACGTACCTGGAGACGGCCTGTAAGACCTTAGACAATGGGTACATGTTAAGTTAAGTACCTGTTCTTTGCTCAGGTCATGTCCCATTTTCTAGAGTACTTTGGAGGATCCAGGTATACTGTACTTGGAACTTCGTAAAATGTTTGCCGAAATTGGCTGGTTTTACAGATACAGGCCACGACCTGTAAGACAGTTGCAAGATCTGGGTACTCACCCGAAGTACCCCAGCCACAGTCTCAGTCTCAACTCTCTCATCGCAAATCGTCGGTGAACTGTCTCACTGCAGCTGCTGGCTGTTTGGGGTGTTCAGTCGTCGCAGTTCAGCCAGGAGGGAACTGGAGGGAACTGGAGGGAACCAGCAGAGGTGGGTCAGGTCACCCGATTGTTCGACTCTCCTAAGGTCCTAGTGACGGGTACCTCTGGTTGAAACCGGGTCCGAACGTTCAGGTCACTCAACTTCTTGGAGAACGAGAGCGACGGACAAAGCACCGTCCCGAGGCTCCATAGCCAAACTCCTCAATGACCAAAGAGACCTCGGTCGAGGGCGGTGATACCCGGTCTGACCAGGTTCCACCAATAGAGATAGGGACACATCACTGAATCCATGTGGATTATAGAATGTGTATAGCACTTGATCCCTAAAAAAACACATACAGTACCCTCTGAGAAGGTGATTGGAGGTGCCAGGAGGGTCCAGTCACATCCGTTGTACCTTCGGAGAAGGTATGTGGATCCCTACAAAATATTAGCTAGTGGTCGGTCTACATTTTGCCAATCGTATCCAATACGACATGTCGCCAATGTTTAAATCAATTTAAGGTCAAGAGCATACCTGTCAAGAGCCATGTATCAATCCAATTGTATCCATAGCAATACAACAATTCAGGCCTCTCAAAGCAAGGAACCTCAAGCCCATAAAGGAAGGTCAAATAGGGCATAATAATGAATGTGACAAAGAGCTGACGAAAACTGCCACCATGGAGTTTATGCACTGAACTTTCACCTACCCCTCAGTTGCAGCACTGGAAGCCTGTTGGGCCTGTTGGTGGCTCAGCGAGAGTTTGTATGTGTTCTGTCCTTTGCCACCAAGAAAACAAGCAACCGCAAGACCCAACAAGTCCACATACTTCCAGAAGAACGCAACCAAAAAGAGGACAGCACCATTACATGCTGTACTAAATCCCTTGACAGTCAACTTCGACCACCTACCATGCCATTTCACCCAGATGTCAACATGAGACGAATCAGCACCTCAGCACCTCGTCACCTCACATTTCATGTTTCTTCCAGCTCCAACAAACGCTCGCTTCAATGCAGCTCCACAAAATAGACACATGAAAAACAAGCACCAAACAACAGCCGCCCACCCACCCCCCCATCGTCGTCCTACCCCTCGTCGTGTCCACACCCAAGCACGGCTACGTGTTGTTTTTGGTGTGTTGAACACGTCGAGGTGCCAAGCGTGTGACCTCATCGTCCTCCAAGGATTCGATCAACCCCGAGGCCTCGGAGTCTCGAGCCCGCCCAGCCGATGGGGGTGGCCAAGTCGTTGGGGTGTGGCGACCTCCCACGGAGCGGGAACGGCGTCAAAAAGCTTTAACGAACGGAAACGGGAGAAGCTTGGGAGAAGAGGGACAAGAAGCTTGGGATCCATTTTGGAGGGTGAACAGGGAGAAGTGTTGAAACTGGAGATGTGACCAACAGTAGCGGAAGATTGGGTCTCACTGAGACTGATTCTTGATCATAACCCTAGGCTTCCAACAACCATTAATTTAATACAAAAACCAGGTCAACCATTTTTTTAATTTTCTTAGAAGTCTAGGGATAATAAATAGCAGGACAGCCGTGAAAAAGACATGGTGGGTTGAGAGCAGATGGCACAAGTTACCCCAATGAACGGTGGTTTCTGTGGACCCCATCTGTCTAAGACACCTTGTGGAGCCGGTGTAAATGGTTTCTCACCGTGATCACAAGGGGTAGATGATGTTCTTCCGAACGAATGGGAAGTAAAGAGCGTTGCATTGCCCATCAATTCGGTTTCTACCGTAATCGAAGAAACCATGAGATGGAACTGATGGAGCGGGTGATATCTTCGTTTCTGCGCATCCAGTACGTGTTTTCACCCGCCCCTCTCCCCTCCAAGATGCGTGAGCGAACAGGAAGTCGCCACCTTGGAGGAAGCCAAGGAGAAAAGAGATCAACAAAAGCCAGAAGAGAAAACAGGTCTTCGTTTATGTCTTCTGAGAAACAGGTGGAGCGGGGGTGCCTATTGATATTTGGGATAACCTAAGGATCAAGAACTGCTTACCAGGAGAATCCAGGTCTAACTTGTTCATAGCCTACTAGCAGTTCACAAGACAAACCAATCATAGGGGGTTGGAGCAGTGTACAATTGCGAGATACACCAATCTCTGGCACTGTAATCTGCTTTCCACTTTACCGGTGGTCTGGCTAGGACACACCCACAAATGCTTGTGGATACCCTGGTTTTGGAATCCTTTAAAACCAGCCTACAGGTCCGAGTACAAAAGCAAGCATGGACCACCTGTGATGTGTAAAAGATTGTAAAAGCGTGGTGAACAACACAATAATGCATGGTATACACTGGGAATATTCCTCCTTTCAACAGTCTGAGGAGACTTTGTACCCATGAAGAAAAGTAATGGTATCAAACGAACTTGCTCGGCTTCATAGCCCTCTGATTCGTCCAACTCCAACGGCTTCAGAGTCAGCCACCAACCCAATCCTTGCATGTGCTTAAGGAACTGGGAATTAGTAGATTCAATCCCTAAACCCCAACAACATGTCCAGTCCAGCGGCTCACTTTAAGGGCTCTACGGCTCTACAGTGTCTGTCCATATAATCCCTACAGATCCACATACCCTCCGAGAATGTCATTGCAAACACTGTTATGTATAGGTTTGAAAGGTCCAAGTACCTTCTGAGAAGGTACTTGGATCCATATAGGGAATATAATAAGGCTTAAAACCGGAAAGCCGTTTCCTTCTCCGCCCGAAACAACCGATCGGATCGCACACCGCTTTCGTTCTCGTTCTCGGTCACCTTCGGCCCAGCGCCGAGGGGCTGAGCACCGCCACGTCGGGGCCGAAGATCTGGTGCATCGTCTGCCGCTGGCGCCGCTGATCGGCGTCGTCCAGGATGTCGTCCTGGTTGAGCGGGGGTGGAGCGAGGGGGGGTGGACGGTGTCCGACCGGCTTGGGAGGATGAAAGCGCGGAAGAATTACAGAGATTTGGAGACAAATAGGCGGCAGGAAAGCTATGTACATATATATCCATTGCACATACTGCAATGAAGATAGACCGCGATAAAGTATGATAAAATCAAACAAGAAACACCTGGTACAGCGGATCTCGAATCTGCATCTTCCAATCCAGCGGGGAAAAACATGCCCTTGCCAGCCGCCCAAACATGCCACCATATGCCCCCCAAAAAACAGAACATATCACTCCATGAAACTCCCAAAATTGCCAAACAACCCCCTCAAACTGAGGGCGGATGATTTGCTCGCGCGACCAACACCGCGTCACTGTCTTCTTCCGTGGTTTTGTGGCGCGTTCCGAAAACAACAACGAAGGCCGAAAAAGCGGCCCCATCTGCACCGCCGCTTGAACGCCGAGTGTCATGCACCAAGGAGGCCGTGTGGATGATCTCGATGGACGTGGCCAACGTGATCACCTGCCGCGGAGAGAGGGAAGCGAGTGACGCGAGCGACGGGCAGGACCCGAACAAAGCGGAGCCTGCGGAGAGGTTTGGGTTGTCTGGGCCGGCAGATGCCGGGTATCCTGGTAACAGGTTGACACGAAGCAAACAAAGGAACCAATAATATGTACAAATCAATAAGTGCTGGGATTCCTTTTGGATGACATACTTGGATTTGTTTGAGGCCACAAAGATTGAACAGTTCCAAAGACTTCCAGAACAAAAGAGGTCACGCAGTCTGCTCGGCTCACTCTCCTGTTGAAGCACGACAAGCTTTCTGCACGAGCGCACCACCCTGTTGAAGGTCTCTGGAGAGGTCCAACGCGTGAGTCGGCCCCACAGATCGAGGCAAAGGAAGGGGGGTCGGCTGTCGAAAGAATGAAAAGACATCACTACTCACCTACTTGGCAACACGGGGAATATGGGTCCGTGAATACCCGAACAGAGGTAATTATTATAGAACTGAATTCAGACACCAAGTAAGGTAGGGGTCATTGGTAGGGCCATTGTTTGCTTTGAGTAGGGTGTTCTCGTCCAGGGCTCAACTCGCACCATCAGCGGTGCGTACATTGGGCCCCAGAACCCTCTTTTGGGTTCGATTTTACCGGCGTCTTTACGCGCGTTGCGGATAGCCATAGTGGTTTGCTGCTTGGTGGTGGGGTTGGCAGCGGCGACTTTGCGCTGAATCGCAACTATACCAAGAGAAAAAAAGCCCCAGCTGGCACCGGCGCCTACGCTCTCGCAGAGCAAAGGCAAGAGGACTAGTTCGGCAGGCCAAGAAGACAACCCACCTGTCTAAGGACCTTCAAGGACGGCTCGTGAGGGCTCGACGCATTTTGCAGGAGCACCACAGTTTCGTTCGACCCATGGGATGGGGAGGTCAATACAAAGGAGCTCAAGGGAAGCCATGGTGGAGCAAATGGCAGCAGCAAGGGCAGCCGAAAGGCCCGAAGCCCAAAAAGGAAGCGAAGACAGACAAGAGTGCAAAGAAGAACGAAAAGGCAGAGGATGCCTTTCCGGCTTACGAGTCTTTGCAGTCATCCTCGTCTTCCTCTGCAGCCAAGGAATCCAAGGAAGTCCAGGAGATCAAAAAGGAAATGCGAGAATTCCTTGCGGCAAAGGACATCCCGGTGGATCCACACATTGTGGAACTACTACACAGCGACTCCAACACCATGGAAGAGATCAAGTCAGAACAGAGGAGCTTGAATCTCAAAAAGAAGATCATTGGGAGGATCGAAAAGTTGAAACAGAAGGTAGCCGAGAAGAAGGAGGCGTGGAGCATTTTTCTGGATGCAATGGAGGCTCATCGAAAGAAGGAGAAGGAGAAGCACGCTTCAGACTTGCTAGCTCTGGAAGACGCTCTCTCAGAAGCCCAGAAAGAGCTCAACAAAGTTGTGATGAAAGAAACAGATGGGGGAGACAACATGGCAGTCGAGGATGCGGAGAAAGAAGCACTGAAGAGGGAGCTCGAGCGTACTCACGCTATCATGAGAAATCTTCAGCAGCGGGTCGACAGCTATGTTGGGGCAATGGAGATGACAAGGCCGGAAGGAATGGCGAACGACCTTTCGCCTCAGCTGACGCGGCCTCCGCAAACAGCGTTGGTGAGAACTCTCCCAGACGAAGTGGCCGCCAGAGCAGCTCGCGCCAAGTTGTTGACGGCAGCCGAGAAAGCGGTGTTGGAACAAACCATTCCTGTTCCTGTTCGCTCAAGGAGCACATCACGGAGTCCCCGAAGAGAGCCCTCCAACTCTTTGGACAGGCTCGACAGGTGAGAAGCCAAGCTTATAAGCCTCCTTCCGAACATAGTGGAGGCGAGAAGTCCGTTGGGTACGGATCCGATCATGGTTTGATGCAATATGAACTTCTCCCTGAGGGTGCGTTCGGCGCCAATTTTCAAGGGGCGACATGCATTCAAGGGCTGAAGGGGAATCGAACCAGCATTCGGAAGGGTACAGAGGTTTGCCAATTGACTGCAACCGACCTTCATGAGCCAGCTTTCGAGTGGAATAGATTTCCGGAGGGCCGGGTGCCTATCGGAATCGAAAATCTGCCTTGGCTAGATGAGTTCAATGGAACAGTTGCGGAGACATCTTTTCGGGATAGTCGATTGCATCTGAACTTTTTTGCAGGGGTAAGTACATTGTTTTTGTGCGCACTCTGCACGGCATTTGGACGAACATGTCCATTGATGCATTCCTTGCTCAGGGGTCGACCTCTTAGGGGTTTTGATCAAAGAAGCAAGCTCATCCAGTGGATCCTTTTGGGGTATGTTCTACTGGTTGCAATTCAAGTGGTGACGTGCCAAATACTAGTCAGTGGCGGTGTGCATATCCAGCCAGACTACCTTTCGGTGATAATCAGGGTCCAAGCAGAGCTAGCCTTTTTGCTTTTGTTCGTGAGACTTGGGCTGAAGTGGAGGTGTGATAGTATAGGTCCTTGCAGAAGTGTCTGCAACTCTCGCAAATGTGCGATTCGACCTAAACCTCAAAGCATTAAACTGAAAGCTATCCTCATGTGCCTCAACATAGCGAGTTCGCATGCCACTCAAGTTTCCCATGCTTGTGAACAGGGTGCTATGTTCGCTGGCAACCGGAGCTCAGTTCATGCAGTCAATGATAGTGACGGACAGTATCATCGTGACAATTCCGTCTTGTGTGATCCTTTGCAGAGCATCCAGCAATATCCTGACAGCTTGAGGGCCTCAGCCTGGAGCCCAATTGAACAGAGAACGGACCTAGGTCAACATAGCATAGATGCACTGACAGGTCACGCGGCAGGAGGAAGTGCCCTACCAGAGGCCACCTTTTGCGAATATGAAACTAGTCCTTTTTCCTGGCCTTGTGAAGGGGACAGTAGAACTATAGTTCCTGACGGAACTGAAGAAGGCCACAGCCATTCGTCCATGAATGGTCCTGATCATGATTCTGACATTGAATCTAGTTACTCGGTGACTCATGGAGACGACAGGCTAACATTTTTGGGCAATTTTGTCATCGATCCTAGGACACAAGAGCCTCTAGGTACCGATGTTGGCCGGGACAGGTCGGTTCGCCGGAAAGAAGCTGAGAACCTTGTCTTCCAAGATCGTCCGTTTCTAGCTAAGACATGGTTTGCACCCCTGAATCGGTGCAACAGTCAGCCGAGGGATTTGGTCGTCTCGGTAGAAGATTTCGGCCGAATTGGAGAGGTGGTTTGCTCAGTTTGGGGGGGATTACTTGACAGCGAGTTCTTGCTCCTTCCGACTTGTCTGGCCGCAGCCAGCTCTATATACGTACCAAGAGTCTTGGCACTTCCTTGTGTTCGATGGGCAGGGCCCACCTGCCTTGCTTGTTCACAACACGTGTGGGAGTGATCAAGGAGAACAAAGTCAATGTCATTCCTTTTGTGCTTGTGCCTTCGACCATAAGCATAGTGTTCGTAGATCTCAAGAGAAGTCTTCTGGCAAGCAATGGAAGCATGGAGACTTGGTTAAGATCGTCACGGAGGGAGCACGAGGAGTGTGTGAAAGTTTCCCATTGCTGTTTCCCGTCAATAGTCGACAACACGCGAAATATGGGGACAACACTGCAACCCCGATTGATGATGGGCAGGATGAGTTGGCTATGATGCAGGCGCAGCAGGCGACCAGAACAGCAGCAGAAAAGGATGCGCCAAGTGTTTGGGGCACGGCTCTGATGCAATGGCTAGAGCAAGCGGAGCTCTTTCACCATCTGAGAGTTATGCAAGGACACTTCGGCGCTAAAAGTGCCAAACCGACAAACCTACTCGTAGCCGGACTCCCTGCCGAAACAACTTCGGCTTTAGAGAAGGTGAGTAGGACATCCAGTTGTCCCAAAACTTCATCGATCGGATTGGAAGACCGCGGCTGGGCTACCAGTTCACTCAAAGAATATCCGAGAGACTTTTGTTGTTTCTTGGCCAAGATGTTCGATCGATGGATGTCAGGTGCAACCCGGAGGTCGGGCCCCCCCACCAGTTGATGTTCACTGGCTTAAGGCTATGCACATCACTGAAGTGGATCAACGCTGTAAAGAAGGGCCCGATTTCAATCCGCTACTAATTAAGAATTCACACCAGCAAGGCGCTGAGTCTTAGGACACCGTGCGCACAAAGAAAGAAAGAAAGAAAGGGTGTTCTCGTCCGATCCTTGCTGATGGGCTCCATGGCCTTATCGTAGGCCGCCTGCGCGCCAGGCCCGATACTCTCGTTCAACATGGAGTGCACCAGCAAACACAAGGCCGGGCGCAAGCGCTTTCCACCACTGCCTCAGATCCGCTTGTTTATTCTTCAGCATCCTATACCTCATAAGAAGATTGCCGAAAGGGGACCTCCAAATGGATGTGCATCCATTGAAATACCCCAGTGACTGGGAAGAGCAAAGAGGGACCAACCTGTACCCCTCCAGACACGTCCTTATATATCTGTCAACCCCACGATAGCGTTTGGCTGCGATGATCGATTTGTCCAGGAGCTACGTTCGTAGCATCCTTGCTACTAGTAGTAATGGCCGCCAACATCCTCCAACCTACTAGTGATGACCTCCAACCTACTACTGATGACCTCCAACCTACTAGTGATGGCCTCCAACCTACTAGCGATGGCCTCCAACCTACTATAGTCATGGCCTCCATCCTAGTAGCATCTTCCCCTAAGGGGCAGGAGGCATGGACCGGTCTAAAGATCGATCGACGGCGTCTGAAACCCACAACACACGCGGACCTCCGTCCGTACCGGACCTCCCAACGATTCAGAACCGCTTCGCCTCAGAAGCCGTTCCGGAACTCCTTAGTAGTTTTTTCTCCTCCCTGTTGTCGGAAAAATGGTTGACAAAAAATTGAGACACCCATTCTCTTGAAGTAAAAAGCACAGCAAATGTCTTCTGGCCAAGAACTTCCACCAAACATATGCGGAACCACGTGATTTACCAGGCCAGTTGAAGATCCTACAGTGCACGTTTGATGTCCATCTTCAATTCATCCCTCCCTTGTTCCCTTGTTCATGGGTCCGAACCCAGATCCTGTGAGGCACGGAGCGAACATCATGAAGAAAGGGATGTGATTTCCTCCACATTTGTAGTGACACCATGTTGTTCTCTCTATATACTTTGGGACTGTTTAGAAGCGTGGACTCGTATACGTGGTGAACAACAAACATCTCTTGTGCCTTTTGGGCACCACCACGCTCGTCTCTATCTCAAGAAGTGGGAATGCCTGCCATCCACATCCACGATAGACCAGACCACTTCTATCGCAGACCTCTATGTGGCTCTCGTCTCTATATGTGGCATTTTCCCAAAACAGTGGAGTTCCTGCCATCCACCGAGCAGACCAAGACCACTGGGGCAAGCAAAGGAGCTAAAGACCTCATTGATGGCCTTCTTCAGCTTCGTGCTCTGCGCTGCCTCCTGTAGACCTGCTGGATGAGATGAACGGCTGAGATGAACCAAGCAGCTGGTCTAGGGCACATGCGGACGTGGCTCAATAAAGAAACAAACCAAACTAGAACCAATGGTCTTTGTGGAAACAAACTATAACCGTAGTATCCGATCATCATCACCTCGTGTTTCTTTGTTTCTTCGTTCGATTTTGTATGTCTTTGTTGGTTCTTCCTTTTACTTCCTTTTGCCAGTGGGTTGGGATGGCCTATCTTTGAGCCATACCGGCGTGAGTAGTTAACTGGATCTGGCTGTGAGACACTCCCACCAAATAGGGTGGGATTCAAACTCGAGGCCACCCGGAGGGTATCAAGGGCTTTTCCCAGCACTGGAATCCATGCAGGGAATCGTATTCTGCAACCGGAAGCAAGCAATGGCCAACTCTAGAGGAACAAGCAGAGCAAGATCCATTTCACAAGTCATGATCTCCCTCGGTCTCTCGCCTAAGAGACGTTCTTGCACTTGGTCTTGACCCTTCGATACCTGGACGGAGATGGTCTTCCCCACGGGCGGTCGGCTGGATTGAGGCGGCTGACCCTTCCTCCCCCCCACCGCCAGAAGTGGCAGGGAAGAACAATTAACATGGGAGCAAGAAACATAGAAACGAAGGCATGCATGCATGATGGGATTTTGCAAGATCAAACCGATCTACTAAACCAAATTGGGGCCAATTCAGAATGGTATTTGGTCTTCAGCCTGGTAGGGGGTCTGCGCCAGTCTGTACTCTCAAAGGTCTTGGTGTTTGATTGAATGTGTTTTGGGGATGTTGGAAGAGGATGTTGCAAGAGCCATAAAGATGGACCAACTTCGTCCACACCTTTCAAAACACATCGCGCTTTACAGCACTGATATCAGCAAAGGAAACAAACCACTTTCTCTACCAGGTAGTCCTCATTGACCTTTCTTGATGTTCACCAACTCCCCAAATCAACCATGCACCCTGCTCAAAATCCACTCTCTTCATCTCTCTCTCTCTCTCTATCTCTCTTTGATCTCGAAATCCACATGTTTAACCAAACATTTGGATTTCCGGATATTTCATGAATTGTCATGACATTTCTCTGCAATCTCTTTGCGCCCAGCCACACAAGAGAGGAGATGCGTGAGATCCAGCTGCTCCGGTAAGGGCGTTCGACGCTCAAGGCCCCGTAGGATCAGCCATTCCACCTGGAGCGTCCCGCTGGTGCAAGACCATATGGAGCGGTCCTGACATGGACCGGACCCCCGGTAAGACATTGTAAGACCGGACCAGCTCAACAAACCACCCGATCTTCCTGAAAAAGTCCATGTTCATTCTGCAGGAAAGTCAATCAAATCGATCTTCCGTCTGAACATTCTGTCCAGCAAACACATTCCTTTTTTGCCAGACCGCCGCGCGCTCCGCGGCGCGGTTAGAGCTGCTCCGATCGTTTGGGGTGTGCAAAGGGTGTCTGCGAGACCGAGGCCGGTCCCCTCCCAAACACGACGAAGTGTGGGACTTGAGGATTTTCCCCAAATCAACCAACCCAATGTATTATCCCTAGGGCTCCAACCATATCCTCAGAAGGTGTTTAGAGCCTCCAAACCCACCCCAACCATCTTCGAAACGGAGGTGGGCCAGGAGCCCAAACGGGTATATGATCAGTATGTCAGTTCCCATGGAGTGTTTGGGCTTGCATTAGGCTTGATCTTTCAAGTGCTTGCCTCGACCGATTCTTTCCCTCCCTCCCTGACGGCAAATGAAAGAAAAACCACCACTACCAACTGCTACAGGCTTGACTACTGGGACAACCCCCATGACTGGGACCCATCTCCATCGCCTCCGGTCGCCTCCGGTCGCCACCGACCCTCGTCCCTCCGCCCTTCTCTTCATCGGACGGTCCATGGTGGTCGGGCCTCTTCAGAGTTGAACTCCAAGCCCAGTCCCTGCGGTGCTCGTGTCTCGTCGTCTGCCAGGGCGACCACCTGAAGGAGTCGAACAAGATGGGATGGCAGTGGGAGGCTGAGAGGAGAAGAAGAGGCAAACTAAGCAAGTCATATTAAGTCGATACTGAATTAATCACTGTGTATAGGATTGTATAGGTGCCAAGTTGATCTAATTGTTCCACGTTTTGGGAAGGTGCATGGAGGATAATTCCGGGGTGCCCCATGAATCCAACTGCCTACCAAAAACCAACGCAACTTGAAACATCGTTTGGTACAAGCTTGATGGATGAACCCGTGCATGTCCGCGCGCGGTCTGTCTGCGCGGTCAACCAGAGCGCATCGTCGTCTCCTCGCGCCAAGCTTTGGATCGCATCCAACCTGTCGAAGGGCTTCCAAAGCGGCGGCTGGGGAACTCAGAACAACAATGATGACATCATTCAGCCACGCAAAAACATCATTCTGAGGATTTGTACTGTTGTTCTTCGTTTCTGATGGTTGCTTCTTCTTCTTCTTCTTGAAGGGTTTCCAAATATGGATGACTCACCTGTCCAAGTATCAGCCTTTCACGGGTCCTTAAGGTTATTTCTATTTGAAGAGTATAGCTGGTGCGCCTCTCTGCTAAATCTCTGGGATCTCTAGTCGCTCCTTGGTCTCGTTGGAGGGGTTTGAGGCCTGCCCAATTCATCACATCTTATGTCTAGGCCAAAGCTGGCGGGTCACCGCGCCCAACACACGTCAACACACGTCAACACACGAACGATGATCCGAAACGAGTAAACCATCGCATGCGACGGACCCGAGATCGACTCGATCGACTCCTCCGGTCCCAAGCATGGAAGGCTTCACTGAACGATTGAACCCATGCTTCCACCTGGTACCTGTGAGCACCATGAGTGGCCGGTCGCCAAGGGGGGCATTGGAGCGGAGAGGCCACCGGATGGGCAGCCCGTGTTGGTTTTAGGCCAAATGGTCGACCGGGGTCTACCCGGTCTCAAGGCCTGCGTTTTCACCCGGTTTGGAAAAAGCATGTCAAAACCCATGTACGAATAGCCGGATGTTTGATCAACCAGGAACTTAGGTCCTGTTAGGTGCTTCGGCGATTTGGTAAAAGTATGCCAAAAACAATCAAAAACCCATGGCCCAAAAAGATCACTTCGGGTAGGTGATCCACATCCCTCGCACTCTTTGGACACGCATGCAGACCTACCGGTGTTTGACACACCCCGCCTGTGCTTGGAACGCTGCTCACTGCCTGCACCGTGAAAAACCGGTGAAACAACGATGGTCACATCCTAAAAGACCGGACTGGTCGATTTCAATTGGGGGGGTGGTTTCTGTTCTCATTTGTGTGGACTGTCTGGGTGCTGGGTCATGACTGTTCAAGGAAACCATCACATACCAATGAGCTGGGTCGGTCACTATGGGGTTGAATCAGCTTGGTCCTGAGTGGTTGTCTTCTCAAATTTGCAACATCGGTTGCCTCTCACAAACACCAAAACTAGGATAGCATATAATTACACTTACACACACCTGAAATGACTCCAGGACCTCCCCTCTGTCGGTACAGTCACCCATGACCAAGAATGCTGTGCCTCACACAAACCCCATATATTGCCTATTGCCTACATTGGGGTGGCTTGAGGTGTCAATGTGGTAAATATGCCATACTGTAACCAGGATTTTGTCCTTGCAATGAAGGTTTCCCAATGGCACACGTGCTTAAATGATGTAGTATGAGTGTCTAGAAGATGGATTGTTCCTTCCTGTTCCTTTGGATCTCTACCCTTCGTCGAGAAGATCCTCTCCGGCACCAGCTGTTAGAGGTCCGTGTGCATCATGATTTGGTACAACGTTCTTGTGTGCCATGACCTATCACTATCTCTCTCTCTCTCTCTGTATATATAAATACACACCTCACAAGGCTAGGTATTTTTTACCCCTCCAGTCACCTCCTCCATGAATCTTCCACGAACACCTAGCCACACCTAGCCATCATGAGGGTTGGTACAACGTTCTGTGCCAAATCACTGAACCGGACGCCGAACCATACCCCAAAATTTCATATCGGTAACTGATCCGGACTTGTTGCCTTTTGAACATAGAGACAACCAACCCCAATGTAGGGGGAACACAATTTGTACCAATTCCCATAGCGGGTCAAGCTGGGCGACTCGCCCAAACTCGTGGCCGGGCCAAGCTGCTATGGATCCGCTGCAACTGCGCCCGCAGCCGCAGATTGGCCACCTGAAGGCAATGGCACGTCAAGGACAGTAGCCTGTTCATCAATGTCAACTCAACGAGTGCAGTGATGATTGAAATTCAACGAGTGCATGTCACTACAATTTATGTATTATGAGTCACAAAGCATCAAAAAGCGTCATGCATAACATCTGCAAACACACACCAACCAAGTAGCAGCTTGTATGCCTTGTTGCTTTCCACACCCACAGGATATGCACAGTGTTTGATGGTTTGCTGTTCGGAAGCAATCTTCAAAGAGCAATATTTTCTGCACAAACTTGCAAACAGTGGTGTGCCCTTGAAGAACCGTGCACGCGGGTCCGCACGCGTACCCGACGCCTTCATGTCGAAAACGCGGCTTTCAGGGTCAGGGTTCACCTGAGCGTTCAGAATATGGGCCCCAAAACCAAGGTTCGGGGGAAGTGGAAGCCTGAGAAGGGGGAAACGAAAGCCAGGAGCCACCAACTGCTAGACCTGTTCGTATCCCATGGCACAACACCCTGCAGTCACCCTGTATACACCAATTCCTCAAAAAAATAGTCAGGTGGGGGCTAGCCACTTGGCTAGGCACTTGGAGTCTCCAGACTACAGTTTATCTGGGACAAAAACGTGTTCATAACATTTCGATAAACTAAAAAGAACCCCCAGAACGAAATTAATCTAGTTTGGATCGTCAATGTCGTGGCGTTTGGGTATCTTTGTTGTACTGTTTTTACGCTCAACAAAGGGACAAAAAGGGCAAGTAAATGGACACTTGGAGTCACTTCGGGTTAGTGGAGAAGCCTTGAAGCGAGGGCCACCCGCAGTCACTGGCATCCGCGGCTGCAAGTGGCTGTGAGTCGCCGGATAGAACATCGCCCACGGATTACATACTCAACGGGCTCTTGAGCACTGGTACGAGCTAGTAGCTGGTGCCAAGTACTCTTAAACCCACCGGAAATCCCCTATACCTAGAAGCACCTCAGCAAGAATTTCTGCCTCAGTCAAATTTGCCTTGGAGGATTCGCGGGTTTAGGGTAAAACCCCGTTAGGTTGGAATTTCAGTGGACAGCAAAGAATTTTTGCGGCAAGAAGAAATCAACCTAAAAGCCACCAGGTTGCCTCTTCCATGATTGCATACCGCGTATCGTTCTGCAAGGACATAGTTTCGCATCTCAAGATCTGACACCCACCCAGCAGGGCACCAGGGTGATTTTGACCCTTTCGATTGATGAAACTTGCAAAAAAGATTGCAACATATGTTCAAGTCCTTCAAAAGCACTGGTTATTGAATTCCCCCTTTTACCAGGAAATTATGTATGTTTTTTTTATGTTTTTTTGTATTGTCCATTGTATTTCCACCTATTTTTGCGTCAGGTATTTTGCTCCGGGTGTGTGTTCATTCCTAACGATAAACCTTCAAAGCCAGATTTGCATGTGGACATGTGAAGGTGGAAGCTTAAGCTGCCATTCTTTATTCTTCTCATTGAGGTGACCGTTCCAGTGAATGTCTCGCTCTTCTGGCAACACCTCCCCTCTTGCCGCCCTCCCCAAGCGCTGACTCTCCGGGTGGTTTCATGCTCCGAAACGTTGATCGTTCAGAACCCACCCAGCGAGGGACCACCATGTCAGCGACCACGCTGTCCTCGTTGGACACCTCGCCATCCTCCATGAGGTGTAAACAGGCCACCTCAGGGCGCCGACCGCGGACCGTGATCCCTTCGTGATGCGATCGACCGGAGCGTTCTCTCCCTCCGTCACCGTGGCAGCAGTGGCCCTCCGGGATGGGTGGGTGTATATAACAACCGAGAGCGCCGGCAGACAGACAGTTTAACGCCACAGATCCGCCAGGTGGCTCACCGCAGGAAAAAGAACACATGTTCAAGAAGGCATTGGCCCCAGAGATTTCACTGATCCATTTTAAAGCGAATCCCCATATATATATATATAGATTTAAGAAGGAGAACTGAAATTAATAGGGCCATTCTCCTCAAGCCATCCGCGATTCGTGGAATCTATGCATCCCACAAGAAGCTAGCAGCTACAGTACTGGACGAATCTCTACTGAACAGCATGTTCCCTGCTGAAAAGTGAGTCTCTTCCAGTCGAGGCCAAGAAGGACTGATAAGAACCTATCGATAGCCGTACTGCTTTGTCTGCACACTTCAAGTACTCCGAGGTGGAGTCAGCTTCTTCCCTCAGCAAAATAGCACGGCCATAGTCTCCACCTCACACCACACACTGCAGAACTTCAACCCACGCACCACCACACATCACACCATGGCGCGCCAAGTAAGCGCACCAAAAAAAAGAACAACACCGGCCCCACGCCGGCTCCAGGCGCACTAAACGAACTCAAAAAAGAACAACAGCGCCGACCGGTCGAGTCGAGTCGCGAAGACACGATAAGACACGAAGACACAAACAAAACACGACGGATCGATCCGGCCAAGAAGCTCCACGGACCAAGGTCAAAAGGGCTTCCTTCTCTTTGCTCTCCTCTAGACATTCCAAGCGCGCCGTCGCACGGGCCTCGGATCGAATTCTGATGAACCGATGAACCTGAAGCCAAGAGGAAGACTTGGCTCAGTAAGCCATCAAGAGTAAGTACATGGAAAGTACATGTTTTATTTGTGTATTTATATATTTATTTATGATTTGTTCTTTGTATTACAGTTGTTCTTTTTGAACAGGGTCATGTCATGTCATGTCACATGTCCCATGTTCTAATTATATACTGTAATTAGGTACTTTAAGAGGGTCCTTGGTGGATATCAAGTTGGAGTGATGCGTCTTACCCAGCAGTCAAGAACCAAGATGAACCAAGACTGATTGCATCAAGGGTAGAGACACGTCCAAAAGTAAGAGGTTCAACGTCACAGCCCGAGTTTGAGGTTGGAGGTTTGTCCAGTATGTGTTGAACAAAGCAGAAAATACACCATCCAAGAGATGTTGAACAGCCTTACTTATAGCCCATCCCATAGTATGTACCACTACGTGGTCCTAGTTCAGGTCTCAAAAAACCTCTCTTGAATGAAAAGACAAACAAAAATCCGACCTGGAGCAATGATTTCACCAGCCTGGTCAGCCTTCCCCAATGGACAACCCCTGAGAAAAGTCAATGATGCAAGGAACAATAAGGGCTGAGACTGGGCTGGAAGCTGGAGGGGTGAACGGGTGAAACACTCCGTCAATGCTGGTGTTTTGGAGGAATCATGGGAACAGGAACAAAGTCCTCAATCCCAAGGAAATGTCATGCCATTTGCAGTACAATGTCTTGTTTGTTGATACTACCCATGAAGAGTCCAATTGCTCCAAGAAATCTTAAAGGTTTTCTACCACGACACCATTTGTCAAACGCACCCCGCTTGGGGACAACTGCATCCCTCGAAGAAAAGCTACAGAATGGTCAATCTGTTTGTTCACAATCATGTCCTGTTCGCTTCTGGCATTGCACAACACTGGTTGTCACCACAAAGGAGAGTAGTCTTCCAAAGGACCATGCCATCCTTCTTCAGAGTGTATAGCAACTAATCTCACAGCAAAACACTCTCAGACCATTTACCCGCCTTCCTTGCCAAGTCGCGCCAAGCTTGTTCACCAGGTGAATCGTTGGCATCATGCCGTGCTCCTTTACCCGCCTCAGGGCCTCTTCGAAGTCCTTCGCGCCAGAACTGGGGGGGGATGGACTTCATGTGAATGGATGTGAATGGATGATTTACTCATCATGGCTGTGGATTTGTGTCAGAAGGGCCCCTGGCCTGAACTGTGGCTGTGATTTCTGGATGGAATGATATCAGGCACAAAGACAAAAGGGCCGATTGAAAATGTTTGAAAGGGTGTCTGGATGTGTTTTTTCACTCTTCCGTCACCTCGTCAGTGACTGGAGTACATCGCAGCATGTGTGCACCGAATTTCGATGGTGATAGGAGTCATAGGGGCACTAAGGGAACCACCTTCTGCATTTTAGGGATCTATTCAAAAGGCTCGTGGTGAAAGAATGCTACTCAGGGCTTCCACGTCATCCAGCAAACCAACGAATCCGCCCCCCAAGCCCTGCCACACCATGTCCTCATCTCGATTGGAAAAGAAACCACGCTTTCCACCACGCCCCGCTGCAATTTGTTTCATCGCTTCACCACACTGCACGCTGACTATGACCGTCTCTCTGCGTCCGCGTCCACTCGCCGGCGGTCCTCGGCGTTCTCCAGGCGCGTGGAGAGCAACTCCTTGAGCCGCTGATCGCGCTGCAGCGCGAAGATGATGGGCGCGGAGATCCTTCCGGGGTCGGTGTAGGGGGAGGGCTGGGGAGGAAAAGGTGCCTGTTAGAAAAGGGTTGGTTGGTTGGAGGTTATAAAAAAGGCAAGACTTTCCAACATGAAAGATGAACAATATATTTATGCAATGGAAACGGGTGTACACGTATCCAACTACATGTGAGGCCAATATTTTGCTCCCAAATGCTATTCACATCGCATCCCATGCCCTGCAGCAGTCACACTTTACAACAGGTTCTGACTGCGACAACACTCAACCAAACCCAGTCACTCAGGAGGAACTGAGCCAGCCGATAAAACAACATGTCTGGCGCTTCAGCCAGCGAGAAGTTTCATTGAACTTAGTACCACAGCCTCAGCAACGCACATTTTCTCGGGTGCCCAGTTGCAAGTTGTTCTATTGATATGTCTTGTCTTTTTTGGTTCGGTTTCTTCTGCAGGAAGAACAAAGAAACAGGTGACACCATAAAGTGGAAACAAGCGGTCCTTGTGCATAATTTGGTCTCTTGGTCTTTGGGGTTTGTGGCTTTGGCTCACGGCCACTTCAACAAGAGTCCACAGGTACCTTAACTATTAGCGACACTTGGTGCCTTAAAAATAATAAAACAACTCCACCGGGGCACTCCCACTCCAGCCTCGCACCGATGTTTTAATCCCCCCGGAAGTCGTTGCGAAGAACATGCCTCCCTCCGGCCACAAACCGCTTCGAACTCGGTTTCAACCAACTCGACGTCGATCGGCGAAGCCGCGCTCCTCCCAAGCTTCAGCGCGGTGGTCATGCCTACTGTGCCTTGGATCTTCGCGTGAGAGGGTGGGAAACCCATGGGGTGCCCGGCTGGAAGGAGGCCTGTTTCTATACCTGGACCATCTCATGGGTCACCAGGCTGGACAACCCCTTACTCCCAAACAGGAGACCCAATCCATGGTAGAAAGTGCTTTCAAGAGTCACCGGATACACTGGCTAGAGGTCCCCCCCCTCAGCATGGGACAGCTGGATGTAAGGAAATGATCTGGAGGTCTTGTCAAATGCTTCATATGATTGGACATTGTAAGTCTATCTTTGGCTGCTTGGGCAAAGAAAAAACGCGGAGGGATTAAGCCCCACGACATCATATTAATAGTTCAAATTAAAATTATCACAGACGCCTCTTCCCAATAAGATCCAATAAGCAACATGCATAGCAGTTTGATACTCAGATCGAACCACCCATTTGCCCCTTTTTTCTGTGCAGTTTTTGGGCGCCTTCCCTTGAACCTGGTTGGACTCGTTGGGCCAGCCATCCCGTGTCAGAACTCAGAGATAGCAGGATCATCCTGTCTGGGTGTCCAATAGACTACCCTACTAGCCTACCCTACTTATGTCTCCAAACAGGGCACCCAGACAGGAAGTGCTAGCTAGTCTTCTAGATCTTCCAAGTGTGCAAAATTGCAGCCTTTCCATCGTAGGGTCAAGCAGCCTTTTGGGGGTCACCAAACTATGTGATGTTTGATCGAAATCTGGCAGGGTCCCATGAGGGGTTCTCCAGGTGGGTTGAATATTCCAACTGTTCGGCAAACCTCAGGAGTCTATAGGGCTTGATCCAACCAAGAGATGAACTCCAGCCCAGCGTCGAACGTCCTTGAGCAACGACACCTTTGCGCTGGAAGCTGCTGGAAGGCGAGCACAAAGAAGAGAAGAAGTCAGCGAGTCCACACCATACCAGGACAAACCATGGTGGGTGGTCGAACCCAACCTGAACAGAATATGTCATTTGTGAGTGGGATCAATATGATTTCCTGAAAGGGTTTTACGTGTTTAGACATTTCTTTGGGGGAGGATATGCTGTAATCATCCATGGTACGGGAAACCAACAATTTGGACGACTAACCAGAAACAAAAACATGTCCAATCTCATTACATATATATATATAAATATATCAGATCACAACACCCGCTCATCACCGCCCGTGGGGAGGCCCTTCTCTGATGTAAAAGGATCGAAATCCCAAGTCTGGGACCTCTTGAAAGTCAGAAGCACGAGATCTTGTGCAACTGGCACGAGCTGTGTTTGTGATTCGTCGAGGAAAACCACACCTTAACAACTATGGCCGGAGTCACACCTATGTTCCAAAGGGTTTCAGAAGTAGGTGTCTTCTTATTCTTAACCCCCAGAGTGCAGGTCGGGCTGTTCTTTCGGGCTGTTCGTCCTGCCCAGTCTCCAGTCTCCCTCGCTGGGCTCGCCCAAGGCACCACGAGGCCCAAGTCGGAGCCAAACTCCGCCAGTTGCGTCGCGATGTCGTCGCTCACCTGGCGCAGATGGTCGGTCAATCCGACGTCCAGCTCGACGAAGGGCGAGGAGATCCCGAAGGACATGCTGTGGGAAGTTGTATGAATTTGTGAGTATACTGGACTAGATAGATATCTAGATTCTAGATCTCTATATATATATATAGATAGACCATAGATGGACCTTCCACGAGATGAGAGGTGATCAATCAATATTGCTGGATACTTCTTTCTTTTGCGGCATCTCCTGCAAGAAATAACACATTCACTTGGACATGACCAAATTCTTGATCCTGAAAGCTTCTCAGAAGGTAAGAGGACACTTTCCATGTTGACCACTCTCTTGACATGCCCATCCCAAAACCAAGTGTTCACCCTAAAGGGTGGGCATGCGATCCCTCTATGCTGGAAAGGCGTTACGGTTACCTTGCTTTTAATCGTAAGTATTATGAGATCCATTGAGGAAACACATTGGTATGTTTCATGCGATGGTTTTTGTAACTATAAAAGTATATACACTCTATACCGGGTCAACACTAACACCAAACAGCCCTCTTTTGATCATTCAACATGCATTCCATGTATCAGCAAGTAAAACAACGCTCATTGGCTGGGTAAACCGGCCCACCATGCATCAAGAAAACCCATCAGCAACATATGAACCTGCTCCTCAGTTTGGTCTCTCTCATGACACCCAACTTTTGGTCTTGTGGCCAAGAAATTCAAGCTGAAGCCTCACCCAACTTAGCCAACATGGAATACTGAGGACTCTTCATGATATATCCTGGCACTTGACACGTTTACAAATGATTGATTCGATTCTCACGTCCCAACGTGTTTTCGGATCCCCTCACCCGACTGAAACAACTTCAAACCACACCTCTCCACCCGTCACGTGCCCCACCGACCGACCGGTGACGGACCGATAGACGCACCTTGTTGACGAAGGCCGCACACGCAGTACTTGCCCCAAAGAAGGCCGCCACCCCGGCCACCTGGGTGGACTCACCCCAAAACGGTGGGACTGAGATAGTAGGGATATACAAGTACCAGGAGTCACAAAGGGTTAGTGTTTGGTCCCTAAGTGAGTGGATGTTCTGGGCACCCCTGTTCTCCAATAACCCCTTTGTGACTCCTGGTAGGCATATAGAAAATAACGTCCAGCACCGCAAGTGTCTACCACGCTATGTTTATTGCTACTCTTGGTGCTCGGCATTTGACTCAAACCCACTTCTCCTCTGTTGTGGCTGCTATGTCTGCGTTTGGGTGTGCAAACAAGTTTATGTATCCCCTCATCAGGAAAAGATCCTGAAGACCTGAAGCCTTTGTTCATCGGAAAGTTTTGACACCTACGCTGCGTAAACACAAATTCTTTTGGCGCCTGAAGACTAGCGGCTAGGGGTTGTGACATGTTGTGACATCAATGCCCAAGATACGTGTAAAGACTACTTATTCAGGCAAATAATTACAACAGGGAATGGACAGCTGATCACTTACTCCCCAAAAAGGCAGCAAACGTTTTTATCCGTCCGTTGAAAGTACACAAACTATCCGGTCAACTCTGTTGAGGGAATCTTCACCCCCCTTTGATGAGCAAGACTGCAGTCATTGAATTAAAGTATGATATAGGGAGGCTGCAAAACGGTACAATGATGCCTCTTAACAGGACACCACGAAAGGAAGCTGTACTCTCATCAACGGCCCGGCCTTCTCAATCTCCAAGTACTGCTTCACGGTCAGGTCCAGGTTCCAAATCCTCAAGAGGATCGTTGAGATCCAAATCGTTCCCATCACTCATGGCTGGCAAAACATCTCTTGGCCCTTGAAGAGTAAGGAGCATGGAGAGGGGTGGGTGGAACTTGGGCCCTCACTAGCTGGCCCTTGGGATAAGCAGAAGAGATGGACTGGTGGACAGACATGATCCTCATCCACTGGAGTGGCTTCGTGCAGGTCACCATGTTCCCTATAGATCCTTTGCTTGCAACTTCTAAAATTTGGCCACAATTGCTTAATTAATGAAGGGCGGAGTCGAAGGTATTTTGCACAACAGCTCGGTTCGGTTTTTGAGAATGTTCCCGTTTCTTTCAACTTTCACCTAGCCATGCAACCGCCAACCACACACTGAAACTGCCACGTGTCAGCTCACGCTTCCGCAGCTGGCCATCACTGTAGGCAGCAATGGTGTTGGCGATGAGCTTTCGACAGGCGCGGCTATCCAACTTGGCCTTTTCGGGCGGCAAGGTGGTGCGAGGTTGGGCCGGTGGTGTTGCGGCAAATGGTCCGGGGAGAAGATAGGGATCATACAACAAGGGGCTAGGTATCCTGATGTCAGGAGAATTTGTTTCTTGGCTCCACCCAAGACCCAGTTATTCTCGGTGTTCTTGGCCTTTCTATGGCCAAAAGAGTATACTTTCTGGCTTTCTCTCCAAAAAATCCGACACACCAAAAAGGGTGAATACAGGAGGAAATTCTGCATATTCAAAGGCATAGGAATTGAATTCGGAAAGTCGCACAGTTGTCACTGCCACAATGTCTTGGTGGCTCTGGTGGAGGACTTCTGCGTTCAGCAGTAAAAATCAATATGTGTGTGTGTCATCCTAGTTCTCAAACTAAATATTTACTTGAATACATGATACATGCTTTGTTTGCAAAGGGACTCCCTGCAAATACCACATGTTCACGTGCATCATCGGCCACCAAACGACCCCCAGCTCTTGAGTGTTCTTCCAAACCATGGGTTACCCATAGCCAGTGAACACAAACCACCACGCTCTCTTCACATAAGAAGCTGATGGATGACACCCTCTCTTCTACATGGTTGGGCGCCCCAGTTCGAAGACAGCTTCATAAACCCAGGGCCGAATCAAGTCATTGATCCTGGATTTATGGCGCATGGCTGTATGCCTCTAGGTCCACTCGATTTCTAGACCTCCTGGATTGAATTGGAGAGATCTGTCCATCCTCGACTCCTCGACGCCTGAGTTGCCATAGCTGTCAACCAAGTTGCCATAGCCCACTGAGCTGTCGCATACAAGGAATCGCCGCCTCCGGTGCGCCGCAATCGCCGCTGGGTGATCCACGTCATTTGGAGGTTGCATGATCCAACAGAGGCTGAAGGACCCGAACTAGCCTATCCCAGTTCGGTACCCCAGTAAGGTCCTAGTTCAGGTCACTTGACCTCTCTTGGATTGTTTGTAGCTGAATGGCGAATCTTCCTGGACTCTAGAGGGCAACTCGGCTGGTCATGTGGAAAAGCTTCACACCTGAATCTTGACAGTCTGGGCGGTTTCGCGGCTGCAGCCCATCAGGCTCACATACAGGGCGGATGCTGCAAGAGAAAAACGGCAAATTATAGTCCCTCAAAAGTTTTGACTCTATTGCCACGTGACGCCTTCCAGTTCCAAAACTAACAATTTATATATTTGATGTCAATGATATTGTGATAAACATGCGCTCAGTCATTTCAAACCATCAAAAACCATCCAGGGTTCAAATCCATCCATCTCTCTCCAGCTTCTGATCTTCTGCGAAAAGCCTCAACACCGGACGCCTTCCGCATCATGCGCTCCTTCCACACCGCGCCTAGGAGCGAGACCTTTCGTCGATCCTTGGGCTCGGTGCTCGTGGGTGTGGAGCCTCCTGCGTCGAAGGCGGGGCTGGGCAGCACTGGGGGGTGTGGGGTGTGGGTGGGTTTAGTTTTGGGGGGGTTGTGCTCCCTGAAATCATCATGGAAGTGGAAAACCACCACCTGTTTGGTATTCGGAGAACGGTCATCGTTGCGGGTCATGCCATCCACGTAATCTTCACTATTTCAGGGAGTTTGCCATTATACTCAGATCCTTCAAAAGTCCGAATTCACACACTCAAAACGCTCCAATTTACAGCTCTCCGGTTCCATGGTTTGAGAATGCAACTCCTTCTTGCCCATAGCCATCCATCGCCTGTGCATGGCATTTATTAATCTTTGTATTAATAGAAACAACTCTTGATCAATCTAAATAATCTAAATTATATATATACAATTATATTCGATCACGCGCACTCTCGAGTCCAGTGAGACGTGGACTGAGTGGATTACCCAACCACAGATTGAGCAATCCAAAGTAGACCCCAAAGAAGTTAAAAGTCACCAATGCAAAGTCGCCACGACTCAATCTGCCTTCCAGCGCCTTTGGCGAAGGCAGAGGCAATCATCACACGGACTTCGTCAGAGTGAAAGGGGATTGCCCCATCTATACAGCCCTGCGGTAGCACTCGACCGCACGAGCGCGGCTTTGTAGAACTGAACAGGCCAGGAAAGGCGTCAACATTCGGCATCTTGGAGAGCTGCAAGATGCACTCTCGCATCAACTTGTAGATATCATACAGCGTGCAGACCTCCAAGTCTCCAGACAGGCAAAAGCCTGCCTGATGGTAGAAGACAGCCAACTCACAGAAGGAGAAACTTTGCGAACAGTCAACTTGCCAGTATAAACCTGAAAGGAATGCACACAACGTGTCCCAATCTTCCTTTGGAGCTTTCCATGTAGGTGGAGGAGGCAATCTCTTCGGAATTTTGGGCCGCCAAGGAAGGTCGGGAGCAGCATCATCATTCTCATCATTTCCATGAATGAGACCAGCACCAGGATCACCAGTAGGCATCATGGCGTGAAGGTTAATGAGCCATCGCTGATGGGTTTCAACAGCTTTCTTCATTTCAGAGAACATCTCGAGATTGATGGGGCACAAGCCTTGCGCAAACTCCTTGGCTGCGATATCACACCGTCGATTGCGAGTAATGTGTTCGACAGTGGTATTGTGTAGAGCAGCCAGATCGTCGGAAAGAAGATAGTCTGGGATGTGTTCAAGCTTGTGTGCCGGGATCCATTCGATCCAAAAAGGCCGAGCGACATCTCTCGACCGAAGGTGGACAATCTTCTCCAAGGCTTGCCACCACTCCAGGCAACTCCATGATGGATCGACGGAGCCGCCTTGAAACAAATGCTGAGCATGGTTGACCACATTCAAACAGTCAGAGAAAATGATGACCTTAGTGGATGCTGTAACACAAGCTGACACAACTGGCCATAGCTCGGCTGCATACGCAGAGAGAGCCCAATGACTGATGAGCCCTTTCTTGACAATGTTGATCTGCTCATCAACAATTGCATATGTTGCTGTGGCCAGCCAAAATGATTCACCCAACACAAGTGAGCCGTCTGTCCAAAGGCGTACCAGACAAGAGGGATCAAACGTTTCCGACACTTCAAGGTCGGCCGCCAAAGTGAACTGAAGACGACGACGAGCGATGAACTGTGGGTGGGCAATGTGGCCCAACAGCGAAAAGTTCTCTCCCAATTCATGATGTATTGGAACACCAGTAAGGGCGTGAAGTGGCTCACAATCATAAATCAAATGGTGCATGTCCTCTTTCTCCTTACCACAAAAACGACAAAGAGGCGAATCGATCCACCCAGACCCAGCAAGTCTATCATTTGTAAGGGTGCACCCAACCAAAAGGGATTCGAGTCGAGACCGAAGCAAGACTCCATCCGTCTCGGCGTGCGGAGGCAACCTCTTGAGAAGAGAGGTAGTTTGCTGAAAGTCAAAAATCTTGGTGGAGGGGACCAAGTCCTTGCGTTTTCGTCCAAAAGCTTGCTGATAACAGGCCTGTCTGGCAATGTTTTGAAGAACTTCCTGGAACCCCAAACAACCAGAAACAAATGGTTGTTCCAAAATGGCAATTGACATCCTTTACATGGGAAATGGTTGTTTGGGGAAACATCCATTTCTTTCTGGTTGTTTGGGGTTCCAGGTTTACTAGCATCCTTAGTCGACAAGGCTCGCAGAGGGACAAGTGCCCACAGTAAGAAATATTGAGGTCCTGGTCAATTTGAATACCCAAAACTTCAGCAGCACCTCGGAGTTTGGTGGCAAGTGAATGTGCCCCAGTGTCTTTCTGCCAGGTGCGCATGAGCATGGGAAATGTATATGGCAGGGTATGGCACATGCGAATGCATTCTAAAACGGTGTTAAACGCACATGCAATCCGAGGATCAGTACGATGGGGCTGAGACAGGACAGCCTGGAGGAGTTGACGTGATCTCCATTTGGGCCTGCCGACCCACAGCGCACGAGCAATTGCATTTTGAATGGAATTAAGAGCTTGTTGCGGAATCTTAGAGATATGAGCGCCAAATGAAATCTGTGGCAAGATCTTGGAGCCAATCAGAAAGACTCGAATTTTGTGAGGAACCGGAAGAGCAGCAATGTTTTCCGAGTCATTCAAAACTTTTCTTAATTTCTTATCATCAAAATGAAAAGCATCTCTCTCAGAGGTGTACATCATGGTGCCTAAGACTTCAACTTCCAACCGGAGTGGGAGCTGCGGGAAGAACTGTTTGGCAGTCTTACGGCCCTTAGAGGTGGTGGCCCACATTGAGGACTTAGCTTCATTTAGCTGCTGGCCTACCCGCTTGTCCCACACTTTGGTCACTTCGAGAGCCTTGTGAAGGTATTCGCAATGCTCGAGTTTGGACCATAAGTATGCATCATCGATGAAAGCTCGCGCAAAGACCTCAGGCAAATGGTCCAAAAGGTGACACCAAACCTTGTTGTAGGCATTCATTGCCAAGAGCGAGAGTGAACATCCTTGTGCCACGCCGTTGGCTCCATGAGTGGACTGAGGGCAAATCCACCTTCTATAGGACAAGTGTTTATGAAGCCCTTGATATTGCTTAAGAAAGGCATTGACAAGTCCTTGTGGGAGCCCAAAGGCTAAAAAACAAGGCGGCTGCAAAAGATGGAACAATACGATCAAAAGCTTTTGCCTTGTCAAGCTTAATGCCAACCAAAGTCACTTGGTCAAGCTTCGCACAATCAATGTGTAAGCGAAGATCATTGTACAAGGAAGCCATATGGCGACCCTTGATCCCTCCCAGCACCGAAGAGGGCATCACTTGCATCTGCCATGCATGGAGTTGCGCGAAGCGGCTACCCGTGTAGGCTAAGAGCAATGCAGGCAAGATTGTTATAAGCCTCTTATTCATTGGGGTAGCAGGGCCAGGCTTGTTCAAAATGACCTGCTTAGCACACACGAGTGCTCGGGGGAGAGGTAACTCAGTTTGTTCAACAAGTTGAAAGAAGGAGGCCACAGGTTCCAGCTCAGAAATGCTGAAAGTTTTGAGCTCACTAGTTCGCCAACCATCTAAACCCGGAGCCGCGTGGGTCTTTCGATGTTGGAGGACATGGTGCAAATCACGAGCATTGACAGGTGGAAGCTCAATCTTCAAGTGCTGATCTTTAATGTAGGGCCACACAACTTCTAACATCTTCAAAGGGTGTTCACATAAGGTGTTAACACCAAACACCGAGTCCCATGAAGAGTTGAGGTGAGCAAGGGCGGCTTCAGGTTGGAAAATAACGTTGTTGTCAGCATCAACAACTAAATTGGGCGGTTCATCTTGCTGCTTATTTCGAAGGTGGCTGAAAATGTACGAACAGTTGGAGTTTGCCGACTCACGGATGCGCT
This sequence comes from Durusdinium trenchii, assembly GCA_963970005.1. Taxonomy (NCBI): domain Eukaryota; class Dinophyceae; order Suessiales; family Symbiodiniaceae; genus Durusdinium; species Durusdinium trenchii. The sequence continues at coordinate 649,586 of CAXAMN010024029.1, read as the reverse complement.
TCTTCCAACTCTGAATTTGCTGGAGCCGAATTGAGGCATCACAAGTCAACAACAGTTGCTCGGCCCACCTCTTGGCAAAGTGGACTTCAACCAACTTAGGGAAGGCAGGATTGGACCAACCAACTGGTGCATTGAGGTCGCGAAGGGTCCAAAAGGCCTTAATGGCTGTGCGTCGAGTGATGGTTTGATCATCAACAGTACCTTCCCACCTGGAAAGCCTCGTGAAGAGCTCTTGGAGACGACCAACCAGTTTGGCGAGGCGCATGCTCTTGGCAGTGGCCGCGCATCTCGTCAACAACTGTTTGGGGGCAATTGTTTTGTAGGAGAAGATTGGAGTTGCAGCACGCTGTTTCGGACCATCCCCCCCAAGTGGCCCCTTTAGCAAGAATGGTCGATTGAAGAAAGTCATTTACAATACCCCACTTGGCATCAGCGGTAGTGGCACTAGTGAACTTAGCTTCAAAATCACGTTTCCATTCTGGAGGTTCACGACCAATGGTGTTTTCAGAATGCATGCCGGAAAGATCAAAGGCAGCCGATTTGTAATGAACAAAACCTCTTTGATCCAACGAGGGCCACTCGAAAACAAGTTGAATGGGTCGATGCTGGCGCCCAAAATGTTCAAGGACATTGGCACTATGCAAGGCTGCAAAAGCGGTGTCGTTCACGAGCACGGCATCGATCGACGTGCAACTATCCCCGGGTCCAGAGAAGAGTCCATCGTTGGAAAAGGTCAGGGGACGACAAACTTCACCAAGTTCATCAACGTTAGCGACAGGGTCATGCCATGATTGGAAATTGATGGCATTAGAGATGACAGGGTACGACAGTGGAGGAGCTTGCAGGTCTCCCGCGATGACAACCGGAATTTGGCCAAACTGTGCAACGAAAGTAAGAATGTCATCAAACAAAGAATTGTTCCACTCATGAACTTTAGTATCTTGTGAAGCACCTGTTTGTGCATACACCGAAATGATCAGGGCTTGGCGATGTGGTGTAACTTAGCACCAAGCCACGGCAACCCTTCTAGTCTTGAACAATTTCGAAAAGAGACCAGTTTGGTCCTGCTTAGCACAACAGGGTTGAATCACAGAATCCGGTGCAGCAACGAGCGTGCCCCCACAAGGTGTTTGGGAGGACTTACCCTTATGCCAACAAAAGGGAAGGAGTTCACCGAGACAAGGAGTCCAACCTTTGGTCTGAAAATTCTTTGTTGCGGATCTGGCATTGTTCTTGCCAACGCGGGTTTCTTGCAAACAAACAACATCGGCATCCCACGTTTTCCACAGGGGATTTGTGGCAATAGAGCCAATGTTAGCAGAAACAAGACTCATTCGATTATTCATGTCAGGGCCCTCCCCAGGAAAACCAAGAGAGGCATCAAAGGCAAGGAGAAAAACAAGCCAAAATGGCCACTCCCCTAGCACCTTGCAAAAGCAGCTCACACTTTTTCTGGCGACAAAAAGTTCACGCTGGGAGGACCAGCATGATGGTGACTTCTGAACTATAGCTAATTGAGGGTGCAAGCCATCCCAACACCGAAGATGATGCTCGAAACAACGGAGGAGCAAAGACAAAGAAATCCACAACGAATCATGCGGCATCAGGCTCACAGGAGGGCACCAAAAATCCATTAACGGCCGAACTTGGGAGCGGACACATGTCGTTCCAGGCAAGAACCAAGTCCAGGCTGAACCCCAAAAGCATTCAACGAGAAGGAATGCGCAGAACCGGAGAAGCTCGGCAGACAGCACCCAAGAAGACACAGGACAACGGAAAACGAAGAGCCAAAGCACAAAGAGAACCCACACGAACCGAATCAAGGGCAGTTGGAGGCTGATGCCTGCCTCATTCTGTCACGACGATTTAAGCAGCTTTGACGGGGGAGTTTCCCCGGTGGGCTCACGTGGGCGCTGCACAGCGTGTGCGAGCAGCTGGCGAAGGGAGTCCTGAATATCCCCAAACCGTGTATCGCCTTTTGCCTCAAAACTTTGTTGCTTGGCTTAAAGCTTTTCAAAGCGTTGCTCAAGACGATCGATGCGTTGGTCATCAGACTTGGTAGATGGCGGCGACGAAGCAGCCAAAGTCCAAGTGGCTGGTGCTTGCGGCTTGGGTTTCTGCTTCCCTTTCTGAGTGCCTTTGCCAGCTCTCGGAGGATGTGGGTTTGCAACTTCTTGGACAAGAATTTCCGAAATCTCCGCATTGATTTGAACGGAGAATGAGCTCTGGGATGGCTTCGAATCGGTCGTAACGACCCAGACATGCACCCCCCCTACACGAAAAGTGCGAAGGGGAATGACGGCAAGTTTGAGAGCTTGCAGAGTCGAAGACACCACATGTTCTGCCGCAGTGGCGGCAGGCCACCCAGCCAACTCAATGGTGTGACGAGGCACGACGTGGATGTTGTCCTTAGTGAGCCGCGAGTCTGCCGAAAGCAAATGGCTCCGAGCTGCAGATATGTGGACAATCCAGATGCGTGGGGCCAAACCCCTCTTGGTCATCACGACCCCAGCGAATCCTTGAACCCCTTTGACAGCAATCTTCATGTTCTGGTGTTCCGAAATGGATGGAAGCCAAAAGCGAGGCAACACAGTGGTGTCGGAACTACCTTTGCCCTTTTCCAGGAAGTCACGTGTGAGTAATGACCCCCTCCCACTTGCCTCGAGAATCTTGGAGCGCTGAGCAAATGGAATCTTTGCAATCATCTGAAGCATTTGGTCTGGCTGATTTCCCCCGGGATAACGAATCTGGCGGAAGCCGTACAAAACAGCCTGTTCGCCTGTCGGCTCATCAACTTCAGCAAGCATAGCTTTGAAGGCACTCACAGGATTGTCCCTGATTCTCTCGAAATCTTGCCGAGACACTAACCTGCAATCAATCTCGAGCACCAATTCACAAATTGCTGGTGTGGTGAGCTTCACGACTGGCTCAGGCAATTGGAATGTGATTTTGCCTTTGATGACAATCATGTGAATGAGCCTCTTGTACGAAAGATTCGCGAGCGGATCGTTGAGAGCAATCTCGAAAGGTCCTTCAAGACGATCAGCTACATGCTTCAGGTGACTGTTCTCACCAGCTAGAATAGCGACATGGTCACCTTGCACTGGACTCTTGAGCACCTCGGCAATGTTGCTTTTGGTTGTCAAAACAGCTCCGCCCCTGGTGGCAGTGAGCTGCAGACGGTGAGTTTGCAGCAGTGGTTTCTTGTCAGCGCCAATGAAGGGCGAGGGAGTTCGAAGCTGGAGATCTTCCCATTTGGATTGCTGTGGCTTGGCAGCCTTGGCCTTCCACGGGTCCCATGAAGTCCATGGATCATTGGCATCCTTGCTTGGCCCTTTGGGAGCTGTCGAGCTCTGGGAACCTTTGGGACGCTTGTTGTGGTCCTCAGGCATGGGCTCATCACCGTCATGCATCCCTGCAGCAACATAGCGATTTGGAAAGCGATTCTCAAGAACCCTGATGAGGAACCAATTGCGAGTGGCATTTGCAAAGGAGCGCAAGGCATCCGAGGCCTGTGTTTGTTCCCACAACTGGGCAGCTTCATCTTGGATGACTGCAGCTGCAAAGTCTGAGTTGGATTCAGAGCAATTTGGTCAGCTTCCAGACGGCGAAAAAGCTGTCGAAGCAAATGATAGCCACACATGTGTGTTGGAGCAACCTGATCGAGGAAGGTGAACTGTAGTGTCGATCTGTCAACCTCTGTGATGTGCACCAAATGATCGAAAAGGGGCCGCAAGAGCTCCCTCATGTCAACTGGGACTGTGGCTCCAAAATTTGCTCCAGCAGTCGAGAAATAGGCTTCAACTGCAATCCAGTGATTGTTGACAACGATGTGCCAGATAACATGGCCGAAGGCTGCATACTCGGGGACAAGGTCGTTCAAGAAAGCCAAATTGCCAGTTTGTGTATTCCAAACAGCTGGGGCGCAGAAAAGCGTATTTGTACTCAAAGCCCTGGGGCCCTCCAATGTATAATCCATCTCATCGGTGGCAAGCCAGCCTCGGAACTGCTGGAAGTGTGCAAGGCGCTGTTGGATCCTCTGCTCACGTGTAAGAGTCGGCTCTGTAGCAACTTGGACAGTCCTCACAACCGGTGGCGGCGGATGTTCAACGTGGAGAGCAACTTGAGTATGCGGTCGTCCTTGCACATGACTGTGGGCCAGAATCAAAACGAAGTTCTTTCTGAGCCTAAAGGCCAGTTCACCAACACCACGATCAATGGATTCTTCTTGCCAATCCTCACGGGAACTGCGCAGAACATCATCCACAAGGTCAGAGACATTTGGTGGCAGTGGTAGTTGATCCGTGAGGTCCGCAATCGTCTGATGATGGCCGCCCCAAGAATACCACCGCATCATGAGATGCCATCCGCAAAGGTGTGGACGATAATACTCTGGCAACATGTGAATCTGAATACGATGCGGTGCAATGTCCAGAAATCTTGCAAGAATCATCGTGAGGCGGTCCCGAAAATCCGCATGGATTTGGATGAAGGTGATAGAAGTTTGGTCACCTCTCTTCGTGATCTCAACAGCCCCCCAGTGGGACCTGACCAAGATTGGTAGGACCGTGGTCGAATTGTTGTAGAAATTGGGCTCCCCGTGTCCAGCTTCATCGAAATCTTGCTTGGTAATGTCCCAAAGGACGGGTGGAGAGAACTTCATGTCTGAACCAGACCACATAAGGGACTGAGTGTAGTAAAACATTTCATCCGAAGCCATCCACCCGTGGGTGTTGACCATGAACTCCATCCGTGCATCAAAGGTGGAGCCTGCATCCAGCGAGGGAGAAGGTCCAATTATATACATAATCAAATCAATTGAATTCAATTGATCTTATCAGAATCTCCCTCGGGGATCTTCCCATGGTTCCCCGAAAGGAAGCCCTGCCACAGTGTCCCAGGTCAAATTCGCTGAGCCGTTCGTCGCTTCCCGTCGCTTCTCCTATCGAGATGCTGTTCAGGGAGATGCCCAGCAAGTCCAGCCCATAGCGAGTCCTGACACATCCGTGGATCCGAAGAAGCGCAACCCGTCCAATGAGTGTCGAGAGTTGGATGAAATCCATTGTAGGGGGTGTATAAGTCTTCACTATATGATTGGCATCACCTGACAAGTCAGGAGTTACAAACATGTGCGCTTCTTAATCCCAGGGGCCCCTCACATCCTTCCACCATATGTCGAAACAATGTCCAACAAAAAGGGAAGCAACGAGACATCGTCCTTGTGTTCCAGAAGAAATTCAGACTTCCAAACCTTCAGATGCAACTACCAAAGGGCAGGAGAACGAGCAAAAACTGGATTCTGCTCCAACCGACTCGCTGACTCGCCCAGGCGCCAAATGAGAGGATTCGCATCCAGGCCCAAGAGCGCTGCCTGGAGGTTCCGTGACCAGAGGAGGTTCCAGTCCCAAAAAGCCCGGCACGCTGGGTGCGGGAAGCCATGAAGTCCGTAAGCTCGTGCCAGCCAACATCTGCAGGTGTCGTACTTGGCATTTCTTGATGTTCTGGGAAGAATGGAAAAGAAGTATACAGTAGTTACTAGTCTAATAGGCACTATACAGAAGTGGTCTACCTTTCAGAACAGTCTGACAAACATCTGGGGTTGGTTCCAACATGTTCCAACTGGCAGACCTAACTACCGGGGG
>CAXAMN010024029.1:608453-628944 GCA_963970005.1 Durusdinium trenchii | reverse complement strand
GTATGCGGGAGGGGCTCGATGGGCAGCGCAGGCAGCATGGAAGTCAAGTGTGAAGTGGATGAAGTTGGGTGAAGTGGTAAGCTCAGGTTGGCTGAATTTCATGGTTGCAGCTTCTTCAGGGCTATCATTGATGCATCTTGAAAAAAGATCGAACCTTAAGAAACACCTCTTTCCATATAATGAATCGCTCTGCAGAATCCTCCAGCATCGTGTCCTATAGATCAGGTTGGAGGCGGGAGAGGTCATATAGGCTTCGTTGACAGGTCACAAATGGTCACAGGTCGCTGCTGATATGACTTGATCAAGCCAAGAAGACGCGTGGCGAGACGCGGTCTTTGGACGGACTATCGTGGACTTGCATGTCTGACCAAGGTGCGAAATGCGAAGCTTCTGGGACCTATAAGTACCTATAGAACCCATATGTCTGTTTTGATAGGAAAAGGCCATATTTGGGGTGGTTTTTCTGGTCCAAAATAGAGGTCGAGCTCAGGTTCTAGGTATACTGATGATGTGAAAGAATGATGTAGCACTTCGATCTGAAAGAAGCGGAGCTTATCTTTTTGTTGCATCTCTCACTTCAGCTCACCCACATCAGCAACCGAATTACCCATATACTCCATGTATGCCATATATGCCTACATTGACCCCTCAAACCACCCCAATGTAGGCATATATGGAGTGTCTGGGTTAGAATATAGTGATATCGTGGTTGACAAGCGTAGATGGAACAAACCCAATGTTGGGTGTGTTGTCTGGCCTCTTAACGGGTCCAACACCACCGACATTGTGCCATCGAACCTCTGAAACGCTGAACCAATCAGAATCCTCTCGTCTTGGACCCAAAGGATGTCCTGCTGCCTGCTAGCGCGAATGTCCTGGGTGCTTTTGTTGAGTCCTGCCATTGATTCTTATTTGAAGAAATTACACGTGTAAAACGTCCCAAGCAACCCAATGCAACCCATACTCATTCACCGGAAAATATGATCAAATTCCAATTGAGTTGGAATTGTCATCAATAAATTCAGTATATGATGGTAACATATGACCATGCCTCAAACATTGATCGTCGATAAGCCATGGAGATGGAGATGTCTTGCTTGTCCAGTGGCTACTTTCAAGCTCTCTGAACTCAAAAAAACCCAATCACTTAGATTGAGCGAAGCTAATGGCAAATGGCTATGGGTCATGGCTCCAGCATACCTTAAGGTGGACTTACCGACGTCACTTGGTCAAGCAACATCGTGGGCTGGTCGGGCTCCAGGTGCCATGCGCTCCACCCAGAGTCAAGGTGTCCAGTGCTTCCAGGATCAAGTACCATGCATTGGGTATATCCCATTACAAGTACCATGACCCAGTGGATGATGATGGTTAGGTTCCCCCGTTCCACCCCTTTCTCAAAAAAATGATCAATGTTCTCATTTGTGCCTACATTGACCCCTCTGGCACCACCCCAATGTAGGTATATATGCCGTACATGGAGTGTCTGGGTAATCAATAGGTAACAACTTCGAGAACAAATCACCCGTTTGTCACAGGATGTCCCGTGAGTGATCCCCTGGGTCGTCCTGCCCATCAGTGCCCAGAAGTTTCAACAAATGTATATGCGGGCACCTGGCCCATGCAGCACTTGAATTCATATTAATATAAACTTCACAATGTAGACTCTTAATTAATAAAACCACCAAAAATTGGATGGTAAAACCTCTTTCATCTGATTTTATTCATCAAGAGTCTTCAGTGATCCCTTTCAACCCTACGAGCTGCCCTTCCACTGAGTTTACGTCCGTCCCGATGGCCCCCGAGGCACCGATGAAGCCTTCGGCGCAGCGCCAGCCGCCCTCGGGCGCCGCCGCGTAGCCCTTGGGCAGTGGCTCCGGTGCTGTGCCTTACCACTCGGAGTCGTTGGGCTGATTGGGCCTGATAAAAGAGGTACACTCCCTAAAAAGACATTGAAGTGGATGGGAAAATAGCCCAGAGTTTTTAGGATGACCATGAGATGACTCCGAAGACCAAACAGGTGGTGAAGTCTACTTCCGTGATACTTCTGGTCTGTTGGGAAGAACGTTCCTACAGCTTCGGAGCCGTGTCAAAACGGCGCTTCTTCGCTGGCCTGCTGAGCGAGTTCAGAAAAAGCGTTGATCCAAAAGGACCGCGCGCGCGCACCGTGTCAAGGTAATCCCAGTGCATTCCAGAAATTCCACTGACTGGTTACAGGCAATACCCCGGATAACTTGGTGTTACCCTGAATACCCTGCTAATACCCTGACTGGAATTCCACATACCTGGAATACCCTGGATGCCCTGGCAATACCTGGAGGTGCAAGGATTTGAAGTGTCACACGCGCCACGTCCGATCTATAGTGGTTTGTCTGGATCCATTATGGGTTCTGCTTTCAATCTCTGACTCCCAGCGGGACCTGCACCTATCCCACACAGTCTTAACTTCTGAATGATTTCCCTCGCTAAGCGTTCTAGAATCCAAGTCAAAACCGATCCCCTTGCGATGTTAATTTTCGAATCATAAGTAGCTTGGTCTCTACCAGCTGGACCCCGAGCTCTTGGCGCTTGCTACAGCTACTAAGGCAGCTGCTATAGCTCCCAACCCGTCAAAGTCTATCCAATCAACTTCCCCAACCACGGCCTTCTTTCCATCTCTTTCCACTCTTATAATGTCCCTGACGAGCAGCACTGTAGCACGCAAGTCGGTAACCTGGATGAGCTTCAGTGAGCTGCTTTGGCAATGGTGACTGGTGACGATGAGATTCGATCAGGATGACGTTGAAACACAATTTAGTTGAAAAACTCTCTCACTTAAAAAGTTTAGGAACCCTCGTTCAGTCGTTCGCATTGAATTGATTCAAGGTCAGTCAGGGATTTCACCACTTTCCGGATGCATGGAAATGACAAAACAAATCTTGAGACGTACCACGTTTAAGAAGATACACATTATTGTTTCGGAGGCTGAGTCGAACTTTTTTTGTAAGTTGTGAAGATCAGAGTTTGGGTTCTGATTGCCTTTTTGGGGGTCCGGACGAGATTCGGATGTCTTTTCGGAGGTTTTTTGAGGGATCTGAGTTGTGTCCTTGTGTCCTTGCTTGCGGAGCCCGGAGGTTTTCCGGAAGATTTTCCGGAGTGTCCGGAGGAGGTTTCGGAAAAGGTTCCTCTTCACAGGAAAACCCCCCTCCGTTGCACGGTCCGTCGCGCTGCTCTCCGTCCGCTCTCCGCCGGGCGGCTGCAGCGTGGCGTTCCGCTGCTCCACGTTGTCACGGGGACACGTGGCGTTGGTCGACGGACCCGCAAAGGGGGGCGAGCACATCACCTCACCTGAGCGGGGGTTTGGAGGGGGGGAGCAGGAGGAGGATTTGGGAGGATTTCACATCACGTGAGCAGGAGTTAGGAAACCAGAGGTTGAAGAATGAATCCTAGTAACTTAGTTCGAGTATGGCAGTTGGGTACCTATGTAAGGTGAGGGGGTCCTATAGTTAAGGTCACTTGACCTCTCTTGGGAGAATGGGTTTGGAAGTACAATAAGGGTTGGGTTAGACAGTCTCATAGACGCATGAAAAGGATCTCAGAGGATCCAAAAGAGGCCTCTATTGACCAACCCCACCCCCGAGATCTTAGGTGTCTTGTTTCTGTGCAATGAGAAAAGATGGAGGATTTGTCACTGGTTTCTTCATTTGGCCAACCTAGTTCAGCGAGTTCAGTACTGGAATCGGTCTGTGATGCAAAACACAGGCTGAGTTTGCTATGCTGCTATATGTCCTACCAGGCGATCCGAGCTTGGCAGCTACTTGGATGGGCCCGCCCGTTCAAAACAGTTCGGTATCCGTAGCTTGTCAGAACCAGCTTTTCAGGTAGCCTTCATGTTCGGCACCTCACTAGTCCAATTTGCTGGACTACTTCACTACTTGGTAGCCCTCTAGCCCATCCATTGAACCATACAGATCCAGTGCTGGAGCCGGCTGCTGTCCCGTTCGGCTGAGCCGGGAACTCTTCAAACTGTTCAGGGTGGGAACAAGGTAACATGTCTTGCTCTCCAAATGGTGCTTCTTGTGTGAGATGCTGATCGTCCGTCGAATTAACTCATATTTGGAAGGTCTGGCAGTCCAGCATGATCAACAACTTATGGAATTCAAAAATATGGTGATTCACTCTAAACGAGTAGGCAGTACAGTCCCACGCAAAAACAATACGGAGATGAAGCACTTCACCTAAATGGAACCTGAACATGACCTTGCAAACAAATCCATTCAAAGACAAACATGACCTTCCATAGACAACAGCGTTTGTTCTGAATCATCAAATGCTATGACAAAACAAAGCCATCAAACGATTCCCGCACCCGGAAGCCTAGCACACTTGGACTCTCTTCCTTTTTTTGCGCAGCGACGGGAACAACACATGTTCTCGTCGCTGGGGGCTATGTGAGAGGCCAATCCCTTGAAGGATGCTCTCACTTTGGAGCCGACTCTCACGACCTTCGGATGGTTGTTCATCCGCACCTGCACCTTCAGATGGTGACGGTCACACGCATTGGCGTTGCAATCCCTGACCTGTGTGGAATATGTCCTCTCCATTTGCCCTGTGGCCGGGACCCCAAATTCAGCTTCACTGAACGAGCTCCACCTCCGAACTGAGTGAAGAACCCCGAAAACCCCCCCAAAAAGGTGAACCCTGCAAGTGATCCACGAACTTCCTGTTTCCTCAGTAGAAGGCGGATGGGTGTTTTCCCATTCTGCGCTGTGGACACAATAAAAGCTGTGCACTGCGAGCACTTTGGTCACTGGTTCCGGAGGTCAAAATCCGGGTCGAGGTCTGACCCGGGTCCAAACTTGGGAATTACCTCGTTATAAGATGTTATAAGTAATATAATATAGTGCTGCTGTTGTATGACCAACCTCCAATCAACTGAGGTCAGTTCCTGACCTGGGCTTAGTTATCTTATTTCCAGTGTTTCCCACCCTATTACTACTACACATTAACATACCATCTCAGCCATTAGGGCACCACGTTGCGGTGAACCTGCTGTGAACCTGCAACGCCACGGTGTTGCATCACACACGGCGATGAGAGAGGCACCGGTGGTGCCACACTCACATCAAGTCTGCGCGTTCGTCCGCTTCATCCTCGTCGCGGTCTTCACCTCAGTGGGAAGTTTTTGGGATCCAAAACACACCGAGCGGTGCCACACGGAAAGTCGGTTCAGACCCAAAACACCGGGGGTCACCTTCCTCTCCAACTGCTTCAAGGATCTTCAAGGGTATTCCGAATATAAGGGTCACCCTGTGGAGGGCGGCATGCAGGGGGATTCCTCCAAACCCTTGGTCCTCGCTCGGTCTCACAGGGTCCAGGCGACCACGTCGGGGTGGACAGTTCAATGGTTTCGTCTTCTGGAACTGGTCGACTGGGAGAACTCAGCCAGTCCAAGTCGTTTGAGTTTGGGCATATTTGTCCATCCCCACGGTGCGAAACCATAAAATGATTTCAGGGAGTGTAGACATGTGTAGACTTCATGGGTCTACACTCTACACCCTGAACTCATGTTGTGCTTTCGCACGTGGGGATGGACCAATGACCCCCCCTTGACCGCACTCCCCTTGACCTTGACCGCTAAGAGATTTCACCCCATGAGGCCCTATAGCCTATATAGATGGTCTTGTTGGCTCCGAAGAACATGTCCCACATGGCGCACAGCCTTCGATCTCCGCCCCAACCGTTGTGTTTTACGGTCTTTGAAGACCCTCAGTCATACCTATAGATCTTCCCACCATATGCAAATGCTTTTGCCTTTTGGCTGGTTTCATGGACCATAAGTCTGACCGAACAACCCCTCCACCACTATCAAAAGCACCCACGCGCCGCGTAACGAGCTCGAATCATCGCACTGTGTTTTTGATTCGGTCGAGTGACGTGTGTCCGGTGGAATCGCAGCCGCCAATTCCGCTTGGATTCGCTTCCGCTTCTCTTGCACCGTCTGAAGCCTCGGGGAAACGAAGTCTCCAGTGGAGTCTTGACCTACTTCAGTAAACCAAAGGTCCAAACATGTCTTAAGATTTTGGACGGAGTTCATCTTGGATTTGCGGCTCCCAGCAACTGGAAATATAAAAATATCTTCGCCTTGCCAGGGGATTCACTCATATATCTATATATATATAGAGAATCAACATCAGCTATAAGCAAAACCAGGTATATTGACCCTCATCTGAAAGATCACCCCAACTGATTCAACTGATCGGCATAAGGAATGGGGGGGGTTCGGCGTGGGAGAAGTCCAATAAGTTTGCCGTGTTGGAGGATGTTGGGTGCCATTTCCTTGGGATCTGCGAGGAAGTGCAAGGTGCTTCAGAAATCTCATGGGATGGTTGGCCAATCTTGGAAAATGGGTCTTGAGAGAGAAGAGCAAATACAATTCCTTTGACTCTGCATGGTGACTTAGTTGGAAAAGGGATGGAAAAGCTCATGGCTGGGAACTATGGATTTGTCTTCGGTCTCTGAGTGCCTAACAGCACCAAGTCTAACCTCTAGTGGGAGAAAACCAGGATGGTCTAAGTCTGAAGCCGGTGGAACAGGAGAGGTCTTTTGTCACTCAATGTGGCAACAGACTCTGTGCAGTGTCTCGTCAACCTGGAACCCATGTCTGCCGACCAAAGGAGCAAAACACCAACCACCAACCCATCAATACGGCACCAAAAAAGCCACCAAGCAAAAGGTTCTACCACCCCCCTCGAAGAGCCAAAGTTCTTGTTCATTCATCTGAGTTGCGAGTTGTCACGATAGAGCAACATCCCCACGAAGAGCGCTGCGAGCAAGCTCACACCACCCAAGATCATACAGGCCTCAGAACCGGATCCACTTGGGCCACGCAACACAGTCACTTGGGGCCTCCACCCAGCAGAGGTGGGTACTGTTCGACGATCCTAGTTGGGTACCCCTGGTGGCGGGTCCTAGTTCAGGACACTGGCTACGTATTCCAGCCGTTGTTCACAGCTGAAAGAGCTATCCCAAATGATCTCATCTTTGAACCGAGAAGATTGACCAATGCAATGGTTCATTAAGTTAACCGAGTTTGGTTTCCTTTCCAGACCCAGGGTTCTGGAGGTATGTTTGGCAGGTGACTCCAAAATCGTAGACAAATGTGACAAGTACATCCCCTGTAAAGAAGTCTTGCTTGGATCATCTTGGGTCTATCTCATTACCAGTAACGGTGGATGATGATGACGATGATGATGATGATGATGAGGAGGAGGAGGATGAGGATGAGTAGAGGCCTTTGTCAAAAGTTGTGAAAATTGTTTACCGACTGTTGCAGATAAGAGGACAGGCCCAAAGTATTGTTCTTATGTTTTTTGGGAACACTATCAAACCACATATTGTGGGTTTTCTCAGGTTCAATATTGAGGAGCAATGCCACAACATGTGGTGACACCCGGCAATGTGAAGTATGACATAATGACATCCTGCATTGAGCAATTCACCAGCCGACTCACATCCCAATTCATTACAGTATATTACCAGCTATCCGCTTTTTTCGCAAGGGTTTTGGACGACCAACATCGATGCACATCCCAAAGCGGTGAAGCCAAAAGGCGATGAAGCCAGCTTCCAGTCCTCGGAAGGTGCTTTGCATCTCACTCAACCTTAGCCATGGCATCACTTCAGCTCGGATTCGGGTGAAATGCCGGTCTTGTACAAAGCGGAGTAAATAGTTCAGGAGGCAAACCAAAACAGGTCGATGACCAGTTTCCAACGGAATATTCTATCTACAACATGGTTTCCAACATGGTTTGTCTCGAATCCCATGGTTTCCAACATGGTTTGTTTGATTTGCCCCAGAATATTCTACAGTATCTACGACAGGATGACCAAGGATTCCTAAATATTGACGAACGTCCTGTCACTTTGAACGCTAATAAAGCAGGACTGGCCGCATCATCGGGGGGGTTCTACAGAACCTATACAGTGTTTTCAGAGTAGATGGCACAATCACCCATTGGCTATATATTATCTTCTAAAAACCATCTCCGGGCGCCAGTGCCACTTACATCCATCTACTCTGAAAGCACGTACTGTATAAATACGTGGCTCAATGCCTCAGCGGGGCAGGGACTACCTCCGACCTCCGACCGGTTCGCACGCTTCATCTCGCCTTCTTCTGCAACTGTAACGAACTACCAGGGCCCTGATGAAATCACCAGACCATTGGGAGTGAACCGGTGCTCTGATTGATGGCGCCGGAATCTCCTTGGGCTTTGGGGAACGACCTGGGCTCCAAAGAATTAACATCAGTGGACCTTGCGGTGGGTTGATATGCGAAGGCACCTTTGTAATGGGGATAGGTCAAAACCTGGAGCCCAAACACCAGGCAACTCGACCTTCCAAGTAGGTCAACCATGGCATCCTGGTTTTGCGCCGCAGGCAAATCTGGTCAGACACTCACCTGGCAGGTGGAGAAAAAATGGCCACCCAGGGCTTGACCAACAAAGACAGTCACTTCTGATCCTTTTCCATCGATCCTAGTTGTTTAACTCCCGTAAACAATCCGGTCCGCAGCCAGCCAGCTAGAACCAAGCGAAGAGCCGATCGACCGGCCCGTTCGAACGCACAGCAGGCCAGTTCACAGCTGCCGTTCCGCTTGCGTGGCATTCTTCGTGTTCATGCGCCAGTAGAGGGGAATGGCCACACTCTTGTGCTTGGTGAAGAAGTAGTTTCGGTCGTCCTGACCCGCTGCAACGATCGAAAGCAAGCTCCGCTGCTCAGGGCGAGCGAAAAGGGCGCCCTCCACCGGAGCCGAGCCGACGTTGTTTGGTCAAAGATCGGGTCTTGATCGGATCTTGCTGTGTACACATGTCCCAAAAACCACGGAAGCTGGACTCGTAGGATCCAAATCCCCAGAAACCAGGAATGGTGTCTTTTGTCTTTTTTCGAAGAAGCAGAATATGCAGATCAAGAGCTTCTGCATCATTGGCATCAGCTTCTGCACTTCCTATAGACAAACTCTTCTCATGCAAACACTGCGAGGAACCCTTAGTCTCTCAGTGTCACCAAAAGGGCCTTTGGGGAGTGGTTTCGCACCCAAGACCCTCCATCCTGTTGCTGGTTCAGCGGAGAAAAGAATCATCTTCCGCATGCCAGGGGCTTCACCGAATTAAAACCCAAAAACCACTAAGCCCCACAAAACTACCACCCCACCCGCTGTAAAGCCCACCCCCCATCTGGCTTGACACAAACTGGACCCTCCAATTCACCAGACCTTGGGCGCGAGGTCTTCCAGCGTTGGGAACCACCCGAGAAGCTACCGCGACCGCGGCTCCCGCCGTGCCGCTTCCCTTCCGTGCCGCCGCACCACCGAGGTCCTTGTAGAGTCGCACGGAGATCCTCAGAACTGCCGTGGACCGTCGTTCGGTCGAGGGTCGTGGGTCGAGGAGTTTCGAAATACCGAACATGTGGACGACGAAAGGTCCTTCAAGTCCCATGTTCCAAGGTGCAAACCGGAGGGTCAAGGAACATCACTCAGTCTAGCTCTTCAAAGGGAGGGGGTGGAAATGGGTGGAATATACCTTTTTAATGTGACCCTGTGATATAGACATGTGAACGTTTATATTGACGGAGGTGACTCCGGCCGAGCTCTGACACGATCAAGGGACCTCGTAAAACACCGGAACTGGAACTGGCATGCTGACCGACCAACTAATATTACATACCAGATCGCACCAGAACCTTCCAACAGGTGGTTTTTGGACACCCCGAATCACCTCTAAGAGGCTATAGCCTCTTAGACACCACGAACGGAAGGTCCTGGTACATGGAGCGTGAGTTCGGGTCATATTTTCAAGCACAGGTCTTCACTGGTGACCAGTCCACAAAACACACCGTGGTCTATAACAGGATCCAAGTGAGTTTCTTGGGATTCAACAGGATCCAAAGGTGCATATGCCAGGTGTGATTCCTCCAATACTTGGAACCAACTTCAAGCACCTTGAAAAAACGGGAGGTGACCCAATCATAAACAGGTACTTGGGGCCTCATTTTCCGAGGTACGTTGAGACTCCAGACCTGTGATTTGTCACCATACGTGGCAGGATTTCCATTAAAAAAACTAGTCCGTGTTCCAACAAAACTACACCCTAGGGCTCCCACCATATCCTCAGAAGGTGGTTAGACCCCCCCAAACCCACCATAACCATCTTCTCAGGAGGTAGTTGGAGCCCTAGGGACAGGCTTGCAAAAAAAGATGTTGAAACAGTTACATGTCCACCTAGCACGGATTCATCACCCCAACTTGTGGATGAGGTCAAGTTACACCACATGAATCAACCAGTCAAACATCATTTTGACGAAACACAATATCCGAAACGCGAATCAACCCACACAACCTCGTTTTAAACACATCACCCCTACCCAACATCACCTTTTGTCAAAAACGTCCCAAAAACGCTGCCAGGGCTCTGTTCCTTGAACATTTGCTCCAAAACGCGTCCGGAATGTGGCTCAATCACCTCGCCGAACCCGAAGCGCCGGACCAGTGTGGTGAGACCCGGAGGGTCATGCTGAATGCGCTGAAGGTCACAAGCACGAGGCCCCCTGTCCCTTCAGATCCGTTTCACTGATCCATGTCTGGAGCGAAGAAACCGACCGATGATCCATCATCCATGGAACCCCCCAAAAACCTGAGCCATTGGTGACCCGTCCTCAGTCTCATCCAGTGACGATCCCGTCCGAGTCTCGACCTGACGGTCCACGGTCCACGGTCACGACCGACACTCCACCGACGCCCGGGCACCGCCATGTTCCGATAGCGGGGCCCCGTGGGGGTCACGAAGCCGATCAAGTTGTTGCCTTGGAAAAGGAAGCGAAGGCGAGGCGAAGGCGATCTGCGTGCGTCCGAGACCAATGACCCAGTAATTTTGAAGTGATCCTGGGTTTGTTGGAGGTAGGTGTCTGAAAGTGACTCTACTATATATATATATGTTATTTAATGTTAGTTATATGATGTATGGGGTCAACATGTTGATGGGACAACACAAAATGCATCACAGCTGTCTTAACTTGGAACGGGGAGGGTGCTCAGGCTTTATGAGCCTTCAGGGCCATAAGGCCAAGGCTACCACCTAAACAGTCCACCAGTACACTTGCCTGGCCCAATAAGCAGAAACTCGCAGTCAGGTTGAACAGCAGGAGATGCAACAGCAGGGTAGCACCCCAAAAAAATCTGCAAGCATGCCACAGGCACCATCCACGATGCAGTCATCAGCGAGGTGCAGGACCAAAGCATGAACATCAACATTGCGACCAACATAAGTTTATCATCATCATCATCATGATCATGATCATGATCATCATCATCATCATCATCATCATCATCATCATCAGCAGCAGCAGCAGCCATCGGGTGGCTCACGCATACGTTGGACTGGAACATTCCTCCCCAAGATTTACCCTCGGGCGGGTCACAAAAGGTATGAGAAGTTGGTATGGCTCCTTCCTCCTCAATTTTTCCATCGGATTGCTCACAAAAGGTGTGCTATGTTGGAATTGATCCTTCCTCGTCCAATACTTTTGCGCACAGGTGGGTCACAAAGGTATGCTACGTTGGAAGGGCTCCTTCCTCCTCTAGATTTACCGCCATCGGTCCTTCTTCCTCTGAATCAACGTCGGGTAGCTCACAAAAGTATTCTACGCTTGCATGGCCTTTTCTTAAAAAATCACTCTCGCATAGCTCACATAACGTATGCCATGTTTGCATGGCTCCTTCCTCCTCTAGATTTTACCTGCGCGTGGCTCTCAAAAGGTATGCGACGTTGGAATGGCCTTCCTCCTCTAGTTTGACCATCGGAGACTGACAAACGGGTGTGCTGGCAAATGTTTTCAAGATCTCTTTCGAGAGTGACCAGTCCGAAGGTCAAACGAGAGCTATATACCCTTTTGACCGCACGTGGTGTCTGGATCGTCACAAAACCTATCACATCCTATCACCATTGTCATGTGGTAAAACACACAGTTTGCTAGAAAACTGATGAAATCTTGAGTTGCAGTGAGGTAGGTTCTTCTTGCACTCTTGGTTTCAGGAGGGATCTCCTTCTCAAATTGAGCCCCATGAAATACTTGGCACATCCCTCAAATTCGTTGATATGTTCCAAACTGGGACACTCCATGCTACAGCGGACAGCGGGAGGACACCGGGACCCGTTTGCTACATCCAGTTGCGAGGGTGCTGCGTGGAATCTGGCGCCTCTACGAGGTAGAAATGCCTCGGGTCAAAAACCAACTCACAAAGCTGGCGGCTCTGGTGTTTCGTGACTCTTGATTAAGAAACGCCCTATATGAAGTACAAGTCCAAGTTTATTCTGCGCGGCTGTTGAATCGGATTCCTTTTTTCTGACCCACAACCCTTTTACACACGCGCTAAAAAAAAAACGAGAAACAACTCTTGAGGGTCTAAGTTGCAATGCCTGGTGGCGGGACCTTCTAGTACTTACAGGGACCAACTGCTCGTCTCCGTGCAGATCTCAACAGGACAGACCAACTGCTCGGACGACGGACCAACGGACGACTGCAGCATGTCGGCGGCGTGCGAGAGACCGTGCCCGGCGGTCGGAGTCGGATGTCAACGAACGCAGGGAACGAGTGGAATGTGACGCCCATGCTGAAAGGATGCCATGAGAGGTTCCTTCAAAACTTTGAAAGGATGTGCCTGCTGTCACTGACCTCTGAAAGTCCGAAAGTCAAAACAATCAGTCTGAGAAGCTCTCCACTTCCAGGGATGGAGAAGTCAGAGTGTACTCATTGCATCGGTGAGGGGCTGGAGAGTTCAACGCTTCCTTCTGCTTGACCGTTCGTAACCCAAACGAACGATCCCCGGGGTTTGAGGTCGCGAAAAAGGCACTGGAAAAGCTTGGGCACTGGATGAAGCTGGA
Organism: Durusdinium trenchii; assembly: GCA_963970005.1. NCBI lineage: Eukaryota > Dinophyceae > Suessiales > Symbiodiniaceae > Durusdinium > Durusdinium trenchii. The sequence goes on along the minus strand of CAXAMN010024029.1, from coordinate 616,027 downwards.
CATTGTTGACACCCCTCTCTCCTCTCTCCCCTCTCCTCTCTCCCCTCTCCTCTCTCTCTCTCTCTCTTTCATCTCCTCCGAGCGACGGCAGCGACCACACCTGGAATCGGTGGAACAACCAAAACGAATCGGTTGACAGGGGATGGTGGGCCGCTGGGATGGTTGAAGCGGATGATTGGCGGGATTTTTTTGAATGGCGGCCAGATAGATATATAGTGGATGGAGAGCAAATTGGGACAAGTTACCTCAATGTCGATGGTGTATATGGACCCCCGCATCTAAAGAACATTGGGGCTTTGCGCCATCTACTCTGAAAACCACTGTATAAAAGTGCTTCATTGGAATTCATTGGAACAACAACATGTTGTTTTGTGCCACATGTGCCACCAGTTCATGGTGTTTGGGGCAGTAGCTGTGCAAGTTGGATGTGGCCAACACAAATACCCCAGCTCTGAAATGAGTGGATTTATATTTTTTCAGGGAGTGTGACGGTAGGTTCTTTTCTGCGGCGCCTCATCACTCAATACCCAGCAATCCGCTTCAGAAATCCTTGGATTTGCTTAAGGAACTGAGAAAGTGATAGAAAGTGAACTATCAGTCCCCAGAAGGGGACTTATACTAAAAGGAACGCGACCGGATCGCCCAAGCGCCGTCAAACGCTTGAACTTCAGCTCGTCCGTCCGTCCGCCGCGCAGGTTGGTCCCAAGGGCAGTGAGATTGGCTCAGGGAACCGGAACAAAAAACAGGACACATCTTTCCTGAACGTTGGGAACCCCGGTCTGTGGTACACATGGGGTCGCGACCCGACCTTATAGTAAGTAAGTAACCACAGCCTGTCTTTCCACCAGGAAATCTGTGCCGAACTTCAAACTGTCTGTTAAGACTTGCGACGACAGGCAACCACTGGACTCCACTGTCTATGAGTCTATTGCATTGACATCTCGGAAAACCAACGTCCCGGGCCGCTGCTGGTGGTCTCCGAGCTCCGGCGAAACGCGGGTGGTCGCGGCCGAAGCGGCGCAAACCCGGAGCGGCCCAGGGAGCGCCCCCTCTGCCCGTGACCGTCCGAAGCCACGGAGACCGGATGGTGGCACAGTGGTCGCCGTTCCAGCACCACCCAAAGGGTGCTAAGGGTGCTGCTTATACTATAAGACTTGGTCGCACAAAAACGCGATGAAGATGAAGATCGTTATATCCCATGTCATTTCAACCACATGCCCAATGATTTTGCAACACATTGGACTGGAATACTTACAGCTAGTATACGCCCTATAAGATCTATATAAGATGTACTACATGTCTTTTTGCAGCTCAGTCCGTCCAGTCCCAATTGGTCTAGGTCAGGCCGACCTCGAACCGATCCAACGGTCTCCGGACTTGACCCGTGCGACGACCGGGGCACGTAGGGGATCTGGTTGTAGGCGCTGGAGAGGTCGAACATGCCGTTGAGCTCGTCGCAGTCGGAGCCGCGGTTCAAGACGCCGGACTCCGACATGGCCTTGAAGACCTCCTGGAGGGAGGTGGAAGCGATGGAGGTGCAAGGGCCTGAGGGAGGAAAGAAGGAAAAGAAAAACCACTCGTTTGTTTATTGTTTTTTTTGGAGGGGGGACCAAAGACATCTTGCCAAGATACTATAGAAAAGTGGGCAGTGAAGAAATGCATGGCTGCATGAGTCTTATATTTGATTCTGGTGGGGTCGCTTGGTTCCTGAAAGAAAGGTCGTGACCAACTGGACCACTTTTTTTGACGGCATGCTTTCAGTGAGACAACTCGCGAGCAACCAACTGGACCAACAGATTCTTTGGAAACTGGGATGCATTCCCTATCATGGGCCAACTATACTTACTTGGGTCTTGGCTCACGTTGTTGGTAGTGGTTGAGAATATCTCCTCTGTTTGTTCACATACCTCTGCGGATATGAACTCAATGTGCTAGCTGCTAGCAGTGGGGTGACTCTCACCATGCACAAACACAAGAATAGAGCCACGTAACTGTCACATGTTGTCTGAACAACTTGCGTTTCCTTGTCATCACCCCCCTTCCAACTCTGGATGAACACATGACACCCATAGCATGCTATTCCCCCAACTCCTCCCACGGTATGCCCACACCATCAAAAAAGAACACACACACAAACCCACACCATAATATCTTGCTCTTAGCATCTTGCATCCTCCTCCATCCCAAAACGCGACGCGACGGAACGCGATCCGCCTCGCAGTTGAAGGCCAGGCGCGCCGCCGCGAGGCCCTGCGCGTCCAGCTCGTAGCGCTTGGCCGAGACCACCGCGGTGCCCTCAGCCGCGAGGTCCAAGTCCTGGCGGTCGAGGTCCACTCGCTGCATGTCTGCGAGCGGTTTGGCGCGTTTGGATGGGACCACGAGTTGCTTTCAGAGATGGAGGAAGATGGAGGAAAATTGGGGAGGATTGGAAGGATTTTTTGTTGAGATGGGTTTATAGATGACCTTGTCAAATGCTTGAAATCCTGGATTTTGGGTTGTTGATGTTGTTGTTGATGTTGTTTTAGGATAGGTTTTGTCTTGTTTTGAGGGGTGATGGCATGTTGGACCTGAGTGATTGGCACTAATTCAAAAGGACAGTGCTCATTGGACATGGTTCAAATGTTTATCATCTCAAGGAAAACATAAGAAGTGCCTCGACTCAGAAAATATAAGTTGTGCATGAACACCTGCTATTTTGACACCAACACTTGAAGACTTCTGGCCATACAAAGGAAAGTGGAGTGAAGCTGGCAATGGATTTGGCAAAGGGATTGGATACCTCTCCCAATGCGGACTTGTGCAGTTTGCTATGCAGCTAATGCAGGTCTGTGATGTTGGAAAACATATACGTCTTTGTTTAAGTCTACGAGTCTATGACTGATTCGTTTGCAACTTTGTAGGTTATAAATAACATGTTGTCCCTGGAAACGATCTGGAAAAGAACCATTGACAACCCCCAGCCTTCGATGTGACCTATATAATATATATATATGACCCTTGCAAGACCGGTCAAAAAAAACCACGGAATCTCACCATGTTTCTTTCGATGCAGTTGGGGGAGTTCTTAAGGGGCCGGAGTCTTTTTTTTTCGCCCGAACCTAAACCCCTTGTGAGGGTGAACCACCAAACCCTCACGAAGTCTTGAAGGGTCTGGAAGGGCTGAAGGTACGATGACCACTTTCGGTCCTGTGAAGTGACGCTTTCGTGATGAAATGGCGGATGGGCATCGCGGGCCTTCTATCCCAAAGAGGACCAATACCAAACCTACCTATGGAACATCAGTGACGACTCTATTTGGGACCACCGAACAACCCAAAAAATATGGTCCTTTTATGAGTTCCTATCAAAACAGAGGTCAGGTGGATTCTAGACAACGTCTTCCTATCTGGGAGGCATCTTCATTCGATCACCTCACAAAACACGCACCAAATACCGCCCCTTTTGTGCACACCGACACCTCGATGAAGGAGTAGGCCACTGGTCTCATCAAGGTTTGCGAGAAGAAATGCACCGTGTCCTGGGGCGAAATCCAAAGCTGCGAGCCCTATGAAGGGGGTGTTTCTAAAGAGTGACCCCCGGGTAATCTCTAAAAGGGTCTAAGGAATAAATGAAAGGACACTATCCTTTTAAAGAAGGTAAATTTAAAGGTGTCCAGCAGTCTAGCACCACCCATTTCTGGGTGGTGTTTGGATGGACGATACATGCTTTTTGGAGGGCTCTTTATAAGCACCCGAGATGGATTGTGCTGGATCCCCAAAATTAAGGATCCCCTATTGGGGTCTGGACTTCCAAAACATGAGTGGTGGACCCAAAGAAACTTGTGAAACAACTATAATTATATAGGGTCTATTCTAATACCTGTAACAGTGGATGAAGATGGTTAGTAAAGGCCTTGTTCAAAAGTAGTGATAATTGTGTACTGACTGTTACAGGTAATAGGACAAACCAAACTATATACAATTGGAAAGATCTCAGGATTCCAGGACAAAGTTCGACAAACAAGTGTATACAATTGGATTTGCTGTTCAGGAACCCGGGAAAAATTAAAGAACAAATTCCCAAGCAGGGGATTCACCCATAGGGAAAACCAGAAATCCCCTTAAGCAAAACCAGGCTACAATACAGTGGGATTTAGATTTGATATGACTACAGTTGGATTAAAATTTAGATCCAATATGATATGACCTAATACATTTCGAGTTCCAAGAAAGGTCCTTCATCCAGTTTCAATAAGTCGTCACGCGCGATGGAATTCAAACCCACTTCCTTGAATCAACCCCTACACACCTGTTGGTCAGCTTCCTATACTCGCTGCTTAGCTTTCCATGTGTCCTCTACTGATATAATGTTGTGTACCAACTCTTTCCTATTAGAGAACATCGATGAACATCGACGTCCACATCCAGCCTTTCCCCACCGTGCAACACCATGGGACTGGCATAGTAAAACCGCCCCGGGTGGTGCCATGCCGGGGACTGGCTTGATCTTCTCGGCATATATGACAGACATCGGTCGCGTCTGGGATACCATATCAACAAAACGATCCAAACCGGGTAGAAATAGATAGACATAGAAATAGATCCGAATTCCACCGGGTAGAAATCGAAACCCTTCGCATTCGCACCCCCACTCGGACTCGCGGTCTTGGTCTTCAGAGTCTGCACGGGGCGTGAGGTTCGGGCGTGGCGTTCATTGCATGTCCCAAACACGCTCCTTGGGACTGGAAGCGTTGCAAAGAAAAAAGCAAATGATCCAATTGACCCATCCATGGTGACGTAAAAATAACATTAAAACAACGAGTCTTTACATGGATTGGTATGGATCGTTGAAGATTCCACCCTGAACCGATGGATCTCCTCCCAATCCTTCATCTTTCCTCCATTTTCCAAGTCCAGACTCAGTCTCCCCTCCACTCCGACGTCACACACCCCCAGCGCCTGCACGCCCTCTTGTAACGACCAAACCCGCGGTGTCCTGAGCACCGAAAAGATCCGAAAAGGCTTCGTCGGTCGATGTGATGGAGCGGTCGGAGCGGTCGCAGTCGGTCGATGTGGTCTTCTTCCTGTCTTTGAGAGATTCCTGGAAGGACACCCAGGCTGTTGTGGAATCTCTTGGCATCCTTCAACTCATGGCGCGCCATGTCCAGCAAGTTCACGGAATGATGGCAAGACTTGGGTACCACATACGTGGATTCTGGTAAAAGACTTCACTTGGTGACTTGGAGATCCGTTTCCCAACATGCTCCAAGTTTCCAAGTTCGGGAAGTCCATTCAGACTTCACTAGGTCTAGGTCACCTAGGTCAATCAGAGGTGTCCACTTTCAGAGGCTCCCTTCACTCTGACTTCTGAAGCACGTCCGTCTGGTGGGCCTTGCAACACGTACTCAGCGTCAGTGAATGGGGACTCAGCGAGAGAACGCTTGGAGAACTCCTCCTGCCTGCTGGCGACCAGCTTGTTTGCCCGGGCCTTCACACAATCGGCATGGCTCTGCAATACCCTCTGCTTCTATCGGCATGAACGAAGCTGCTGTAGTGAGAGCAGTGTCCACCAGGCAAGCCCTCTTCAGAGGGCTTGCAGCTGCTGTGCAGCGTCCACGTGCAGGCAAGCCCTTCATTGGGTAGTGTTTTAGAGACCTCGACGGTCATGGACAGTTGTCTGCAGTGCACAAAAATGCACCATGCACTCATCTGGGTGTCATGGTGCGGTGCTGGAATTCTTGTCCAGAGTCGAAACCAAAACTCTTTCATCTTGGGTGAGCAATGATAGAACTATAGTACGTACTGGTTCATACTTAGTAGGAAAACGGTACCCTCTAAGTGGGATAACTAATTTATACCACTTCTGCTCTGCAAGCTTCGACGTGCGCTAATCAGTGGGTAAATCCAACATTTACCAAAAACTATGTGATGTAAACAGTGATACAGTAAGTCGAACAATTCACATAGCCCGTATGCAAGACTTACACAGCCAGGACAAAAGTTGGCAACAAGCTTGCGAGTACGTAACCTACAACTACAACCCTTTCCCACTAGAATCCTACCGGGTATCACAGTGGAATGCCGGCGGAATAGTTTCCAACCCGAAATAAATCCGCCAGAATTCCATTGGGAAAAATACGTGATGCCAATGACATTCTCGAGTGAAGTTGTTACCAAACTGTCTTCCTCCTGAGGTATAACTTATAACCTAACATATCCCCACTTGCAACCTCACTTCACTGGCCAGTCTTCACTACTTGGGGTAAGCACTTGAAACAACATGTGATTCAAGTATCTTTCACCTATGATAGTGACCAAGGTCCATCACCCTACCATGTTGCTGGTGGGCCTGGACCGGAGCAACACTCCGTTTCCCGTCGCCAAGGGTCACTTGATCACCTTTGGAGCCGGCCACTTGGAGCCTCGGTGCACGGGGGCCCGGATGCCGAGCCGGACGAAGAGGGGTACCTGGAGGTAGACGACCTGTGCCCGGTAGACCTGGTAACTGGAGGGTCCAGGTGAAGAAATACCGGTGGAAGCGACACATGAGACACCGCGACACATGAGACACATGAGACACCGCAACATTCGCTTGTAGTCGACGTAGTGGCATGGCCGCATGGCTATACCTTTGGAGAATATGAATTCAAGTGACTAAACCATTCCAAGTAGCCAGAAGGTACCACTCCAAAATCTGCACATACCTGCATTCTATACCCGAAGGTAAACTCGTGGCACCAAAGGTTGTGGGTGGGTGAACCAATTGACCCCAAAAATGTTGACTGGTGCTTATTATAGGGAATGAGGGTGGCCGGAAAGAAATGAGGGTGGCTGGAACTAGGGTATCTATCTATAGCAGGGGGTCACTCACACTGCCTGATGCTTTACTTTTAAGCCAGTAATTTAGGTCGACCATGGGAACTCGAACTCGCGCCTGTCTACTCGTTTGTCGCGCCAAGATGCGGTGTTCCAGCGTAGCATTGCGGCGGGTAAGGCCCATCCGGTGGAACGACCACTTGGCCTCCTCCGCCTTACGAGAGAAACAACAGAACTTGGATTTCAGAGTGAACGACGCGGGAAAGAACACCAGTTCAAAACATGTTCAAACCCACCGCCAGGGGAGACTAGGCATCAGCACAGAACATGTTTGAACATCTAATATTGCACCGTCGCGTGGTGCAATCTTCAACTTCCATAAGCAACGTTGCTGGAAACAGAATCACATTCATAATGTCATAACCCAAGTATTAGCACTGGAAGACCCTCATAGCAAACAGAATCTTAGGAGCTTGGAGAAAATGAAAAAGATCTCAAAGGTGATGTGAAGCTTCCTTTTGGGGGTCACTGGGTCACCTCGAAAAGCATGCCTCCATCCTTCTGGGAGTCCTCGTACATAGACTTTGGAACAGTTCAAGTAAATGACTCTACTAACATGCTCCAACCCACCACTCTGCTTGCTTCCACGAGGGATAGAGCCGTTTTCTCGTGCATTCTTCCCGTGTGCCCATCATTGTCGTACCGAGTGGCCAATGGGTCGACAGCCCTGAAAGTCAAACTCAGTGACATACCTGGCAGACTCGCATGTATGGCATTTTT
>CAXAMN010024029.1:533654-574067 GCA_963970005.1 Durusdinium trenchii | reverse complement strand
TCAAAGATCTGCAACCTTCAAAGGCTGATGATCCAATCTTGGTCACAGAGGCAGGAATGGTCAAAGCGGTCAAAGAGCTGCAACCTTGGAATGCACATACTCCAATCTCCGTCACAGAGGCTGGAATGGTCAAAGTGGTCAAAGAGCTGCAGTATCGAAAGGCGGTTGATCCAATCTCCGTCACAGAGTCCGGAATTGTCAAACTGGTCAAGGATCTGCAACCTTCAAAGGCTGATGATCCAATCTTGGTCACAAAGGCAGGAATGGTCAAAGTGGTCAAAGAGCTGCAGTCGCAAAAGGAGCTTTCTTCAATCTCTGTCATAGAGTCCGGAATCGTCAAACTGGTCAAAGAGCTGCATTGTCGAAAGGCACTTACTCCAATCTTGGTCACAGAGGCAGGAATCATCAAAGTGGTCAAAGAGCTGCAACCTTCAAAGGCTGATGATCCAATCTCGGTCACAGAGGCAGGAATGGTCAAAGTGGTCAAAGAGCTGCATCGTCGAAAGGCATCTACTCCAATCTCAGTCACGGAGTTTGAAAAGGTCACCCCACCAACACGTTTGCAGCACTCAAAGGCGCATTGTTGAACTTTAGTCGCGCCATCATCCGGAATAATTACCATGACCAAGTCCTCGGCCTTGTCCCGTAGCTCCTGTTTGCTTGAACACTCTACTGAGCGGACCTTGGCTGCGTGATTTGGAAGAAAGAACAGTTTAAATCCTCTGAAGCCTGTGTAGATTCCGGTGTCAGAATTGCGAAAGCACAATTTTCCAACAAAGTAGGCCCACATCCACTCACTTCATTAGCTGACTCACTCACGGGATCACCGCTGGAGCCTATTATATATATATATATATATATATTAGACGCACCGTACTACCAAAATAACCAACCGTTTGATCAACAACTCAGTGCGTGACTGTAAAGCAAACTTGCAAAACGACGTCTGGAGAAAGACCCGCTTCAACGACAGTTGCATGATTGTTCATCAGCTTCGCTTTGTCCTTCACAAGATCGACTGAGGTCATCTTTCTCATCACCTCATCCTTGCATATTCGTTTGAGCTGTCTCTTGAGCTCGCCAATGGTCGTGAACGGATGAGTGTCAACCATAGTAAGATGTCCACCTGGTCAGTGTTCAACAAAAAATATTCTGACCAGGAAACAAGAGTGTTCACTAAGTAAATGTATCAAGCGCACTGGAATAGTGATGGTTACGTGGATGGAATGGCCCCGCATACGGATGACCATGAACCGAAGACCAAACATGTGGATGATTTCAGGGAGTGCATCATGATCAAAAGACAACAGAAAGAACGCATGAAGAAATGCCGAGCTGCTCATTTGCTGCACTGGAATTATCATCGTCATTGCTCGAATGTTAGAGTTCTTGCTACTCTCCTACTCTGTCAGCTCAAGCCAGTTGGCTCCCTGAAAAATCAACACATTACAAGCACCACCCAGTTTGGGTGGTTATTGGATGAACAAATATCTGGTCAGGGGGTCTATCAACCACCCGAACTGGCTGGTGGTATGATTGGTGGGTGCTGCTCAGCATGGCTCAGCCCATGCTAACGTGGTAGACATCGTCCTTCGTAGCGTTTTGGTCGTTGGAGAAGACACCCCGGATGGCGTGTCTAGGTCGTCGCCGGCGTTTTCACTGGCCATTTGGAGCTGTTTTTGATTCAGTAGAGTGTCCCCATGTGTTCCCCCCCCCCCAAAAAAAATAGGCAGCATTTTGCCATACCCAAACACGAGCTGTTTGGGACTGCCAGTCCGGACTGCCAGAAAGCCAGTCTGACACCACCCCTGACACCACCCCGGCATCCGCGTCCGCGTCCGGCTTCACCGACCGGTCCGAAACCGTCCACAGGACGGTACCGCGTCCGAAGGACCTTGAACCAGGGGTACCCAACGTTCGGAGAGTGGAAGGTTCGGGTGACCAACGACCCACATGGATGCCAGAGGTGGCCCACCTCTTCCAACGTGATCAAAAGATATCAGGGCAAGTCAATTCTGTAGGGCGGAGAGAGAGAGAGAGAGGGTCGACATGAAGTTGATTTTCATAAGATCCACTGGAGGTTCATAAGTAGCAAGCACCAGGAGGGTCCAGTCGTACTATAAGGAGTGGACCCTCTGGTGACCCCAAACAGGCGCCTTGGTGAATCTGCTGCTTTCGACCCTGTAAGACGGTGCCTGATTCAGTAGTTCGACGGATCATTTAAGGGCACAGGTTGCTCCCAACCTTTGGTTGTTCCCACTGGCAGGTTTCTTGAGACCACAGGAGGTGCAAATGAAATGCAACTTGCCACATCAATCTTTTCCATGGCCGTACCCAGCCAAGCTCACAAAAGGCCCTTGAAACCCTCCGCGGAGGCATCCTTCATGGAGTCCAAGGGACATACTGCCGGCCGTTCACGGTGCAAAATTCTTGCTGCACGTTCAAGACCATCTCAAAGAGCTGCCGAGCATTATCTTTGGCCCTGGCGCAGCAAATCTGCAGCTCTCTTTGCTTTTCTTTGCTTCGCAGTCAGTTTCTTGGTGAAACTATCCAAGGCCCCGGGCCCACACGATCGATCTGGAGGAGATATCTCGGGATTTGGAGGGTCTGGCGAGAACTTTCTAGGAAAAGAACTGGATCTTTTTGCCTATAGTTGGGGGGGGATGTGGCTGGACAAATGCCGAACTGGCAGGGAATCTCTTTCATGCTCATCTATCCATGAATGCGAGCTGCTTACTGACTGGCATCCAGAAATCTTGTTCCATATCAGATTCATCCGCAAAACAGGGCTCTTCGGAAACCAGCAAAACCGAACAACTGAGAACCGTCGCTTCCCGTCCCCGGTGTTCGCATCATTGGCCGTTTGGCGCGGAACCCGGGGAAGACGTTCATCCGTTTGGTTTCAAATTCTCTTCCAGTTGAAAGGTGAAGCATGGTGAAGCTATATATAAATATATATTCCATGGATCAAATATATATACCCTGAGAGTCGACCTGTATTGTTGAAATGCAGGCTGGACAACCAGCATTCTTTTGCTCGAACGAAGATTTCACAAAAGTGAGGGATACCCTAGGAGTCAAAGACTATCAAAAGAATGGTCTTTAGGTGGCCCGAAAAGGAATTCCTTTACTTCAGCCGGACAAAATATAGTGTTTGGACTTCTACCGGGTATGGCACTTGCAACGGTGGTGCCAAGATGTGCCAAGAACACTACATGTGACTCATGAATTCAAGCCCACTTTCAAGCCCATCCTCAATCGCTTACGCACTCGCTATGTGGTGGAACGCGCGACACTATGAAGAGATCCTTGCAAATGAGCTGGGGGCTCAGTGGGCGGCATTGGAATTCCCTCTTTCTGATTTTTCCCAAAAAGCTCAGCTAAGGGATGCTGCAAGATTCTTCTATAATGGAGCCCCGAGATGTGGTAGGCCTGGGTGGCTTTCTATCATATTTGCCTGTGCTGTCGGGTCCACACACGGAAAAATCAGCCCTCACTGTCGTCTGCAGGGCTCAGCTAGTTTATGTGTCGACCATTGCAAGATATTGCAAGCTAGAGCTAGAAGATCCAGCTGCACAAATCTTGCCACATGTAAGTTCCATGGCTTTCCACCCAGCACTCAGCTTTTTGATCCCCATGGCATCCAGTGCATTCGCCACTGATCGCATCAACCTCCTGAAGGAGTGCTGGATCATTCAGATGGAACGTGGAATGTTATGAGTCGATCGACATCTGCAATACGCACACATGCATGCACACACGCACATATAAGCATTTGTCATACCCATGCATGTGAGGAGTTCTACTCAGATCTCTGCGGGGATGACTACATCCCGAACCGCCGTGCCCTTCTGAAGAAGCGGGCTGGACTCAGGGTAGGTGACAAAAGGTTAGCTCGGCTTTTTCAATATAGCTGGGCTGATTCAATTTCTTATTGCTCAGCTACCCTGTGGGTGTAACACAACCCAGGTACCAGCATTTTCCTTTGTATCTCGCTTCGTGATGACGGATGACAAGGACAAGGACAAGGACAAAAAGGCTAACCTCTGCATCAAGGAACATGAGGCAGGTGCCAACCATAGTCTATAATTCGCTAGTCCAAAGGATTTTTTTGAAACAGTGTGAACAGTAGCCATTAAGCACAAACTCAAGATGCCATGATATTACAATGATAATGATAATGTTTAGATCGATATATCCAACATGCGAAACACAACAACAGCAGCAAACCTTGCTTACCAATGCACAGGTGGAGCACGAGGACAACCTGACGTTCTTGCTGGCCTACCTTGCTAGCTTCTGCGAGAAGCTGCCGTCGGAGATGGAGTGTCAGGACCAATGGGTTTAGTTGGGTCGATCTGAGTTGAGCTTCAATCAACATCAGCACAAGCGGTGGGTGAGTATATCGAGTCACTCAAGAAAACTCATGATGGCATTTTCACAGGAAGCACTCACATGGGCAAGTATGACCTTTGGACTCAATCCCCAACTTCGGAATGAATCTGAGCACGCAGCACCTTGTTTAGCGAGCGACCGTCCGTGGGTTTCGGTGAGTGCTGTTTGGTGTACTTGTACTTAGATTTTTTCTCGAACTCATGAGCTCATGCTGACTAAAGGCATGGGCTCTGGTGGAGTCTGGGGTGCAAAGGGCAATGGCATCATACTGCATGACCCGATTTCAGAACAACAGCACTGCGAGGCCTAGACAATTTGAATTTGCATTTTACATTCAGCTTTATGTCATTGGTCTCAAACATGTTAAGACTTTCCCGAATCAGCTCGACAGATTTCCATTGGCACATATGTGTTCAGGCGTGGCCACACAGGGATGGAGCAAATCAAAGCTGTAATCAAGAGCCGGCTCCAGGCACAAACATGTCATGAACAGTACTTTGATGATCTACTTTGCACTGTACCAAACATGTGTTGTGTACACATCGATGTGCATGTGCACTGACACATCATTTTCACGTGAGGCCTGCGGACTCTTGACTCCACAAGGAAAGAAGAAGGCCACACGTGGAAGAGGCGCAACCCACAAGGCTGGGTGGTTGGGAGCCTTGCAGGGTGATTTCTTCAATGCGATGGATTCTACATTCTGCACAGGTTCAATAGTACATCCAGCACATCGCATACTCAAACAAACAAAACAACATATAAAGACAACTGGCTTTTGATCCAACTCATTGCAAACGGCTGCTGCTGGACCTGGAGGAAGAAGAGAACCAAGCCGAAGACAAGGAGGCAGAAGAAGAAGAAGGAAGAACAAAAGAGGAGGCAGAAGAAGAAGAAGGAACAGATGACGACAAAGACCAACAAGGTCAAGATGAGGAGGCAGATGAAGGAACAGCAGAAGAGGATGCAAAAGAAGAAGGAACAAATGAGAAGAGAAAGACAGAAGCTGAAGACAAGGAGGCAGAAGAAGAAGAAGGAACAGCACAAGAGGAGGCAAACGAAGAAGGATCAAATGAGAAGGGAAACGCAGAAGGATCAGCAACAGAGGATGCAAAAGAAGGAGCAAAAGAGAGAAGCACAGAAGCCGAAGACAAGGAGGCAGAAGAAGAAGAAGAAGTAGGACAGGAAGAGGAGGCAGAGGAAGAAGCAGGAGAACCCGGCGCCGAAGAGGAGGCAGAAGACAACCCTGAAGACAATCCTTTGGATCCTGAAGAGTCTGATACTTCAGGATCTTGGCCGAGCTCACCTGAGCCATCGAAGCCTCAGGGAGGAGAGACTGCTTGGGAAGAAAAAACGGACAAATGCAGAAGCAGAAGTAGAGGAACCAGAACCAAATGGAGGAGAAGGAGATGAGGAACCCTCCCAGCAAAAAATTGTGAAAGAGGACGACCCATGCAAGAAGGAAGAAAAAGAAGAAGTTAAGGAGGAGAAGATGAAACCTGAAGAAAGTGAGGACGAGGAGGCAGCTCAGCAGACACCTGGCGCCGAGGAGGCACGGTGGGCATGGGCAACATTAAGAAACATGAGTCCTCATGAAGCAAAGACCCTCATGATGAACATCCACTGGGAGGATTCACAAGAGCTTTTCCCCAGTCCCTCTGGCATCTCTCCAAACACAAGACAACTTGTCCATCATTTAGAGCTCTTGCAGGAAAAAAATGGAAGAAGGAACGAGGGAGGATACAGACTTGGAGATCAATACGGATGATGAAATGGGCGAGAAGGAGATGAGAGGGACCTTCCAAGACCGAAAGCCTTTGATGGAAGAGGAAGAGCTTCTTGATCAGGGCTTGCACAAAAGGGCAATGGACATTGCAAAGGAAGAGCTACAAATGTGCAATGACCAGGAGGAGGATATGGTAAAAGCCCAAAGAAAAATGCGCCAGGTCATGAAGGAAACATATGGAGACGGGGAAGAAGAGGCTGAGGATGACGATAAGCTCATTCGAGAAGTCGAAGAGGACTCTGACCAAGAGAAGGCGACACGTGGACGTGGGAGAGGAAGGGGGAAAGGGAGAGGGCGAGGAAGACCAAAGAAGGAGACAAAAGAAGACAAGGTCTCACATAAGGAGAAAGTCCAAAAGAAGAAGGGTCCGATCTCTGAAGAAGCACCTGACGAGGCAAAGCTTGAGAAGGAGGAGGACCCTCCAAAAAAGCCTAATAAGAAAGAGAACCTTGCAAAGCAAAAGGAGGCAGAGGACGAAGATAAGGAAAAAGATGACGATGCAAGGAAGAAGAAGATTTCCAAGGAGGCAGAAGCACGTCAGGTTGAAGAGGACGAGCAGCCCAAGAAGAGGCACCCAAAGAGAAAAGAAACAAAGGACGACAATGCCCAGAAGCGTTCGAAGAGGGCGGAAGCACCAGAGGAGGAAGACAAGGCTGCAAAGCAGATTGAACAGAAGGCAAGGAAGAGAGGAGGTGAGGAGAAGGCGCAAAGCGAGCATAAGAAGGCAAAGCTTGAAAATGGAGAGAAGGGCAAGAAAAAGCATCAGGAGAAGGCAAGGCAGGTAGAGGAGGAAGGTTTGGATGCAAAGATGAGTGAAAAGACACCAGAAGCATCTCAAGAAGCTGAGGAGACGTCAGAGGAGAAGCTCAAGAGGAAGAGCCAAAAGAAGGACGAGAAAGCAAAGCAGCAAGAGTCAGAGGCTAAGAGTAGCCCTTTCCGTCTTCATCATCGCGCAGCAAAGCGAGCTCTGAGCCAAACTGGAGGAAATGAAGACCCTGTGAGGAGGAGGTTGTTTGAGGATGAAGACGGCACCAAGGAAACAAAAAAGAAAAAGACAAGAAAGCAAGGTACTACTGCATGGCGCACTGGGGACTTTTGGCTGCAAAAGTTATAGCAAACTATAACTAGATCAACAGCCAAACAAAAATATTGTCATCAGAGTCCTCCACATTCACATGTGCTCAAAGCGGCTCAACTGTTCCATCAAGGTCTTCAAGAAACAAGCGGGTTCTGTGTTCAATGTTTTGTGCAAAGTTTCAACTTGTTCTGCTTAGGAAGGCGCTCTTTGTGAACTCCAGCGTTTGGCACGTTTGGGGACAAAGCATTTTGAGATGCCGGAGGACGTTGCAAATGCGATCGACGGAAAGATTACTGTGGCCGACCTGACTCGGAAGTCCAAACCTTACAATCCCCTTGTGAGCAATGCAATCACTGCTAGGTGCCGCACGATGCCGCAAGTGAATCAATTTTTTTCAGGTCATACACGATCCGACCTACCGCTCAGGTCATACACGATCCGACCTACTGCGCAGCAAGTTCTTGAGTTCCGCAAGCATGGTTCTTCCAACATTGGGAGTATTGGAGTCATGTCGTGGGCCCAACACTGTGTAAGAGTTTAGAAACCAATGTGCACAGCAAACCTGAATGTGAGGAACCCTTTCGTCCAGTCCAATCATAATGCTTAGGATTACATCATGGAGCTTTTGGGTGTCTCCGGCTGTGAAAGAACGCATTGTGGCGGTGAATCGTGGCCGTGCGATCCATTTCAGTGCCTCTGGGACTATATCCTTTTTTTGGGCGGTTCAAGATCGCAACATGCATCGATATATCCAATATGCAATCGCATCATATGTTCCGCTCACACTCTTGCACAGGTCACCGACAATCTGCGGGGTACAAGCATTGGATGGCAGAAGCATGGTGGGATATTGGAGTCGTGCTTGTCTCAGTTCATGTTGTATGTTACGAAATATATCAACAAATATCAACAAGATCTATTTGGCTCACCAAGACCACAACCTATTGATCGATCGGTACTGCATTAACATGTTCCTCGAGGTGGCATTTGGCCACACAGCTTGCTGGGTGGGAGCCTGTTCCTGCTGCTGAGGAAGCAGCGCCTCAAGCTTAGCTGTAGGTGTAGCTGAGAATTTTGGGTGGCGACTAGAGCTTAGAGGCAGCACAGTTTGAGTTTGCTTCAATATCGTCATTGCAACATTATAGCATGTGTACAGCATTGGAAAATGTGTTGCATGTTGGTTACAACATAGAGACGTGTGTGCCATGCCAGTGTCGCCACATACAAATCATGGGAGCTTTGTGCATGTGAAGTACAAGAACACATGCAGTCATGATTCAAGGGGATGTGCGCTTTGAAAAGACGGCACCCAGCACGTGCTGTCTCTTGCCATTGAAATTCTCACACACTGAATGAGCAGTTTGCATTGTTTTTCTCCTTTAGATCTATTCTATATTTGAAACCTGCGAGCGCATCTCAGCCCTCAAAAGGAAAAGCAGGGCTGAACCATGACAGCACGACGCCTGTCCTTGACTTCCCGGGCGGCCCAGCTTCTGATCCACCTCGGGGTGCCGCTGATCTTGTTACCCGACTGCAGATCCATTGTATCAATGCTCCACCAGTCAGTTGGGGTGTGTGACTTGCACGCCTAAGTCTGCACTGCGTGGACTATGTTGGCCAGCAGTCCACCCAACAGAGAGTTGACCCCTCAGATGCTTTTGGAATCTACCACTCACATGTTGTGTGTGTGAACCACCGGCTGAGTGACTGATACGAGGATATAGTATGCACTGATCTATTTGCTGGTCAAGCTGCTATTTCAAAAGGATTTGGTCTAAAGCTTAGCAAAGTTGAGGTAATGGAGTAAATCTCAAACACCTCCAAATGGAGAGAACCATCAAAAAGCAATGCCCGTGCTGAGATGAATTGGGACTGAAGGCGTGCTGGGCCCAGAAATGCCTTTTTTAACTTGTTGACTTTGAAACGAATGCTGTATGACAAAAGCATCTAGGTTCTATATAGACCCTTCTTAAATCGTCTTGAAAAGCAACAGTTCTCGAGGTAAGCCATGTAGGGCAAAAGGTCGGTAAAGGTGCTTTGTGCCCAATTGAGGAAACCATTTGATCAAGCCACTCAAGGCGACGAAGGTGACATCTGCACCGTGTTTGGTTCCCAGCCAAAGACTTCATCCACCATCTTCCACATTCCCCTCAAATGTCAACTTCTGAGGATTGGCTTCTTGAGGGCCATAGCTTTGATCCTTCGAACAGAAGAAGGAGGACTGATCACAGGTGGCCCCCCCTTGCGGCTCCTATGTATTCTTGAACATGGGGACGTCTGGCCGGAGCAAACTCCGCCCTCTGGGATTCAACAGTACTAGGGAGTACGTGAGAAGGGCCAATATGCACCTCGGACTCAGGGAGTATGCGGGCACCTACAACTCAACAGTTGCAGTTTTGCCATTTGCATATATACCCTAGAAGTCAAACGATATAATAATATCTCAGTGAAGTTCTGGAAGACCCCTTTCCGGCACCTTAAAGACCATTCCTTTCATAGTCTTTGACCCTAGGGTATATGGCAAATGCTTTTGGATAGGTGTTCTGACTTCATGGGTGTTGAAACTGAGGATCACCAGCAGGATGGTCCTACTTCTAGTCCTGGGAGCGGTGAGAATGGTCGTGTGCTTGATAGAGCAGCCTTTGAGCAGCCTAATGCCTTGGTGCCCTTACATTTTCTGGCTTCAAAAAAACACTGAGCCTTTTTCAACAATGGTCCATTGTTACTTTGCTGGAGACTCAGTGAGTATTCTTTTTTTCCAAGTAGCCTGGCATTCTTCAAGTGATCATGAGTTTGGTACCTCCCTCCGATCCTTTGCTCTGAGTCCCATGGGATGCTATGGACACCAATATCTAAAGCCAACCAAGACATTTGGTACTGCGCCCGGAGCTTGGACAGGTCTCCTGAGCCCAACTGACCCCAGCCCTTGTCTGGTTTCCAGATGCCTGAGGCCCTGGAGTCATGCCTTGAAAAAGAAGGCTTCGAAGCGTGTTCTTGAAAGGGCCAAAAGGTCGGCTAGGAAAGTGAGGATGGTTCGGCGCTACATAGACAAGGCTGGAAACGAGCGAGTGTGCAGGACTCAGCCACATGACTCATGGCTCAGCTACATATGTTGGAGTGTTGGTCTTGGGGTGGCCTAGCTGGGTTGATTTGTGGGGTTGCCAAGGTGTGGAAATCCACATGCATTGAAGTCGAGCCAAGTGTATCCTCGCAACTATGGAAAGAAGATTGCACAGCTACACTCAAAATTCTTAGTGCCTTGATATCGATGGTACAAGTCTTGATCAAGCCCAAACCCTATATCCTGCATTATTTGTCCCTGTTCGCCCAGGCCGATGGGAAGCCCGGCATGAAGGAGTGGAATTCGGCCATGTTTCCACCTGAGCACACGAATGAGCGTCTCGCCCAGGTTCCAAAGGCGCATTGGATGTAGATCAGTTACATGTTTGGCGATTGGGGGGCTGCATGTCGTACACCATATTGATCTAATCCTGAGTGGGACAGGCGCCATATCGATGGAGGCACGCCCAGCTATCAATGATGCGAACCTTTTTACTCAATGAAGTGGCACATGGCCGGTACAAGCCTGTCATGAATGATGGCCTGGAATAGAGGCCCTGCAAACAATTTACCAATTCAGCTGTCCCTACCCATATCGAGTTGTGGGAGTGGCCATGCAGGAAGAACCATGATGATCGGTGGTGGATCAAGCTTTGTTCAAAAAAAGGTACCGTGAATGGAGCGTGAAACAGCGTGAATGGATCGTGAACCAGCATTGTTGTGCGTGAACCTGCATTGTTGTGCGTGAACCTGTATTGGTCCAAAACACCCCCAAAAACATGTCCACAGTTGAAATTTGTCAGATCTGCTTAGAATTTTGCAGAAATGTTTTGATCAAGCCTGGATCCATGTCAGACAGGGTTCAGGAGGTCTTAAAGCAGGCCGCTTGCCGGGCAGCCCGACTTGCGGAGAAGGAGGCTTTGGGAATGCCGCCTCTGGACCTGGCTGAGAGGAGCGAGTGTTTGGCAAGTGCTGATTCAATCCTGGAATTGAACTTTCAGCTTAAATTGGAGAGATGCTTTAATTAGTCAATTCCTCGGGATTCTAGCTGTAGAACATAGTAGAACATGATACAATTCACCGGCTCGATTCCCACCCAGCCAGGAGCCCTGAAGATTATGAAGGAAAGAGCAAAGGTCAGATTCAAAAGAAAGGCCGGGATCGATCTAGACAAGTCACAATCGGCCAACAGCTTTCTTAATGAAACAGTTCTAGGAACATTTTGTTTGCTTGGGTCAGCTACTACATGGACGATGAGCCTACAACTGTTTGGGAAATTCACATGCCTGCAAAATGCCAGGATCTGAAGACCTAAAGACACCACGACCTAGTGCGCGAACCATGGACGACAAGTCAACTGTGAAGACCCGTGCAGCAAAGCAGGCAGCCGCAGTCAGAGAAGACAAGGAAGTGCAGACTAGTGGAAAAGCTTTAGGGAATGAAAAAAAAACAAACAAAGGTTGAGCACGAGGAAGAGGCTGCAGCAGTACATGAGGTTCTGCGGAGAAAGTCATCACAGAGTGTGGATAAGCAAGAAAGGCAAGCAGCTCGAGAACACAAACGATTGAGGCGCATGCATGAAAACAGTTCGGAGCTAGAGGACATTTGCCAAGACATGGAGACAACAAAGAAGGCAGAGCGTGCAGCAAGGCAAAAAAGGAAACAAGAAGACAATGCAAGGCAGGAGGCTGTTGAGAGTCAACGCAAATTGAAGGAGGCAGACCAGAAGGAGAGACAAGAGAAAGAAAGAGAGGAAATGAAGGCGAAGAAGGCAAAGGTAAAGGCAGCAAAGGAGAAGGCAATGGCCTCCATCCCTGGCGACACCGACGAAGCTTGGGAGGAGTTGAAGCACAAATATGGGGAAAGGGCAAACGCGGTTGCTATGGAAAGGGAGGCCAATGCAGTAGTTTTTTGCAGATGCAATTGAAGCTCGAAAGCAGAAGGAAAAGGAGGCAAGGAAGAACAAGGCGAATGAAGACAAGGAGAGAGAAGACATGATGAAGACAAAGAAGAACCCTGAAGAGAAGGCTAAAGCAAAAGAGGCAAAGCAGAAGGAGGCAAAGCAGAAGGATGCAGAGGAGAAGGCAAGACGAGAGAAAGAGAACGTGGAAATGAAGGCAAAGAAGGACACTGAAGAGATGGCAAAAGCAAAAGCGGTCAAAGTGAAGGAGGAAGAGAATGAGAGAAAAGATAAAGAGAGACAAGATATGATGAAGACAAAGAAGAACGCTGAAGAGAAGGCTACAGCAAAAGAGGCAAAGCAGAAGGAGGCAGATGAGAAGGCAAGAAAAGAGAAAGAGAACGATGAAATGAAAGCAAAGAAGGACAAAGAGGCAAAGCAGAAGGAGGCAAATGAGAAGGCAAGACAAAAGAAAGAAAGAGAAGAAATGAAGGCGAGGAAGATCGCTGAAGAGGAGGCGGCTAGAGCAGAAGAGGCAAAGCAGAAGGAGGAAGAGAAGGCAAGACAAAAGAAAGAAGGAGATGCAATGAAGGCGAAGAAGATCGCTGAAGAGAAGACTAAAGCAGAAGAGGCAAAGCAAAAGGAGGAAGAGAAGGCAAGACAAAAGAAACAAAAGGAGGAAATGCAGGCGAAGAAGATCGCTGAAGAGAAGGCTAACGCAGAAGAGGCAAAGAAGAAGGAGGAAGAGAAGGCAAAACAAGAGAAAGAAAGAGAAGAAATGAAGGCGAGGAAGATCGCTGAAGAGAAGGCTCGAGCAGAAGAGGCAAAGAAGAAGGAGGAAGAGAAGAACAAGAAAGAGGAAAAGGAGAAAGCACAGGAGGTTGATGAACCTGACTCAGATTCTGAGTCTTCTGGAGCACTTCGTAAGCGCGAAGAGCAAGTACGACTGAAGAAACAGGCTCACGCGAGATTTATGCGATTCTCAAGATCTCTCAAAAGTAGCTTGGTTGTACGCACCCAGTAGCAATGTTGAGTTCTAGATCGATGCATGTGCACATACAACGTATACCACATACATGGCTAATTTTCCACTTTGTGGCCTCGCACTTTTCCTTTTGGCAATTGGGGCCCAACCACCCGCAGTTGAGGTAAGAACACACCTCTTGAAATTCGCCGTGCCGGCAAAAGCGCCCACAGATGCGCCTTTGGCTGGATCAGCAAACACTTACCAAAACATGTCAACATAGCACAAATGACCAGGGTTGCATCATTGCATCTCTAAGTTTGTCACAGCCCAGGCTCTCAAAAATTGGCAATCCTTCAGGAACAATGGCTAGCGTGTGATGGTGCCTGGCGTTCCTCAGAGTTTTGGAAAACCTTTAAAGAGAAGAGCAAACAGCGTAGCCGTGGGGCCCGGAAGTGGCTCACAAGAAGTGAAATAGAGATGAAATATGGAAGTAAAGAAATAGCAAATCGTATCATCGAGGCCAAAATGGCTTTGGACGAGGAGACCCGCGCAAGCCAAGTCCGCATCCACCCGGACTGCCACGGAGTGGACAGCGATGAACCTTGACCTTCCATGTGAAACGGTGTTTTGACATCATGTGACAAATTAGGTTCCTGTGCAAATTGGGGATTCACTCTCAACCCCCCCTGTTGGCAAAGTCAAGGAGACACGCCAGTATTTGGTGTGGGACTATGATGGAGAAGAGTCATCCACAGACCATGTCACCGAGAGTCTCTTTGCTGCAGCGGATAAGGGTGACTCAGATGATGAGATGGAGAACAAGGAGAAATCGAGGGGCCGGAAGAAACACAAGGAACACCAAAAGAAATCGAAACACAAGAAGAATACAAAGAAGAAACCTCGAAAGAAAAGTTCTTCCTCATCATCGTCTCATTCGTCTGACAGTGATAGCCCTTCGTCTAAGAGTTCATCATTGTCCTGCTCTCCATCCCCTGAGAAAACCAAGGCGGGTTTCCTGGCACTAGGTTCGCTATCGAAAAGCGGCTTGTTTGCAGGCAAAAGCAAAGGGGAAAGATGGGAAAGCAAAGAAGAAGGCTGGGTCTGGGAAAGCAGAGACAGCGGCAGAGAAGGCAAAGCGAGAAAAAGCTGAAGCAGATGCTAAGAAGAAACAGGAGGAGAAAGAGAGAAAAGAAGCAGCGGCTGAAGCAGAGAGACAAAAGAAGGAGGCAGCCAAGGTAAAGAATCAAGAGTTTAGGAAAAAGATCAGCGAAGCCAACAAGGAATACGTGCATGTGCATGCATGTGCCATGTGTACCATCCCTCCAAAACGAACATGCGAAGGATTGATCTAGAAAAAGGCCTTTGACATGCACCAATCCAGTGAGGAATCTATAGAATCTATACTAGTCTGATCTCTTTTTCATGGAGCAGATTGAGTTTTTTTTACACCACATCAGTGACATCAGCCCTGAATGCGGCAAGGAGCTGACAAAAGTCACCGACACTGTGATGCGGGCCTCCAACTTGACAGCAAAGGTTCACGGCATGTCACTGCCTAAGAACGATTGGCATCGGTAGCTTTGTTAACCACTTGGTAAATCATTGATCCTTGATGCCTCCTGCTCTTCGTTCTTATGGATGGTCACAGTTCCAAATTTGCCCAGGAGTGAGGAAGTACAAAGGGCTATACTGAAAAATGTGGAACCTCACAAGGTGCACAAATGTCAATTTTTCTTCGGTCACCCCGTGGTCCCTGTGTGTGCGTGTGTATCAGGCTGCCTTGAAGGCGGCTCGTGGAGACCTTCAGAACTCGATCGACTCCGCTAAGGCTGAAGATTTTTGCTAGCGGTCATGATCGACATGTTCTAGACCCAGCTTGGCGCCAAACAAACATGATCTTGATGTCGGCTATCGGCAGGTGGAGAAGCTGGGCACCTTGGAGGAGGACATGAAAACAGCCGAAAAGGAAAGGTCCTCGTTTGTTCAATTTTTGAAGACCTACAATCTTAAATGATTTTGGCCTGAAGAAGGCCCTGACATCAGTGGGTATGGCATCATCATTTGTGAAGCCCTAGAACCTGCTGAAGCTGATCTGGGAACCCTGCTAACCGAAGGACTTATTCTATAGCAAGTCGACATAAAATGTGATGTCGAAATGATGGAGCATTGTTGCTTTTGTCGTTTGCAGGTTTGCTGGTTTTGTTTAAGAAATGTTTCTCCTCAGGGAAACCCAAACACACTTGGGGCTCCAGCGGTGTGATGATGCCTCTGGATATGGTTCTGGCCTTTGTGTGCAATTGCGCACAACGGGCTTCAATCCGTGAAACTCTGGGGTTGAAACGTGTGAAAAAAGGAAATGCTGATTGACTTCCCCGCAACTATTTGCAATGCTGTTTGAATACTTGCTGGGCTTTGGTTGTAAACTAGTTGTCGTCACTGCGGCGTCTCAGACACACACACACATGCACTTGCAAGGCTTTAGATTACTGGTACCTGTCTGCAGGTAGTGAAACTGGTGCCCCTCATGTTGTGCAGGGATCCATAGATGATATCAGCTCTGGAGAAACTTGCCACAGTCTTCAACATTTAAAACAACATGAGGAAGCAAATTTGACCGAGAACTTGAACTTGTTTAAGTACCAGGCGTTTCCACCAGATGTTCTCCCAATCTGAGGCTTCGTCCGTGCACAAAGCGATGAAGCGCATCCGGGACCACGTGAAAGAACCTCGGCTTATACAGCGCGCTGCGGTGCTGTCAGCATTCTCGAATCTGTCTGTGCTTCCCTGGTCTGGTGATAAGGAGAGTGGTGTATTTGGTGTTCACGAACAAACTGCCAAGCTTGGTACGATGTCTGGCAAAAATGACACTAGAGACTTCTGGAACTTTGCGGATATCCCAATCGCAACTTGTCAGTTTGAGGCTGTATAGGATTAACCGATTAACCTGAGCTGAAGTTTGCACTTATGCTGGTCTTGTCTTGGTGAAATGTGTTTTCAATCCCCCATCAAGTCATGAGGCACTTGATACTATTCGGGTTCCTATGAAGAGCGAGAAAGTCAAAGGTGCGACCATCCTTGAAAGCCATCCAATCATATATCCCCATGCCATTTTGAGGTATTTGTTTCAGGATGCAGGGGTGAGGGTACGAGCTGAAGACATTCGAGCATATTGGCGGCACCACCGTGCACGAGGACAGCCATGGGCCCTTGCTCATCCGGCCAGTGAATGTCATTGTCCACTAGGTCTCTACGGAGACAGTGCCAAGACCTTCTTGCAGTACAAACATGAAAAGATCACAGCTGTCTTTTTGAACCTGCCTCTGTGGAAACCCCGTTCTGTCCGGTTCTCCAGATTCTTACTCTACACCTGCGACACCCTCCGTATGGTCAAGAACCGCTCACTCAATGCAGTGTTCAAAAAAATTGCTGAAAGCATCAATGGATGTTTTCGCGGGGTGGATCCAGGCGGTCTGTGGTTGACCCAAGACCACATGTGCTTCGCTTTAAGCGAGTGCCGTGGTGATTGGGAGTGGTTTAGGGACATACTCCGTCCCAAGTCCTCATGGCAGGCCATTGACATATGCTTCAAGTGCCCGGCCCTGTCTAGTGGTCCAAAGGAAAGGCTCTACTACACAACTGGCGCAGTGCAGTCTGGTGACCAGTGTGCCTGGATATATGAGCAGTTTAGCTTCGCTGAGTTTCTGTCCCACCGCATGAAGGACAACAACCTTTGTAGCTAGAATGCAGATTAGTGCGAGAGTTGATCTTTGGATATATCGATCATTAGGCTGCACACTGCACTGCACATACTATGATTCAAACCTTTGGTGGCCGTGGTCGATTTAGAATATCTGGATCCTCGAAAAATTCCCGCATGAAAGTAAGGTCCCTTGTTGACGGTCAAGGGCATGCACCCGGGCCTCTTCCGATGGTGTACTATGCATACGCTGAATTTAGGACTACTCTTCAGTGTCAATGGTGGGAGCATGCAGCTTGATCTGCAAAGAGTGTGTCATGAAGTTGGGGTAGGGGCGGGTGTGTGTTTTCCAGAGTGTGTGTGTGTGTGTCTCTGAACACACTTGAAAAGCCAAGCAGCATGTTGAGGATGCTCCTTTGCGAAGAGTTGAACTTCTTCGGTCCTGGCGATTTGCCAACCAAGCTGGAAGCTGCGTATGGTCATTTCATCAAGTTTTGCAGGGAGCACAAGATTCGACACTCTCAACCACCATTCAAGATCAAAACTGTAGCTTGGCATTTGTCCCAAGTTCACACACGAACCAAAGTTGAATCATGCTAGAACATACAAATCACATAGCCTCATTGTTCCACCCCCCAAACCAGGTGATCAAGAAGACTGGTGAGCATCTGATGACATTGAAGGCACACAACGGAAGGTGTGTGCTGTCTTGGCTGAACCATTGTATGTTGCAAGCTCGGCAACAGCATCCCAATGACCAAGTCGTTTTGCTGACATCAGCTGCTTTGATTCTTAGCTTGTTTTATCTGACTCTACAAGAGTCCACACTCTAGGGAGGTCAATGTGCATATGTTCAGAACCTTTCACTGTGGCCCCAACAGTCCTGCAAGGAGTATGGTGGTGAAGCTCTTCATCATCATGCAAGAGCAGCCACGCTTTTTGACCCATGGCTCAGAATCAGAGAATGTCATTATTTAGGGAAAGCTGAAAATAGTGCATCTGCTGTGCAAACCCTCCTGGTTGGAGTCTACTGTAGCTGTGTTTGTACCAGGACAGCCGGCGCTGCCAAACAGTTCTTTGATTGCGGTGTTGAGTTCATCGAGCTCTTCAAGACATTGTGCCTTTTGAATATAAGGCCTGCACTCGAGAGGGCCCTTGTCCAACCCCATTGTTTTGAACAGTTGCTAATTTGCCCTTGTTGGGAGGCAGGGCAAATCCGCTTGGCTTGTCAAGCCAAAGCTGCACGCAGCTTGTCCTAATGTTTTGTTTTGTAGGTGTCATTGTCATGTGTGTCCGCTATGTGTGGGTTTGGGTTGCCCAAGGTCCTATGTCACATTTGCTATGACGTACTGTGGTACCGTGTCTTGGTCATCGACCTATGTAACCTATTGTCTATTGTTTGTTCTTGGGTTGATTTTGATTTTTGGTTCTCAGGTGAAAACCCTCGAATGACGCATACATTCTGTGACGAGGATTCGATTCGCTGGGTCAAGGGTGGTCAACTTAGTTGGTTTCAGTGCACTAGTGGATTTGATTTCTACAGTGAACGTCCCAACCGTCCCCCTTTCTCAGGCTGTGCTTTGAGGGCGCATCCACGAACGAGGGACAAATGGATCCTCAAGACCTCGAAATTGAGGCGGGTTCAAGTTTGTGCCTTGTGCCAAACCATGACACTGGCTAGTTGGGTGACCAATTCTTTCAAGACCTTCCTGCAGCGCAGGCTACGTGCGATGAAGCATCGCATCGATCAGCGACTTGGCACGTTACAGATTGATCTCTTACTCAACCTCGGAGTTCTCAGCCCCTTTTACACTTTTACTCAATTTGTGAGGTTGAACACTACATCACGCCGAAGCAGTGGGTAGACCAGAAACAGCCACTTGGTTGTTTGAATGTGTTTGATGTTTTTTGATGTTGGAATGGTGATTGCATATGTTGCATCCCAAGTTGGGTGAGTTAGGCTTTCAACCCGATCGCCCTTGCTCTCAGGCTGAACACCACATCACGCCGAAGCAGCGGATGAACCAGCCCAGAAAAGATTGCTGTTTTATCGATGGGTGCTGGGGGTAAGGGTCACCGAGCGTGAATGAGCGTGATTCACATAGGCATGTGCTCGGGTATTTCCAAAAAGCATGAAATGTAGGTTAGAGCAACCGGTATTAAAACAATATAGGTTTGAAGGTTAGGGTATATATATGGGATGGGATGGCCGTGTTCCGAATAACAAACAGGTGGTGCGATCCACGTAACCGTGATGATTCCAGAGAGTGTATAGCTGAAGTTCTTGACACAGGTGGCCTGCTGAGCTGCAAAGACCAGAACTTCCACTTCTACCGTTTGTCTTCCGTTCCGACGCTTAGTAGAGTCGGATGACCTGGCTTTGTATGTGTTGTAGTCGATCCTTGGTGAAACACTGGTTATTCGGGACTCAGGCCGCGCATGTGATTGTTCGACGTCTGCTCACCAAGCAGGAGAACCATGAGAACCATTTGGATGAAACAAATGTATACAAATGTATGGAATCTCTGGACTCTCCGAGTCAAGGAGTCAAGTGTCATGACCACATGCAAGTTCACGAAGCTTGCTACCTCCATATGAATTCCGAAATTGGGACCGACCCCAGGGTCTGGGAGATGGGGAGGATGCTCCAGGTGACTCGCCTCCGGGTGAGACGGGATCTCCAGACGGGAACCAAGCGAACCAAGCGAACCAAGCTCCCATCGCATCACCCAAAAGGTTCCTATGTCCTCGTTTTTTTTTGGAATAGAGCGGTCACCTGCCAGATGCCGAAACAACCTAGTGGATCTTGGTTGTTCACAACCGGGGGGTATCCTCTTCCCATAAACCAAGCAAGGCCGTAAGTCAGGCCATCTATGGTTCTAGATCATGTCCCAAAAATACATGCGAACACAGCTCTTTGTTCGACTGACGTGACGTGCTGACCGTGCCTGAAGCCACCTTGGTTGGGAGCTTGGCTGAACTCGGCCAGAAAGTCCTTGGAGTGGGAAATTCTTTTGCTCCGGCCGCTGTGGAGTTCAAATAAATACAAATAAACCAACAAAACACATGAATTGGGAGAAGCCCTTTAAAAGCTTCAGGGAAGATGAATAGAAAACAATACGTGTGTGTAACAGTGGGTCTGCTCCAAAAATATTTGCGCATGCAAAAAGATCCATCAAAAGCATAAAAGTGGAGATATGAGGAGAAGGACGAGGATAGACGACCACTGGGGCCAAGTGGTTGGGCTTAAGGGGGGTTGGGCGTTGGACATCCCACCCTCCAAAATCCAAATCCAGGTCCTTGGTACCAGGACCCTCTAAGGGGTGCCCAATGGAAGCCTATAGGTAGTGTGGGGTAGTCCATTGGACACCCCTTGGAGGGTCCTTGGTATGTGTCTTTGTGTAAAAGCCTGCTTCTAAGGGCCCTGTAGTAGAAGACTGTTACCGAATGATGCAAATGCGAGCTCTCTTCTAAGTGTGAGTCTGTCTTTTCCTACGGCTTCCCTGTCAAAGTCCAGTTCGACCTGCATGTTGTCAAACGTTCTCCGGAATTGCTCGAGTGGGTGACTCGAGTGGCATCAGCTCATGGCCAATTTCGTCGTTTCGTGCACCACAGAACTCGACGTCGTTCGACGTACCCTGCTGAGCGGCTGCTCCGAAGTCGTTGGGCCAACTGAAGGAGAGCCTCACGGTGCTAGGATCGAAAGATGAATCCGTAATTAAAGATGAACAAAAACATGACGAAAGGAGGAGTGAGACATAGGGAATGCCGGGCGACCGAACCCTTCGGAAGGAGTACAGGTGTGCCCGACGTCACAGATCCAATCACGGCGACGAACGGATGGCGAGCCACAGCATCCCGATATGTGACTCCTGGGAATGGATTCTCTATTGAGTCAGAATTTCATGAACCCGCCCTGTCATTCCTCTCAGGTCCATTCCCCTAAAGCCATCTAAAGCCTAAACCACGGAGTCACTAAGGTTCTCACCATGAGTCATTTGTATCCATGAGTTCTCACGCGAGTAGAAAGACCCGGGATGGAGATGGGGAATCGGACGGAGATCATGGAGATGGGGCGTTTCAGAAGAGGATGGTGCCTTGGTGCCCCGGGAGATCCCCAGACCATACCTCGGTCCATTTCACCGGGTCGGCGGGGGTTGAGATCGAAATCGCACGACGAACCTCTGACGGCGCGCCACAGCCGAAGCTCTGACTCATCCCGGGTCTGACCCAAAAACTCGTTGAACGTTCGTATCGAAAAGAACATGGCACGGTCTGACCTGAAGAAAAGACAGGTCCAGGCACGACTATATACTTGTCTCCCACTTTCCGAAATACATGACAGGTCGACTTCAGGTGTATGTGTTCCATACAGCGGTTCTTCTTTGAATGGCCACAGGTACGACAAACGTTCTCATTTTCCAGGTCTGGGAGTCGGTGCCGAGGTCGAGCGTGAGGTCGAGCGTGAGGTCGGGTAAGGATCATGCGTGTCGGATGCCTGTTTTGCTTTGATGAATCATCATCTGTCAGAATATGTCTATATACCAGGACCTTCAAAGTGACCCTTTGATATCCCAGGATGAGGTCACTTAGGTCTGTACAAGGTCACTGGAGGAGACTCCAAAGAGGTCACGAACTGAAGGTCCTGGTATGTCTATATATAATGTATCATGATCCTTATAGATTAAAATATATCATTATTAATGTATATATCGTTATACAATTGAATGAATCATTATAATCAATACATTACTGATGCTGTTGGCCCCTCTATTAAAATCCTTAACTTGAACATTGAGTCTCTCCTGGGTAGGCATCTGTCCACTTGTCGAGAGGCAGCTGGCCGCGCATGTAGTCCTCCACCGTTGTGGTTGTCGCATTCAGCTGTTCCAGTGCCAGGGTACCCCAGACGACCACCACGATGTAATCCTCAAGAGGCACAAAAACCCGCGACACATGCAACACGCACCATGGCTTTCTCTGTGTGAACGCAGATTTATTCTTCAAGTACAATCATGCATGCAAACATCATGCACCAAATTCTGCTGCTTACTTGTGTTCTGTCAAACGTGTTTCTTCAGGATGGACTTATATTTGAAGCCAAAATGGTCACCAAGACTTTGATTAAATGTCCAGCCTCGGTCTCCTTCAAAAGGAACATATTTACATATAGAACTCTCTTGGTCGCGTCACTCTTGGATGGCTTCCAGGCTTCCAATTTGTTCACTATCTTCACTTCAAGTCTCTTCCATCCGGAAAAGATAAGAACAACTTGCCAACGTCACCTTTTTATACCTTTTTATATATGTCCCATCCAGTGACCCTTTGAAGGTTTGAGTTGGGTCACGATCGGTTGAGTCTACCAGGTGATCCATGGTGATCTTCTGCGGATTTGTTCTTCAACCGAGTCCGGCCACCTTGGTTGGCCGCAAACCTTCGGCTGAAAAAAAGGGCAGGGCCAATCGCCATCGTGGTACTTCCCACCCAGAAAAGGGCGTCCTGTCTGTTGAATATGGTCAAACCCGCAGCAAACCAACCCACCAGCAAGAGTCTTTCAAAGGCTTTTTTCACATCCAGAAGTGAAATGGAGGCAATCTAAATTGAAGTTCAAAGCTTGAAAGGTTGACTGTGGATGACTCTAACCTTCTTTGTTAGGGTTCTATATACGGTTCTATATTTCCTCAACTTGCCAACTTGGAGTCACTGCTCCCTGACCTTGAACTTGGGAGCCCCGGAAGAGTCCACCACGGTCGGTAGAACCTGGTCGACGAACCATGCAGTTCGGCCACGATCTTCTGCAAGGAGTTCCCGATCGCTTCCATCAGCCCCACATTCACTGTGATCACCTGCCTCAGCGCGAGCGCTCACCCAGAGAGGTGCTCAGGGGCTCAAGGTCAGGTCGACGGCCGCACCAGTGTAGACGGCAGACGGCCGGGTCAGCAGTGTGTGTGGCGCGGGGGCGGTGAGGAGTGGGGGACACTGTGGGATAGAGGATGTACATGTCCACATAAACATCAGCACCAATTTCTCGACGTAGACACTGCTGTATATGGTATGGGGGTGGAACAGAAGGAGGCTGTGACACAGATCAGGACCCTCCAAGCAAAACGCGTAGACTCACCTTGCGTCTCTCTTCCGAAAGGTCTGCCTCTGACGTAGCCCATTTCCACGCGAGGAACGTAGCAGGCTTCCACCTCTATAGAGCAACTTGAGACGGACGTCCGAGGCCTGCTTGCTTCACTCCTGTGGGGCGTTCCAAAACTCTCGCTGCTTCGAGCAGGGGAAGACTGGACTCGCTTCGTCTTCGGCTCCCTCGTCGACTAAAGTCAAGTACCTCGCAGTGTCTGGAGATCCGGGGATTTTGTAGACCTGTTTTTGTTGGGATCGGGTCATGTCCTGTCCCATGTCTTGTCCCATTTTCTCTAAATACGAGAAGTCGGGTCCCGGAAATAACATGTATTCATGTCGATCGACATAGCATTTCATGTCGAGCGCCGCTGTTCATTCCTTTTGAAGGCCATGATGCTGGTGAATAGGATCCCGGCCATGGCGGTTGAGCTGCAAATTTCTCATTGATTCAAAGCACACGAGGTCCAAGCGCGACAGCAGCACGTCCAAGTGGTCATTCTCTGCAGCCGCTGCCGCTAAATGATTCATCTCCAGCCTCCAGCAACCGCGCCACTTCTGAGTGGCCCATCTCAAATGCATGCATCCGAGCGGTTGCTCCATGAGCGTCTACCGTATTCTTGTCAGCTCCAGCCTCGAGCAACAAGCGCACGACTTCCAAGTGGCCTTTGTAAGCTGCAAGCATCAAGGCGGTTACTCCATCTTCAACCGCCACATTCTTGTCAGCTCCAGCCTCGAGCAGCAACTGTACCACTTTCAAGTGCCCGGCCTCTGTCGCAAAATACAGGGGTGGAGCGTCATTGTCTACATTGGGATCCAGTGGTTTCTGAAGCAAACGAGTGACTTCATCAACTTGGTTCTCCTTACACGCAAGCAGTAGTGCCTCCCAAACAGTCTCCTCAGGTGCACAGAAGTCCAGGATTACCAACTGTACACTTGGTAGCTGTCTGACAGGCATATCATCCAGTAGCTCTCCCGCGTCCTCACTGAAGAGTCTTTGTCGAAATCTTGAGTATCCAAGCCGAGCGGCAAGGAGCTTTTTCAGATCCTCAACAAATGCTCCACTCTCCACCATGCAGCCCAATTCCTCCTCACAGATCTGGGTGAGACTCACACCTGACAGTGTGATGATCTCCATTGTTCCAAGCGGAACCGCGGCAGGGCGGCAGCTTTGAGCGAACAAGAACCAAGCAAAATGGCTGCGAACAAGAGCCTGGCTGGCTGCGTCATCGTCATGGTCATCTCCGTTCTCTTGCAACAAAGAACACTTGAAACGTCTTGAAACACACCCTTCTGCAAGAGACCCTCCTGGATCTCCATGGACTCTCCGACCGCTGCAAACCGACCAATTGGGCATATCGACCAATCGCACCAAACGGATAGAATCGGGGGCAGGTCCACCTGCAAGGGATCCGGATCGGATTCGATTGAGAGGAGTCCCCTTCCCTTCACATCTCCGACCGAACCAAGCCTGGAGTTGGGTCGAGTATCTGGACACCCGGTCACCCCTGGTGAGAGCATTCTAGAGACCCCAAACAAGGGAGCCTTGGTAAAAGATCATCGGCCGGCCCTGTTTCTCGGACTCCATCGACTAGCGGAGGGCCGGTTCGCGGCTTTGGCCAAGCAGCTGGTTCAAATCCACTGCTTCGGTGCTGGGATACTTGTAGGTGTAGTAGCAATGCCTCGGCCGTCGTCACTTGACGGAGAGTGGGCGGCCCATTTTCCGTTGTGGACGGCTGTCGAGAAAGGACTGGAAGATGTGGTGTCCTATGAATATTGAAGGTGATGTAGATCTGAATGTAGAGGTGAATAGGTCAGTTTCATGGATGGGTTGGGGTAGATGATTTTCACCTCCAAGGAATTCAATTGCACAAGTCAAGGTCACCTCAAGCAGGCCACAGCTTTGGGACTTCAGCCAAAGGCCTTTGTTGCCGGTCTGCTTTCTCAAAAGAACCACGATGTTGCAAAGCCGAGGCTGCACACTGGCAGCTAACAGCTATAACACAAACAACCAGGTGCTGGCAAGGAGCTCACTGAATTCTACCTCATTTGTACCTCAGCACGGCGGTGCAACTGTCTACATAGTTTTAGTTTCCGTGAAGAGTCTAAGGTTTCGACGTTCAAAAAGACCATCAAGCAAGGTTTCGATGTTCTACAGTGGTTTCTTTAGTGGTTTCGAAGGTTTCAGTCTATTAACTGAAAAAAATCATGTGTGCTTTCGACTCAATGACCCTGGTGAAGTGATGCGTGATCAGTGATCGCGTGATCGGTGCAACCTGTGCGATCGCTTGATTCTGAGAAGCATCCGATGAATCGGCATGAATCAGTCACCGAACGAAAGTGAGTGCTCAGTGACTAACCCGTACTAACTGGCGTACCTCTCTAGCTGCATTTTGGACATGTTATAGTGGATTGAGAGTAAA
Source organism: Durusdinium trenchii (assembly GCA_963970005.1). Classification (NCBI taxonomy): domain Eukaryota; class Dinophyceae; order Suessiales; family Symbiodiniaceae; genus Durusdinium; species Durusdinium trenchii. Next base: position 548,635 of record CAXAMN010024029.1, on the reverse strand, counting down.
GGGTACAAGCTAAACCAACATGGACAGGGTGTGCAAAAGAGATGCAGGGGAGCTCGTGTCATCGAACCTCTGAAAAAGGAAACAAAACTGTACCTAGCACTTCCAACGTATGCCGTTTCTGGAGACCCTGTGCCTATGGGGTAGGGTAGTCTAACCAGGACACCCAGACAGGATGGTCCTGGTATGTTCTTTTCTTTTCAGAACACCCATGCACCATCAAGCACCCATGTCTCATGCGAATGGCCCAGTGGGGGGGGGCAAGGGGTGTTTTGCTGATCGATTCGGCCCAGTTCTTGGACTCTGTTTACATCCAAACTTGGTTTCATTCCTGCCTGCTTCTTCACAACATGGGATCCACATCTATCCAGTGGTCCCTAAGTAGATCTGCGTTGATCAACTACAATACATCACAAATCCTTCTGAAGCTGACCTATCCTGCAGAACATATCCACCTATCCACCCTATCAACGGTCACCATCTCCAAGTATTTAAGAATGAGGAAGCACTGCTTTTCATGAAGCACTGTCCCTCTATCGAAAAGCAGCTCGGTGTCAGCCGAAGTCCATGACACTCCCTGTCGGATACTCCCATGACTCCATGGGACCTACATCCTTCGACCCATAGGTCAACCTCCCGATCTGTCAATGGACCATACTTGTTATCTCAAACAATAAGTCCGCAACTTGGATCCATGTTGGCTGCCACCTTAAGGTTCATGATCTTGAATGAATTTGAATGAATTAGGCGGCTCACCAACATGGAAGTGAAATACGGTCCGTGGAATGACGATGATCCTCTACAAACAGGTAGTTTTCCACTTCCATGTTAAACGAGTCAAAGGGTACAGTATCTCAGCTGTCTCCTGTCGAAGTCGAAACAAACAAACGACTCACAGGATTGAACGGCATCTTTTGACTCGATCTACCTACATTGACGCCTTTTAAACCACCCCAATGAGGCCAGTCACATGGATGGTCTGGGTCTCCAGTAGGATCCTCCAATGCGCGAGTGTCGTTTCAGACCTCCAGAACCTCCTCCCCACCCCCTTCTCCCCATCTGAGATCGCCCAGTGACGGAACTCAGTGTCGAAGGTCCGGCAATCCTCGTAGAAGACCAGGGGACCACCGCCCACACGACCCACCTGGTGCCGTACGACGTGACGCGGCACCGGAGGCTGCAGCCCTCCTTACGTTGGGATCCGTTTTCGTACCGAACCGAATACGGTGAGGACGGAGACACTGAGACAGGGTCGGGTGCCATGTTCGGGTCCAGTCGTACCGAACCTGAGAAGCTCCGCTGGATTCCGAGGGTTACATCTTAAGTTGGGACGTGACAAGGACATTGTCTCTGTCACTAGGTTCAGTAACATCAACTTTGTTGAGGTCACCGGTCACCACCTAGGAATGTGACAGTATAGTGTGGCCTTTGGATCAAAAGCACTGGTGGAGGGAAGTAAAACCTTTGTGCGGTGAGCTGCAGTATAGGTATTGACAAAAACAACACAATCGTCACGATGTCAGGTATATTTTGCAACAACAATACAAGAGATGGTAGAATCTCAACATGTTTGTGTTCATCACAACTACAAACCAGCAGGCACTATGATGGCAACACCACCAGACCATCAAACAGCCAAATCTTTGATGATGTCATTACTATGGATGGATACCCTTCCGGTACCCACCGATGAGGTTTCCAACGCCACTCCGCCTCAAAGGAAGGTGTTCGTTTCGGCCCCATTTGAGGCGCGATGGACCCGCCAGCGTTCTGTGGAACCCGGATCCACCAGCCAAATGTAGCATCCATCATCTTGTATTACATGGAGTGTCTGACATGAACTGATAAAACCCGTCACAGCCCATGTGCACCCTCGGAAGCTTAAGCGATTTTGGCTCGCTGCTTGCCCCCTGTCGCCACGGCCAGCTCAACGGGACTCGTCGGCCTCACGGATGCGGGGCGTCAGCCCCTCCACCACGTCGGCCGGATTGGTCACCTCAGGTGGAGTTCCCGGGCGAGAGTGAGACGTCACGCAAGATCTCTGGGGGTTGGGGCCTGGTTGACTAGCGCATAGAAAAATGTTTTGTTTCAGAGAGTGAAGGTATAAAGTTGTTTTCTAAAAAAATCAAACAAATTCAAACAAAGCATTGAATGTACATGTGTTGTAAGGGGCATATCTGAGTTGTGTTTTTTTTGTGGTGTGGGGCTTATACACTGGGTCTGTACCTACGCGGGTGCCTACGCCTGGGCTCCCCTCTCAAGCAAATGCCTACGCGAGAGGTTCTCTTTGTTAGGTGCCTACGCGGGATGCCTACGCAGGGTACTGTCACCAACTTTAGTCACATCAGGTGACTCGAAAAGAGCTATATAATCCGCAAGTAGTGGCCCGATGCGACCGGGTCACATCAGGTTCCTGTTTACAAGGCGTTTACAGCTTTGCTACCGATGGCCAGATAGATTTTGTATCAAGCCGATCCAATTACAGTGTGGAAGCAGCAGCACATAAACAGCGCACAACAAGCAGAAAACAAGAGGCAGCAGCAGCAGCAGCAGCAGCCAAGCAGCAGCCAAAGCAGCAGCCAAGCAGTAGCAGCAGCCAATAGCTTCTTGCCTACGCGCTGCTTCCGCGAGCGCCTACGCGGGGCCTACGCGAAAATAGGTCCATTGATTATGGTTCCAACAGGGTGCGCACAGTTGTAGCTCAAGAGCCGGTGTGCCAGACCAAGCACGATCAAGCTTTTGACCTCAAAAACCAATGTGCCCCCATAGCTTCGACAAACAAACTTCAAACATCCACTGTAGCCATGTCGTTACAATTCATTTTCATTTTCCTTCCCCACTGGAATTTGCAAGCAAGTGTCAAGTTAAACAACTACAAGCCAACATTATCTTTCCCCAAGACCCTTGAACAACTTTTAAAGAAGTCTGAATAAGAAAATTCAGGCTTTCATGAAAAGGGTGCCTACGCAAGACTGCCTACGCAAATCTTTCAACACCCACCTACGCAAAATGCTTACACGACGCCTACGCCCCAAGCAGAACAGCCTCCGCGACTTCTCAACAGTTCCCTTTTTGTATAAACCTAATCATTTGCAAAAAAAACGTGGCTCATCTGACGTTCTAAAGATGCCAAACAGAATACCAGCGTTTATGCGATATGCTACTAAAGAATGCCTGAATTTTTGCGAAAAGAATGCAAGCACCTACGACAAATAGAATGTCAGAATATATGTCAGTTTGATGGTAAAACACGTGACAGAACACATATCAGGAGGAAGTTGGACCATATGTCACAGCACATGTCAGACTTCACGGCAGTAAAAATGTCAGAACTCATGCCAACAAGAACGTCAGAACACAGTCCAGAACATGTCCCAGCCTTGATGATCGATGATGTGTCCAAGCACATACCAGACTTGATGGCAGAACAAGCGTCAGAACATTGTTTCAATCCACATGTCAAGCCGCGTTTGTCAGCCTTGTCTGTCAACATCATATGCCCTGCCTTTTCTTCCAAATCACAGCTCGGGGTGGGGATCACTCGTAGTCAAGTATGTGCATGTTCTGTTTGGTCCATGGTCGCCAAGGATCGTCTCACCAATGGCCCACATGCACTTAATACAGATTAGCACATTCGGGGTGGTAGTCCTGCCACATTGGAGCTTCAGTATCGAACCCGGAAATCCATGAACTGAACAACCACACCGGTGTATGTTTCCTGGTTAGAACATGTCGGAACTCATCATTTCAATTGCTTTCATCATGTCTTTGCAATCTTTGTGTCTTTAATTCTTTGAAAGAGCTCCACGCCTCTATTTGCAGGCGCAGGCCTATAGGCCTTTCAGCCGTTTAGCAGCTCAGAGGTGTTCAAGATATGTTGGAGAGTAAAGTAGCACAAATAGGCTTAAGGGCATGAGGAGATGCCTCCTTCACAAATTCATGGAAGGTCTGAGGCAGCTCAGGCAGAGCCTAGACAAAGTGACCTTTTTCAGCCATGGAGGAGGATTGCTTGCCAACTCTGATTTTCCTGTGCATTCTTCGAGAGCCCAAAGGACACGTCCAAAGAGTGAGCGCATCCTTTAGATGCAAGCAAAACACAACTCCACTCTGCCAGATTGGAAAAGCAAACCTTGGAATGCCTATCGTGCCTACAGCCCTAGAAACACCAGCAATGATGATCCGTAGAATCATCTCTTTTCCCGTCTGCAGAAAGCAGGTATACACATGTTACACATATGAATTGAGGCAGTCTATCTAAAAAAACAGGTTCCACCAACCTGGTCACTCTTACCTTGCACCCCCAAAACGTATTCGCCTGCCAAAAAGGACCGAGCAACGTTGAAGACCAAGATCCGCACCTCCTGGACTGGTCCCGTTCGCGTTCGATCGGACCGTGTTGAGGAAAACACACCGATCGCTCCTTCGGTCCGGGTCCTGGACCCCTCCAGAGGATGCGGGTACGGCCTCTATACCTATAGGGTCCATTGAGCGTCTGGGTGAGTTAAAGCACAGCAACCGGATGCGACTGGCGTGGTGCCTTCGTCTCCGGGCCCGGCGCCGAACTGCACGCACTCGTCGTCGTTGAAGGCGATCAGACCCGGATGGAACAGTTACAAGGGTTTGGATCTGGAGGTCTTTGTTGATCGAAATCTCTGACTGAAAGAAGAGGTTGGAACTGATTGGTTGGAACAAAAGGAGGCCCCAAGATGCTGCTTGTCTTGCATATGTGCCGATCACTTGGGGTAGTCGAAAAGGGGTCAATGATGGTTAATGTATTTACCTTGAACTTCCAAATGTACTCTAGAAAATGTGGCATGACCCTGTAAAACAAGCACTGGTACAAATTTTGTAAGGTATGAAGGTACTCTGAGACTCCAGGTATCTTCTGTACACGGAGCATTTTGGACCTGCGCTGACTGGCTGTCGTCCTTGCCGCGCTGGCAGTACTTTTCGCGGTCGTAGGCGTGGGTCGAGATGCACTGCTCGTAGATTTCCTGACAGATGTGCGTCACAGTCATCAATGTATTTCCCGACAATCATCCATGGGACTGAGCGAACTATTTAACTATATTGACCGTCAAAACGTCTTAAAATCATCCCAGTGATCCAATGTAGGCAAATCTTCCATACATTGATGATGATTTATACGGATCCCTAGGGGCAAAGACGATCGAGTTCATCACCGCGACCGAAAACGCTCCTTCTCTCACACTCTACAAAACTTTCCGCCCTAAGAAACCTCGGACCCTCTATTGCCAAGGGGTTAAGCCCTCCAGAGCCAGGGACACTTTCAGCCCTAAACCCTGCTTACATGTTTTCAACTGTTTGGGGGTCGAGATCCTTAACTCTTCTCAGCACCGACCTCGCCTTATCCGAGCGCGTGAAGTCTTCGCGCTGCCGCGCTTCACAGCCGCGGAACCTGAGGCAAGACCAAGCACTTCAGGTTAGACCCAGCTCCGTGGATGTTTGTTTGGAAAAGAACAGTACCTGGACCCGACTTTCTGTACCGAAAACAGCACATCGTCCCTGTACCCATTGTGCGAGGTACAAACTGAGACTCCAGGTTTCTAACTTGATTGCAACATAACCCTCCCCACAAAGGGGGGTCTTCTACTTTTGTTGACCCAAAGGGATCCTCCATGGTCAGTCTCGCTAGCCATTCTCAATTGATGTGATGTGATTAAGATAAACAAAGTACATACATAGCCTGATATTAATCTGATATAAGATATATATATATATCCCTTTCGCTCTTTTGAGGGTGAACAAGGAGACACTTTGATGAAGGCCAAGTGAGGGTCCAGTTGTACTATGTGACAAGTTGAAGGTGTTCTTGGATTCCTTCGCAGATATACCACACATGGAGTGTTTAGGTCATCTTCAAGTGTTCGACATGCACTATGTTAGAGTAAGTCAACACTTGAACACTTGTGGTTGGCGACTGGTTGTTTAGGTGCGCACCCCCCCAACTGAAAGAAAATTGACATTGATAGCTTCCCAGCCTAACCGCATTACAGTACAAAGAACACCCAAATCAACAATCACCTCATGAGAGATCTCATAAACCCATCCAAACTCCACAATGACCACCTGGATGCTTGGACGACCCCCCAAAAAATCCTGTTCCATTCAAAGATACCTGGGAGTCCTTGGCGGACCTCTAGGATTGAAACCAATACTTGAACCTGCCCTCATTTCAAACAAAACCTTGGCACACCCACCATCCGCACACCCACCATCGTCTCGACGACATGTCACTTCTCAATGGGCCCAAACGACCACTCTTGATCCGTTGTCCCTGCCAAAGAGACGGGACAAAGGAAAATCATGCGTCGTAGGCCACCGGGTGGGTTTCTTAGCATCAGGCACTTGGAGGGCAGCTACGCATCTTCGACGTATGTCTACGCATGTCGACGTAGCGAGATACCTTCTGGGATATGAAACTCGTGACATGTACTTTCCCTGACTGTTCAGATGAATTTCCACATCACTTCCCTAACTTCCACTCACAAAATATCCCTGCAAGAAACCCCAATCAGTTGTGTATGTGTTTGGAAATCGGAGAAGCAGCGTTTTTTTTATATTTCTGCGTGATGGAGTTTGTTTTTTGTGTGAAACCGTGAGCTAAAGATTCATCGTGATAGCACACATGTGAGAGCACCTAGGAGAGCACACCATATTGAGAGCGCATGTTAAAAAACAAAGGCTCTGGAGGCCCATACGATAAGGCATAGAGATCCAGAAGTGTTGCAAGCTCTACAGGCCTAGTGTAGAAGCCTTCAAGTAACAGTCTAGAAGCCTAGCAACCGCCTATCTATAGAGTTTGAATGGTCTAGAAGTTTGTGCTGTGTCTGCACTTCAAGCTCCTGAGTGCTGCACCGCGACCACTTCAGACCCAGGCAGAGACTCAAGGGTCTTGAGATCCGAAAAGATCCACATGGTCTAGAGATCTAGAGGTGTAGAGCGGATTCTAGAGAGCTTTAGAGGCCTTGAGAGGTTCAGAAGATCTAGAGGATTCTAGAGGTCTAAAGTTCCAGAAGCCGGTTGAAGCCGGTTTAGAGTTCAAGAGGTCGAAAGAGTACCGGAAGTCGAGGTCTAGAGTAGAAGTCTTGTGAGCTCTAGAGGGACAGAGGTGCAGAGCTGCTTGTTCAAGGTCCACTCAAAGTCTGGACATCTAGTAGACGTCCAGAAGTCTTGAGAGCTTTAGACGCCTAGATGTCTAAGAGGATTTGAAATCTGTCTAGAGGACCAGAATGTCTTGAGAGATCTAGAGGTGTAGAGCGGAAGTCTAAGATCTATATGTAAGTTTTGAAAGTCCTAGGCTAGAGTTCTAGAGCTGCATGGTACAAATCCAAAACGGAACATATCAGTTGGTGAGGGCCAGGCCGTGTATCATGGCAGGATCAGCAGTTTCATTTGTTTGCCCACCTGGCCGTTTGCTATGGGAGATTTCCACAAAGTCGGTGGTTGTTTGGGGAAACAGAGATGAAGCCGCATGGCATGCTGAGATTCCAAGTTTGGATCCAAACTAATGTGTGATTCTGACTCAGCCAGCCTACAATGTAAACTATGTAAACATTGCGAGTGGACGATCTCGTGCAGCAACTGGGAAATGATGGCATCCCCAACACGGGAAGATCCATTTATCGGTGGGCCACTGCGAAATGCACCTATAGATTTGTTGGCGCAACAAGCTCTGATGGAAACTACAACTACGTTCCGGAACTACATCGGACACCATCAGAATAGGACCAGGAAACCATCAGAACAGCAGGACTGGGACGCCAAGGCCCGAACTCGAGCTGTTGCTAGAGAATGCTAGAGAGAATGCCGCTTCATGTCGCTCTTACAGTGCAACCGACGCTGCCTCGAACTGCCGGCGCAACAAAAAGCACGGCGTGGACCCGGCGGATAGCTGTCTCTGGGCCCAGCAAAACCGTTCTCTGGTTCTGCGGGGAAGCTCAATTCTTCCTGATCAGCCAGGCCCAACCTGAAAAGGTGGAGAATCTGCATCACGCGTTTCAGAGGGACCACCAGTTTTCCCACCCGGTTTTATCCTATAGGCCGGTTGCAAAGCCAGTAGCCCTGCAAAGCACTGCAGATGGCTTGGGTGAACGAGTGACTCAGGGATGGCCGATGACATAGGCACTTACAAAATGCGCTGATGCCGTTGGCCTGTAAAGAGCCACATCCTATTCGCCTTACAGCTGCCCTCCTCAGTGTCCAGGTGTACTGCCTGTACATGGTAAACCCGGTTTCAGCAGGGCGTAACCAATTGCTTTGCTGAACTGACCCCCAAAGACACCCGGTTCAAACACACCCTCCCCCCCAAACAAAAATAATAGACTTTGGTGGATTCAACAAACCAAAAGCGGTCAGTAATCTCTCAAACAGTTCATCAACAAACTTGATCTGGATGTTGTTTTCCATATCTCCATGTCCAGTTTGCACTTGATCCCCTGACCTTGAGGTCACTAGGTCACTTCAGCTCTGGATGGTTCGGTCACGGACATCCGGCACTCCATCGGTCTCGCACGGGTTTTTCGCGAGGAAGCGAAGAAGCCAAGCTGGTTTGGGTCACTTCCTGCCTGCGCATAGAATGTCCGGCTGGTTAGAGATGAGGATGTAATCCTGCCAACTGACTTGATGAAACCAACTGCTGAAAGCCGGACACTGGCGGCCAGTTGCCATGACAACATTCTAACAATCCATCAAATGGGACGGAGAAATCGTACAGGAAGAAAACACTGACATGTTAGCTGATGACATGGGTCTTTGTAAGCCTGTGGTGAACTACAGTAGGCTGTCGATGGACCGTTCACGAAAGAGTTCGCCGCGCAGCGTCTGCTGACGCACGGATCGTGGTCGGATCGATACCTGGAGCGTCCTTGAGCTCCTGGATCTTAAACTCCAGCTCCCAGCTGCGCAAGTAGATCCCAGCGGTACAAAGCACGATGGATAAGCACACGAAGGCCACCAGGACCACCTGGAACTCCAAAGACGTGAGGTCATATCTCATGCGGCGAAAGAACAAACGCAAACATCCACAGGTTATAGTGGGATGAGGTGAGCTTGTCCATTTGCTGCAAGGAGGGTTGAGGAATAAATCTACTTCCTGAGCCAAAGCATGGCAAAGCCTTGAATCAGTGAAGCACAAATCCCAAACACTCCATGTATGCCATATATAATAGGGGTGGTTTTGGGGGGGTCAATGTAAGCATATGGCAGTCCCATGAGTCGTGTCTGGGAATGGAAAAGGGATGAAAAGGGGAAGAGTCCAGTACAAGCAAGTCCCTACTCTTGCAGTTCTTTCTCTAGCAGGCCAGGGAACTACTTCAACGATCCTTGATGACTGTGACTTCGCCACCTGCTTCGTGTTATCAAAGAGGAACCCGGACATGTCGTGTTGAAAACAGGTGACTCGGCTTAGCTTGTGACTTGTCGCTTCTCAGCCGGCCAGCAGGCCCGATCCAAGAGGTCACCACAGTGGTGTGTGTCTCGTCCTGACTCCTAGTGACTCCTGGTGAGGAACCTGGAACTTAGACTGTTTCAGAACGCACTTCCACGAACTTACATAGCAGCGGGTCTTCCACGAACTTACATAGCAGTGGGTCTTTGAACTTACATAGCAGTGGGTCTTTTAAGAACTTACATAGCAGTGGGTCTTTGAACTTACATAGCAGTGGGTCTTTCAACAGGGTCTCCCCCTGGTTAACCAAACATGTTTTCGACGCTTTATGACGATGGGTCAACCGACACATTTCGGAGCGACCTTGGTGGCTGACCGTCGCTCTACATTCCTCAAGAAGACATACCCCGAAGGGTTCGTTTTGAAAACAAAAAAACATCATAAATGGATATCAAAAGGGCCTACAACAGCTGAGACCACTCCAAGTCACTCAAATGGCCTAATGCCCTTGTTCCCATTGAACCAAGCAAGGCCGTATGAAAACAGCCATCTACATTCCACACCAAGCCGCTGCTTTGAGGATGGTGGCATTCCGTCGCAAGGCCCGCGCGGCACCGGGCCACGCGAGGGCGGTGGTCTCGGCATCTTCGTCGTCGAAGCGGTTGCCCAAGGTCACCGGCATCGGACGAAGCACATGGGAGCGAGAGTCCAAGTGACCCCAAAGAGGGTCGAGGAATCTCGCGGAGGGTCGGTTTGTTGCTGTGTCTTTTTACAGTGTGTTTTTTCTTGCTTTTGTTTGCAAGGGCGAGGACCCATGGTTTGGGGGTCTGAGACAAGGAAGCAAGGTCCGTGGTTTGAGCAAGTCGGAGTTGCTAAGGCCCAAGTATACAAACCACTGCCTTTGTCAGATGTGAATCTGCAAATTCTCTAAATATCTTGGCTGTTCAGTGCCTAAGTTCAATTTGACTTGGTCTCGCAGCATCTACCACAGCAGCACCTCATGCAGAACGTGATCAGTCGGAATCTTTGCAGCATGTCTCTTCAAAGGAGCAGCTTCCTTCTCATAGCTTGTCCCTTCCTTATGCAATCATTCTTTCATTTCACACACCATCATGCCTTCTTTTGAGGCTTCTGACCAATTCACGGAGAGAACCGCGGAGAGAACACCAACGGCATGAGCGAGGTGGTTCGGATCTGAGCGATTTCGACTCGATCCGACATGATGCGGTGGTTTGGCAACGGCGCCAGGGCGAAGGTGCATCACCGGAAGGTACATACCAGGACCCTCCACCGTGGGGTGCCCTGTCTGGAAGCCTATAGTATAGGTAGTGTGGGGTAGTGAAGCGCCAGGACATCCCGAAGGTCGGAGGGTCCAGGTATAAGATGTGTTAGACCTTCCCCAAATGAACAGCATGTCCGATCCTGACAGCCCTATAGAGTGTGGGGATTTGCCAGCATCACATCGTCAAGCAGGTGCAGGCGTTCTTGGTGTTTTTGTCATCTCTGTTCTTCTGTCGATGTTCAGTCAGTCACAAGTGGGTGGTGAAACAAGGCAAACATAGGCAAACCAATTTGGAGGGAGGATCAGCACCATCTGACCATCTGCACCGCAGCATGATCAGCTCATTCGGAGCCACCCGGTTGGGAAATCAGGTGAGTTGGGTGGTGGACACCCCGAAGCGCCGAAGCATCTCTTTTTTATATAGACTCTTGATTAACACGGACTTGAGGCTTCTTCAATCCAAATGGGCAGGCGTTACTATAAGTAAAAGTCTACACAAAAGGGGCTATAAATAGAGAGAGGCGGCCTGCGGCGGCCCTGGAAACCGTGCACTGTCCCACGAATTCACAGGGGCAACACATGACGCTGTCATAATAACTTTGTCCCAAGCGACCCCACTCCAACTCACTGTGGAAGTTGTCTCTTGGAGTCTTTACAAATAGAATTAAACACATATGCTTTCTCCGGCGTTTTGGGGAATGAAGCTGAAGTTTTTACATCCTCGAAAGCATTGAGATACCTCATACCTCCTTCTGAATTCCCATCACCTTGCAAAGGTGAATGTGTTTGATTCAGCTTCCCCACGTGGGCGTGTCAGTGAGTGGGCTGTTTCATGCTGTTGCTATTGATGGACCATGTGGCACTTTCACCAGCTTGAATCCTTTGGCAGGGACTGGCAGCGAGTACCAAACTAAGTGCGTACAGAAATGAGAGGTCAAATGCAAAACGTTGATGCCTTTCTGCGTGGTTGTCATTCTCAATCCACTTTTATAGGAAACCATGTCTCCACATTCTTCCACATGAACAGGTGGGTCAAGCAGGGGCGTTTTTTTCAGGGGCAGTCCCCAGCTTCGGATGCTGCTCATGAGCCCCACCACCAGCACCACTCAGTTCAGGTTGACAAAAATAGAAACACTGACTACGAAGTATATATTTTCTAACCAATAGACACCCCGACATGGGTGGTGCTGACCCAAGCTTACTAGCATTTGTCTGTTGCTGGTTGCTTTATCTTTCGTTTGCATTTGTTTGCCATGTTTCTCCCATAAGTCTTTCACCCTCCAAACATGCCGCATCTCTCAACACCAGTCCCGATCCTCGATGTCCCCGTCCGCTGCGGCGCTCCACGCTGCTGCCGGGGTCACAAAAGCCGTCGGAGTCCACGGACTGGTTCACACAGGCCGTCTGGTACATGCCTCACTGACTCAGTTTGCTCGAAGAATGGAGGCGACGGGGCCAGGTGCGGTGGGAGAGTCCCCGATGGACTACGAAGTCCCCTCCATTTTTCAGGTACATGTCCACCGTAAAGCAAGGGAGAGTGAACGTAGTGAGTATAGGAATCCATCAGGCCCTATTTTGAGTCAATAGGTCGGGATCCGTCCTCCGTCGGTCCGGTAGGGTTCATGGGCACCAGGGATTTTGGCTGGTCGGTCCGGTGGGCTTCGAAATCGAGATTCTCCAGGTGAATGAGGATTCGGTCCCAGCATGGCATGGCTGGCGGATTTGCCAACATTGGGTTGGTTGAAAAGGGGTCAATGTATAAATGTTCCATACATGGAACATTTTGGGAATAAGATTTGACACTGTTGATATACGTCCTTTTGCATCATCATTCCAAAGCACACATGGTGAAGTTAGCCTCATCTCACTGGAAGGGTGCATCCACTGTGGGTGGAGAGGAAACATGGGCGAAGCAGCTGGATCCAGTTGAGATTGTCAAACATCATATATAGATGAAGAAGGGTGAAGAAGAAGGGCCTGAAGAAAAAAAATGAACACTGATTGTCCTGCATTCACCTGATGCAAGAATGATCACTGCTCAGTGAAGGAAGCAAAACAAAGTGGATCAGAAACCTGTCCTTGAACGCTGTCCATCATGTGAGAACATGTCCTTCCTAGTCTGCTTAGGGATTCATCTGGAGCTCTTGGTCGCCAAAAACCGGTATTCCAGAGCGAGCACCACCATGTTTTGGGAGGTGTTTAGTAAGTTCCCCATACAATGACCCTTGATTCGACTAGTAACAGCCTGGCACAGAAGATCACCACCAGAAATTCAATGCGGAACCCTATGGACGCCTCCAGTTGGCCACCACTGATTTTTGTAGTCGCCGTTGCAAAAAGGGTCGATATTCGATGGAAAGTACATGGTCAGCGGGGTGGTCAACGAAAACCAGGTCTGTCCCGAACTCTTTGATCTACTCCCCTGCAGATGGAGTCAAGGAACCCCCAAACTGGCCCAAACTACTGGGTTTGTAGAGGAAAATCGTCTTCCACGGGTCAATTCTCAGGTTCTATGCAACAAGAAGCTACTAGGAACAAGTGCATCGCTTCTAGTAACAAGTGCCTTACTAGTAGTAACAAGAATTAACATGTTAGTTTAAAGTGGCACAGCTTTCATCGATGTGAAGGCGCGCCGCCCAACACGCCAGCGGTCGGTGGGACGGGAGGACCTTTCCGAGTTCGGGTGACTACTCCTGCATGGGCCATGTTGACGGCCTTTTCAGCTCCCTTGTCACCTGCAAACAGCACCATTTTTGGAGAATTCCTCCAACACTTCCCCTCAAAATCCATGGAAGATCCGTAGGTATGCCACCCTGCGGTGGTTCCCCCCCCAGTGGCGGAACATGCCTTTCGGAGCCCCCTTCGTCCTCCCAAGTCACAGGTGTCCAACTCGGGCAGCGGGCCTCAGGATCGGACGTGCCGTCGGCCGTGGGAGCTGGCCCAAGGCATTGGGTATGGAGCTGGCCATTTGGTGGGTGTTTTTGTTTCTAGACACGAACCAGGAAACCTTTACATAATACATACCCCAATGGTGGTGTTTAGAGGTGACATGGGGTGGTTCCACTGGTGGTTCCTACAATTGTCCAATATGTTCTATATTGTATCCGATATATTCCGACATACTCAGTCCCTCCTGAGCGGCATGAAAGCCGCTGTCGGCCGACCCATGGACCCATGTCATTGGTTGGGGTGGTGAACCTCGGTCACATTCGGTCATACATGGAGCGTGAAAGGGGATCTCCATGGGTTCCACTATGTTCCACTTCTACCGAAAAGGGTCATACATGTCGCCCGGAAACCGGGTTTTGCATGGTTTTGCTCTTTTACTCGAAGGGGTGAAGATATGTGAAGATGGGTGAAGGTTGGAACTCAGGGATCACTCAATCCCATGAACTTCTCAATGACAAACACACCCGTCATTCCCATGCAGATCGATGCATGGGACGGCCAGAGGAATGCGCCAAGATTCACCACCCAAAACCACCATGTCATGTAGGCCAGAGGAATGCGCCACCATGGATCCTTTGGAATTTGGATGCCATTTGTTGAAGATCTTTTGTCATAGAACGGACCAACAGTGACTTTATCCTTTGATCCCTCCGTATCTGCCACTTTTTTTCACCCGGCAACCCACATGTTGGCCACCGTCAACCTCTGCGGCGCGGCATGAAAACGCCTGCGCGAAGCGTGAAAAAACGCGGTCGCCACGCAGCAACGCCACAACAATTTGGCGGTCGCGAAGCCGCGAAACCAGCAACGTTGCTCGCCTCACCTCTGCGACATCAGAGGGGGGGCGTGAAAAGTTGTGAAAGGCCGCGGCCTAGCCATTGAGAAGGGAGGAGCATGAGTGGTGGGCAAAATTTATTCGATGTTCTTCGTGTCCCCAATGTCAAAAGTATTATTATGGGTTGATCAGTTTTGGCAAGGTTTTGATCAATTCATATATATATATATACATACACATATATTATATACTTACATAAAATGCAGCGCGTGATTTTACAGTACAATATGTTTTGAAGTCTTGTCCAGGGATGCTGGTCCAATTATGTACACGGTTGAAGGCGTGCAACACCGACGCCACGCAATCCAAGGTGGTCCATCTGCCTGAGAGGTTGAAATGCAGAGGGTCCTAGTATAGCAAAACCCTAGGGAGATATGACTAATGTAGACTCTTGATTAATAACCTTCCCAATTTGAATCGACATCCTCTTCATATGGAGGGTTTATTAATCAAGAGTATGTGCCCTAGGGTTCCAAAGACCAAGTTAAACTTAGCGCTTTGTGTAAGAC